>CM063510.1:151792988-151795488 GCA_032207245.1 Pardosa pseudoannulata
AGGAGAGAGACTCATGATACAGAATAACTCTTAATATGTAAATTACTTTAATTAACATTTAGGGGAATTATATACAGAGGAGTCTAAGGATAAACTTGGTTAATTATGGCTCGATTAATCAGATTATTCCTCTCTCCCACACACGTCACTTAGAATTCGGAACTCTACTTACATTCTTTCTCAAGCACAACTGTTGCCAAATCAGGAAGTCGAACTGATGACTTCGATGTACTCTGCTACTCCGGAGTTTTAGGGTTTCGTTCAGGAGTGGGTAAAAGGAATATGTTCACAATTCTTTTCTTTAAGTTTCTATGCCTTTTATGTCACAATATAGAATATATTGAATTTGTGAAATATATTGAATTTAATATATTTCACAATATAATAAATTTAAACTACTCTTATATGCAAAATAAATATTAAAATTTTAAAATGAGGGAAAATACTTGGTAAAAATAGTGATAGTGATAAAAAAGTGTTTTTTTAAGTTAATATTCAGTGTATAACATTAAAGTGAATAATGTCGAAAGGTTCTCCCCACCCACTTAGGCTTTTGCATCCATAAACTTCTTCAGTTGGATGTAGATGTGGGTCATCTAAGTCTAAGTCACAATATAGTGCAATCTCCTATATTCGTTGAAAAACATGCCAATCTTAATTGAAATTTTGACCGTATATTCAAAAATTTATTATTACAAGACACAAGCTGAAATTTCAAATTTTATTTCTTGAATTTCCTGTTCTTTGTAATAGAATCTCGTATCACAATACAATGTCATCCCCTACATTGGTTAAAAAATATTCCAATCTTAATCGAAAAATTGCCTCATAAAATCAAAAAAATTTAGTAATACAAGACACGAAATGAAATTCAGATATATTCCTTATAAACGACCTTAATTCTCCCTATGCATATAAGCCGAACAATGGCCGATTGGTTAGCATGCTGGCATTCGGTACCGGAGTTCGTGTGTTCGAAACCCCAGTGGCATCGACGTTCGTAGCCATTCGGAATCGGCTTTAAGCTGTAGGTCCCGGTCTCATTAGCCCTCGTGTTGCAAAAAGTAGACCGTAGCACTCCAAACCAAACCAAACCCGATGCATATAAGGTTTTAATTAACCCATGGTTGTGAATTTTTTCATTTTTCCTTTTCACCGGATGGACCAAGGGAATGAATCCCCATTTGAATCCGTTTGTGGAAAAGCGTTGCTTTTTAGAAAGATAACATTTGTGCTATAGATAAATAAAAGCAGGAAAGCACGCAGACACGTGCCATAAAAATTTGTTGAGGCTAGGCAGACGGCATAAAAAATGAAGTGAGCGCAGAAAAAGTTGCTTACACAACCTCAGTACTTTTCGGGAATTTTATCTATTTCGGATTTAAAGCTTCCAGATTACTTTCCACGAAAAGGAATCTGTTTTTCTCCCATTTTCTAAGCAGGGTTCATATGGTGCTTGACAGAGCTTTAAAACTCCCTTTTTCAAGTCTTCATCACTAGAACCGTTTGAGTTTCTGTCTACCTAAAACCGTGGGCTGGATCAAACTGACCCCGATCAATACAAATCCGTGTTGTTATTTAGAAAGTACACTGTATTTATAAGCAATGACATTGATTCATTAAATTGTTATACTAATTGATAAAAAATAAACTATTACAATATATGCATTCTAAAACTTTGCTAAAGTACACCGCACAAAAATGATGTAAACTGTAATAACTAAGTTTGGACTGCTATGATGTCGTGTGTTTTTTTACCCGTGGTGCTTTTTTATCATCTTGTTGATTATGAACCTTGTGTTAAGGCTTTATCACACGACAACATGTATGATTGAAATACTAGTAGATTAAATTTAGGATTTCTTTTTCCTTTGAAGTATACACGGATTTCTTGTGTGAGAGCGAAATATTTTCCACCGATTAATGGCCTTATAGCACGTCAATCTGAACCAAAATAAAATAGGTTGAACATTTTTTGCTCTAACACAAAAAAGATTTCTTGAATGTTCAAATTTCTTGTGTTACAGCAAATTTTTAACCGATTAACCAATTAAATCTAAATTGCTATGATGTCGTGTTAGTAGACGCTTTTTTATTCTACTGTCATCTTAGTATAAACCCTGCTAGCTTGAATTTCTTAGTCCTCTATGATTATTTGCTGTACATTTAAACTTCCTCTATGCGGAATCTAAGATGGTTTGCGTTTCTTTCGCCGGAATTACCAGTGCCTGATTACAAGTGCTTTTAGGTGGATCAGTTTTATGATGGCAACAACTATCTTCCGATAACTCGCTTGCATCCAAACTTTACAACCTCTATAACATCATTGATCCACCGGAAATAGAGTTTATGAGGCCTTATATACAGAGGGTGTTAAAAGGTTTGACAAACTCCCAAAAGCTTTTTTCAACTTTATGAATTTTGTAGTCCCGTAGAAGCACTTATTATTCAGCTTATGTGTTCATGGCAGTTCTAAACCAACATGTCAGATTTCTCCACT
>CM063510.1:151802988-151807988 GCA_032207245.1 Pardosa pseudoannulata
CTTAATACTTGTTTATACAAATTATTATAATAAAATCAAAAGAGTGCAGCACACCTCGAGAAAGAAACTTTAAAAGGGCAAAAGCAAAAAACTCCATCCATTTTTAGTGGCAATACCCGCTGCATTTACTGCTTATTGTAACTCTCGAATTCTAGCTAAGGAGATGAACGCTCCCAGCGAACTTTTTATTGCAGTAAACGGTTTCGATTTCTTTGTTTTCTTTTTTAGAGAAAAGCTCACGTCGAGGATATCTGAATTGTTCATAAATTTCCTGGAATAGTCGGTCGGAATAAAATCCGAAAACTAAATTCCTACCGTTGACAGGGAAGCGTCTACTGGTTTTGAATGATTTTAGAGTAGTATGTTCGTGTCAAAAATTCCTGGTCATAATTTTGGCTTTAGTGTTTCGAAAAAATGTATACAATACCTTTAACTTGTATCATTGACATTCTCTCTTATTTAGTGTTTTATCTAAAATACCATTTGATCTGACTATATTCCGTTTTTCAATTTTTCGCCTTTCATTTTGTGGATGGGAGATGTCGATTCGAAATCCCAGTTCCGACCGATCTGAGAAAATACACTTTAATCATATTGCTTGAATCAGTAACAATCTGCTTTATTTTCTTTAATGTCCTCCAGAAAGTGCTGACGTTTTCTTTCCGGCTTAACAAGTTCTTTATTTCATTCTCTTTACAATTCTAGAAAATCAATCCTATTCGAAATTATGGCTGATTCAGAGTGCATTGTGTAACTACTTAACATTCGTTCGAGAGAAGTTTAAAAGAGTTGTGAATTTTGCGGCCTTTAAATGAATTTGTAGTAATTCTGTGACTCACAGAGAAATAATTTCAGACTCGCTGGCACTGTCAAAGGCAGTACGCCGGGTGAGCTGTCAAACGGTTTCTTTTCATCTTCTCGCTGAAAGATACACAAAAAAGGGATATTTTTTTCACGTCAGTACGAGAAGTTGGAAGGGGGGGTCGAACCCGAGAACAGTGCTCTGGAAGCAATGTCCTTACCTCAGTCACAATGGGAAAAGCGCAGTTTAAAAAAATGAAACGCGTCTGTTCCTCCTAACAATGTCGTTTGAGTGCGTTCCAAGGATGTTGCTTGTTGCCACTAAAAATAACCGCAATAGACGCGATTCGGTGGCTGAACGGAGAGACGCTGTTTTCTTTTTTATTATTTATTTGCCTGTGCCGGAAAACAACGGACTGGGCACGGTAGAGGGTGGCGCCGGAACGGTTTCGAGACAAGAAATTAGAAAGAAACTGTCGGAGGAAGAGTTGCTCGTGGATGAACACCTTCGTGACACGGTGAAGAATGGACGGTACTCTGTCACGGAAGCGACTGCACTGCTGCCGAATCTCGAAGTACTTATTGGAGATGTCGATAGCCACGTGGACTATGGGTATCGTTAGACCCATACTCATTTCACAAGATTCTCACACTTTTTTTGCCGCGCCACACAATTTAAAAATCGGGAAGTTAGAGGATAGGTGACTGTGACACCACAAGGACAATTCTTAGCCCGGTCCGATGGTGGTGAGGGATTAGAATTTTTTTAAGTATCTTTGTGCATTATTCAATAATTTCGTATATTTTATCCCACTTATTTTGATCATAGTCTCAGCATCCCTTGTAAACGACCCCAGCGCACATTTTAAAACCGCGGGTTTAACAAATAGGAAAACTGAATTATCGGTGCCTTATTCCTTCTCGATTGGATAGACGGACTGTGTGAAAGTAACTTTCTTTTTAAATTGTTTCGATGGTTAAATCTGGAAATAGCAGGAGATCTCCCAAAATTTCCGAAAAAGATTTTAGGCGTTTGGTTGAATGGGCGGGAGTAGAATCGTCGGCTTTAATATCTTTACACATTTAAGAAAGGTATTTTGACCACTACGAAAGATAGATTTTTCAGTTGGCCTCTGGATAAACGAGAAAAAGCTGTATGCTGATTTTTTGTACCCTTTGGGTCTAATTTTTTTTTGTTATACGAGGGCTAATGAGATCGAGACCTATTGTTTGAAGCAGATATCAAATGGCTACAAACATCCATGCAACAGTGGATTCGAACTCCCGATCTCCGGTACTAAGGAGCAGCACCCTGCCCATTCACTCTTTGTAACCTTTAAATCCTCTTCAGGACTAATTCTAAAGTACTAAGAGTGAATGGTAAAGGGTATTCCAATGTTTATTAATGGTAATATTTTGTGTATAATGGTAATATATTAAGAGATATTTCTTCAGCGGTCTGGATAGGATTGCTTGACTCGGGCACGTGCAAGCGGCTCTTCTATGTTTGTCACACACACATTCAAAGGAACCCTTTGTATGCAAATATTATGATGCATTTCCGAGAAATGAGACACAGTTTAGTAGAAGCGCTATTGGCCTGAATTGAAGACCAAGAATCCGTAAGATTCCAAACGTCCGTAGAGTCCAAACCCTCCGGGTAGGAGATACAGATCAATCTCTACTCAATTGTAATGGGTTAGTACCTAAACGCTGATCGGAAGACAGAAATGAAGAATATAAGTAAACTGTAATAAGGAATTAATCCAAGGACCACTCGTTGGAAGATTTTCGGATTAATTACTATACATCAAGGACGTTACAAGCAGAAGGTTTAACAGGATATTACTGCGATTTAGTAATTTTGAAATCTTAATTAACGGTTGTTTCAGCATTAAAATTAAGTTTAATTTTAAACTTAATGATAATTTGATAATTTTATCAAATCATTACTTACAAGGTCAACATGAATATGAAGATTTTTTTATTGTACTTGAGTTGTAAGACTGGTATAAAATTTGATTAGAAATCAGAAGTATGAACTATCAACATATTTGTGACTGTTGGCGTGAATTCACGTTTCTTCAAATTCTATTTTTGGTTACCGCTGATGTGAATTCCTGTTCTGCAATTTCTGTTTCTGAATTTCGCCGTTCATGTGTCATCCAAACAAAAAATGAACAGGAGGGATAAATGCATTTTTCAAAATTCCTTCACTGTTTTATTTTCTTTTATTTTGATATTTTTGAGCCTTCATATTTGAACTTTTTACTATTAAACTTTTGACAAGCTATTATCCTTTGCTACAAGCTACTATCACTTCACGCTTTTGGCATCCAAAATTCAGCATTTCATTGTTTTCCCCGGCACTCAGAAGCGAAGAAAGTTTGCCAGTCATGAATGTTTAAACTGAAAATTAATAACATAATTTAATGTAAATAAACTATAAGATTTACCTAGCTGTATTCGACCCTTTTCTACAAGTATTCAATCTATCTTTGATATTAACTATAGAAATTTAATAATGGTAAACGTTAATTTGCGGAAACTGAACGATCTTTTCTTTCGCCCTCCATGGCTTGAATTACTTGTATTCTAGTCGGAACTTCCGAGCTTATTTAGAAGTGAATTGTTTTTTATTAAATTCAGTCGCTAATTTTTGTCAATAATTTAATTAGCATTCGAGACAGATCGGAAAACAAGGCAAGTTACATTTTGATATTGTAAACGCACCCCACTCCGAGGGCCACGTGTGTAACGCACTCACTTTCTGATGCGCTAATGCTAGCGTGTGACCTGCCCGCCTACTTGTGTCAGGTATGTTCGTAGACCGTCGCTGGGATGCATAACCGAAATTATTCCTCCAAAAGCATAGACGGACAACACACATTTTATTTGCAAGATTTTATGAAAAATTAAAGTAAATCAAAGTAACACATTTCTGAGTCTCGGAGCTAGTCTTAGCCAGATTTAGATAACCGAGCGTAGTCTTTCCTCACATCAGCACATAGAGATGTCTTCCCGCCGCATGCTCTATCTCGACTCCCCGTATCCAACTGCTCTCTTGCAGATCTTCTCTCCCTTCCTCAGGGGGTCAGCTTTCTCGAAACTTGATCCCTTCCGAAAAGAGAAATCCTCCCTTTCAGATGCACTGCAAAAACAGACCAGCGACACATCCGAAAACCTTATCAGCCCCCTTTAGCCGGCCGGCTCCTATTTCCCTGAGGAACTCCAGGTAAATAGTATAAATGGGGGCGATTTTGCAGATATCAAGAATGGCACACATAAACGAAACACTGGTCGTAGGGTCCAAATTCCTTACAGACATATAATGTTTTTCGTAAGTTTTAAAGTCTAGGCTTGGGTTATTCATAAACGATAAAGTCAGCACAACAGAACTTAAGTTGCTATTTAAAAATCTTATAACTGCTAAATGTACAAAATATCAATATTTTAATTGTTTAATTTATTATACCGCAAATATTTCTTCAGATTCTGATACCATTACTTATGTCATATCTCAAGTGACAGTTACAACGAATTAAATCATTCACTTGTCACATTTTAAACTTCAATGTCTTTAAAAGTTGCCATTTCGTTTAAACTTTGAGGCCTCTCTAATGTCCTAACTTATTTAACACGGTAATTATTGTAATGTCATGACGTCCCAAATGTGCTTATTCTTTCACTCAGATATTACTACTTCTATCTGTTTTGTGTTGGCAGATTTTTATCATTAATAATAACAATAATAATAAAAATACTTCTTGGCGGGAGCTACTTTTAAGTTGTTTTGTTCTTGTGTAAACTGGATCATGTGACATCCTTACACCACTGGACTCGAAGTGGACTAGTAATCAGCGTGCTGGTCTGGAATTCGGGGGGGGGGGAGTGTAGCAGGGTTCGAGCCTGGGGGATACGCTGAACATCCTGTATAGAGTATGCAGATAAAATCTGTAGATCTGGATGCTCTATTGCTGGGAGGCTGACTGCTGGGAGAGAGGTACAGAATCGAGAGCAAAAATCCCCCTCCTACAGATAACTTAAATCGAGTGGGTAGGTGGCTTGTGGTAAATTATCAGTTGTCTTTACCACTTAACAATTAATCTATATCACTGTATTTTCGGCAAATACCTAGCTAAGATAAGTTTTATAAAACTTTAATGCGATAGGCCAGTATTTAGAAATCCTCTTTCTCC
>CM063510.1:151812988-151825488 GCA_032207245.1 Pardosa pseudoannulata
TTCTGATTATTGCTATTTGCCATTAAGTAAATCACGAAGGGTATCAATTATAGTGACTATAATAGACTAACTGTATTAAACTCCGGAGTGATTGAAACTTTACTGTTGTAAATAAAGTATTGAAAAGACTGGTAAAATGAGAATTTTTTTGTCTTTGACAGCTTTATTTAATTTTACTTTCACAATATCTAGCTTCTAGCTATAAACTTAATTTACATATTTACACAGTTATCTTTAAGGCTAGAATGTATATTTGGTGTGCCCTCATGGAAAATTAGGGTGACTATCAACATGATACTTACATAATAAAAATTCAAGTGTCTGTGTGTGTTAAATTCCTATGTGAACATGTATTGACCTCTAAATGACTGCTTGGTGACTGTCCGCAGGTCAACAACTTGGAGTCGGAGAACGAGAAGCTGACGACAGAGAACAAAAGAATGAACCTTCGTCTGAGCAAGAAGCCCCCTCCTTCGTCTGCCGACCTGTTGCAGATCGAGAACATGGAGCTGAAGCAGAAGCTGGAAGATCAACAGAGGAAGCTCGAAGCCATGAAAGAGGAACTGGAGAAGGCTACCTCCGACAGCAACGTGCTCATACAGGTGACCCATTTTTTACATTTATCTATCCATGCCTAGTATATAAGTCGAAGCTCTATACAGGATGGACAATTATGACTCTTACTGTACTCCTGTCTATAGGCTGTCTTATAAAGTTGGACGGATTTATAAAACAATGTAAGAAAATTAACAAATTGGTGTGCCAGTATGTAGTTTACCCTTCTAAATGATTTGTGTTTCCACTGGATGGGCTTGGGTTCGATTCCATAGTAAGGCTTGGATGTATTTGCCTTGTTCTCTCTGAATAATGTTCGTTTATATGGTACTTACCAGATAAAAGGGTTAACAAAGTCTGCAGCACTGAAGAGGCCAATATTAATAAAACCAAGTTATCCCGCATTGGGAAAAAAAATCAATTGGAATATTCTCTTACAGAATAAAAACTAGTTACAAACACTACTGTCAAGTGGCTCAACGAAGATTAGTTTCATGACGATATGCAGATTCTAATCCTTAAAAAATTATATCAGTAGTTTCCAACGGGGGACGTTAAAAATCAAAAGAGGCTTTCTTGGCCCAAGGTAAATAGGGGTCAACAAACCACTGTCTTGTTTCTCTACACAGTACTCTCGAAAATGCTCTAAAGAATTTGTTTCACACTAATTTTCAACAAATAGTTCTAAATGGTTTTATCAACAGTGAAACACTGCGATTTAGCATTGTTCAAGATAAATGTGACACTAACTATCAACAAAATTACTGTCATTGCTCTAAGCTCATCCCTTTCACTAACAACATATAAACTAAACATGTATTAGTCAAACTTTGAGCAATGCACCAATAATGTTCATAACTTTTAATATTCATTTTAAAAATCTATTTCTTATTTTTAAGTGAATTACTGTACATGACCTAAATAGAGGGGCATCATCTAATTACTGTCAGAATAAGTGGAATATGAACTTGAAAGTTGGAAAATTATAAGTTATTGCATCGACTTCTTTGGCATTGGTGAGTCACAAACAGTTTGAGAACCTCTGGGTTATAAGAACTCTCAACTTTCCTCTAGTCCTCTTTCGTCATAGTTACACTGTGTGTGAATTGAATGAATGATTTGCCGATTTATTGTTCTTTACTGAGTAACTACGATCTTGACACATGTAGAAAAAGTGCTATTAATAAAGTTATTTAACTATATTACCATGAATCGAAGATAGAAATGAATTAGAAGGTAGTGGTTGATTCTCATTTTCTTTGAGAGCGATAAAACATGCACAGCTTTACAACGCTAAAATTTACAGCTTCGTCTATTGGTGAAAATTTAAACTGTTTTTATTTTGACAAATGAAATTTGACCCTTTGATAAATTTAAAACATTAACTGGCACACCAGGTTTTGAAATTTCTATGATTTTTTAACTTATTTAATTTTATTGTACTTCCCGTACATGCTTCCATAATCATTTAGTTTTTTTTCCTCTTACTTTGTGAAATCACTGTCTTGGTCTAATGATACTTCTTTCAGTTTTTACTTTCTTCCATTCGATACATAAAGAGTTAGTATTGTACTCTCTTAATATTGGATCTCGATACTTTTATGACGATCGACGGAAGGACAAAAAATATATATATTTATCCGCATTTTGTTATGGATGTTTCCTTAAATGTATGGTTATATAAAGATGACTTTGCATGAGAATACTTTTTAAAAATTTAAATATTAAATTACTTTTTAAATTTATTTATTAATTAAAATATATTTTTTCACTTTTGACAAAATAAGCCATTTTAAATTGATTTGCATTTTAGTTTTGATCGAAATGTAACTCAAAAACATTTAGTAATAATTAAAGTAAAAAATACCCTTTTAAATTCCTTTTCACATGTAAACCTGTACGCGTTGAAAAAGCAACGGATTCATGATTCTTTTTTTCCAATAGAGGGCCGAGTGGGTACAGCGCTGCTTTTCAGTACCCGAGTTCGTGTATTCTAATTTCATTACTAACATTTACATACATTAGAACCCCGATTAACCGAAACTCTCCGTTAACCGAAGTCGGTTTCTTCTTCACTTCTTTTCCATTCTCTACTATCATCCACAATTTCCCCTTTACAAACATGCATTTTTAAAGCTTTCTTTTTCTCCCATTACTTTTGTATGCAATTCGTTATTTCCAAACTACGAGTGCAGATAAATATTTTGCAAATTCCTTTTTTAGAATTCCTTCTCGCAAGCACAATTCTGAGCATAAGTATACTCTTCTCCAGATTAAAACATCCCTGTTCTAAACAAAAACACACCCCCATTTCGAAATTTGGAAAGTCATACTGCCGAGTCCCAGAATAATAGAATGTTATTGCACCAATGATGGTACTACATATTAAACTAGATGATTATTGATGAATTCTCGATTATGCAAGAATTTCGATTATCCGAAGTAGGTTCGGTCCCAATTGCTTCGGATAATCGAGGTTCTACTGTATTAACCCTTCGGAATCGGCTTTAAGCAGTAGGTACCAGTTTCATTAGCTATCATGTAGCAAAACAGTAGATTGTAGCGCACCTAACCAAACCAACTCCCGATAGAGGATGTGTGGATTAATTGTGTGGTAGCGAAAAATCTCCACATTCTTCAACGGTCAAAAGGAATCGTTAAATGAATATTTTGCTCTTTCAACGCGTACAAGTTGACACACGGTAAGGCTATAAAAGTCTTCTTTTCTTAGGATGAAAATATTTTTAATATTTATTTTTGCTTGCATTAAAAAAACCCTGAAGAAAAACGTCAAAGAATGCTTTCACAAGATTTCAATCATGGATTTTAAGCACAATTCGAAATATAACCATTTAAAGTTGATGATAATCCTTAAATAAAAAAGAATTAAAAAGTAATTGAATCTAACATTAAAAAAACCCGAATATTAACTTCTGATCGAGAGTATAACTTTTACAGCTAGTGTACCGGGAAAAATTTAATATTTTCTTAAGTAATGATCGTTGTTGTTGTCTTATGCCACTTGATCAAACCAAGCATTATTGAGCCGGAGGCTAGACGTATTAAGTCAAAGGGGTGTGCCTTTCGTTAGCACCTCGAGGGTGAAAGTACGATTTATGCTCGAGTGGGTCCTCGTAATTTAGAAGCAAGAACCAAGCAGAAGACCCATAGTCTTGGCCTACCACCCCCAGAGGTATTAATTGAGAACTTGGAGAACATTGGGACCACGAACCTATTTTACGTGCCCCAGTCACCTTTAACGAACACGACAGATCTTAGGCCAGCTTGGGCTCCGAATCCACAACTCTCCAGTTATAGAGTGTTGCCTTTGCCGAATGAGCTACCGCGGCTCAATAATAATCGTAGAAACATGCGGCTAAGGGTATTTAATTGTTAAAACTTTACCGTATTACAGAAGCTATAATTTTATATTCCTTGAAATCGAATCATGTGCTAACAATTTGTGATTCTTTCCTTAGCCACGCAGGTCTAGTCTGACGTCACTGGTGTCCGAGAACGAAGGCGATCTGATCGCTGTCCTTAAGAAGAAACTGAAGAGCAAGGAGGACGAATGCCAGGGTCTTCAGAGCAAGTCCATGCAGTTGGAGATCGAGAACGGGCGACTGAACAGGGAGTACAAGAGACTCAAGGATTCACTCCAGTCCAAGAAGAGGCCCTCGAAGCCGGTCAGGGAGTCGGCCTCCAGGCAAGAGCTCAAGGACATGGTCAGCGAGCTGCAGGACGAAATCAGTGAGTAATTTCTTCAATCTTATGCTGGTTGAAAGCTTACAAGGGAATCTTTTCCTTGCGATGGCTTCCATTTAGAGCTGAGATAGAAGAACAGGACCGGATTTTTTAGAATTGTTTTAGAACAGGACCGGATTGTAACAAATGTTGGCTAAATTCAAATAGATATATTTTTAATAGGTATTTGTATTCATTGAGTCTGAAATGGTATAGTGGTCAGCGGGATTGGTATTCCAGGTTGATGAGTTAGAGCCTAGCAGGTGAACGAAACATCTCCATCGTGCAGTGTACATCTGTGAGTCTAGATCAGGGATGGACAAACTTTTTCGGCCGCGAGCCAAAAATCGAAAGAAAATAAATTTGGCGGGCCGAGATAAATTTTTCTAAAATTTTAAAAACAATACACAAGTACCTAAAGGTTTAAATACGTTAATGAGATGAATGAAATTGCGATTTCATTTTTAAAAGTTCCTTATACATGGGTTCGAAATGAGATGTACTGATTTTAAGGAACGATGCTAAATGCTCATCTGTCAGTCTAATTCTGAAATTATTCTTTCTAAGGTTCAAAGTGGAAAACATTTGTTCACATATAAGAAGCAAATATACCGCTGATCTTCTGCGCATGAGATAATAAATTTGGAATATAATATTTAAGCAAAGTAAAAAAGGAGATGGATATATAATGTATAAATATATATTTCTTTTAATTTGCCTCGGACCGGAAACTTAAAATTTTATTCGCGGCCCGGATAAAACCTTCCGGCGGGCCGTAGTTTGTCCATCCCTGGTTTAGATGTTTTCTAGTCTGCAGTTGAGAGAGAGATATAGAATCAAAAGCTAAAATCCAGTTGGAGGATTCTGTGGTGGGGCATAACGAACTATTTACATCCACCAGGATGGGCTGTCCGTTGCGTCTATTTATAAAACAAGTTTGAAACGTTATTTTTATGGCGATATTCCTGCATACGTAATGTTTATATACATCACTGCTGATACGTTTTAATAAATAAAAACATTTGTACAGAACTTTTTGTAGAATCGAGAACATTGATACTAATAGGGAGAATGAAGCAATTACTTCTGAAATAATATTCCACCATACGGGATTTCCCAATTAGTAAATCCTATAATTAACTTAGCTTTTAAGTAATCATCAGTAACAATGGCCTTCGACAGCATTTTACACCAAGCACCGTGAAAACCTATATTACTGCGTATAAAACCTATAATACTGACAACGCATAGTATTCCACTCTTCGCTGAACTAATAACATGCAACCAGAGTTCTGTGTGATCATTATTTCAAACTTAGTTGGATTGAGACTGGAATAATATCATCATTTAATATACTTGCGTGAGCCAGATTGAAAACAGGCGATGGGTTTGTAGTTTGCAAACAACTGATTTACGGCAAAAGTTTCTAATTTTTTTATCTACCACCCACCTCTCAGGAAAAAGGTGATTCACGGCCACCCTGCCTCATGAAATTTGTTAAGTGTGCCAATTGTTAGCACTTTTAAATGCATAATACAAGAGGATAAAATTTGTGTGCCTGAGTAGAAAAATAAATACAAAATATAGTATAATCTGCCAAAAACTTACCAAATTATCGAATTTATTTAAAAACTAGATTTTTTATAAAGAATATTTACCTTAATTTAGTTTCTTGAAAAGGTTATTTTTATAGAATAGCATTAATAAAAGAAAATTATCTACACTATATAATCTAAATTTTAATATTAAATAGTAATAAATACCTTTTTCTAAACAATATTACAAAAAAATATTAACAATTAACAAAAAAAAAAAATTATCAACTGCGAAGCGTGAAAAAAATTGTATGTTTGATTGCTGCTGCCATCTAGTGAATATTAAAAGCATCTGAATTGAAATATCTAGATAATTTTCTTTAAGGAATATTTTACAAAATTAACCCTTTCAAGAAATTAAACTGATGTAAACTTTCTTTGTAAAAAAAATAGAGTTTTAAATTAACTTGATGATTTTCTAAGTTTATTGTCGAACTGTAAATCATCATTATAAAGAGATTGCACGCAGGCAGCAATTCTAAAGCTTTGAGCAAACTTAGTGGATTGTAAAAATGCATGTAAATAATCTACCTAAAGTCTATACTTCGCTTTCCCTCTAACTAATGAAGAAAAAAAATCCGAAGATTCGGGCATAGGAAGTAGTTTCGAATACTCGACCACATCTCTCCGCAGCCGTAACATTCCATCAGTTCAAATTTTGAATATGTCGGCGATCTGTTCTTAATCATTTAATCTCACTCTACGATCTATAAATAAGAATAAATGATTAAGATTGTATGTTTTTAATTATTTACTCATACTTCTCTTTATCCAAAATTTTCCTTTCTTCCCTTTATTGTCTAGACTAAAAAGACACATTTCCAAAGAATTTATAGACAGAACCGTAATTCAGTCAACAATGTTTATGAAGCCTTTAAATCAGTCCATTTGTTATTCTAAAACGAATCCTACTATGGTGCTTCCAACAATAACCTTTTCTTTTAAATCTCGAATTAATTTTTGATATGAGAAAAAACCTAAACCTTGAAACGATTACCATTTTAATTTATCTTGAAAATGTGTTACCTCTCGTATATAATATTTTCGTCCGTTTGCAGGCGAACTTCACGTGACCCTCCGTAGCCGGGAAGTGGTTCAGGAAGGTCTGGAAGACGAGCTGGAAAAGACAAGAAGGGAGCTGAGAGACACCGTGAAGGATCTGAAGCAGCGAGAGGAGAACTTGCAATTGGAGCTGGACAGGGGAAAATACGAGAAGGAGACTTTGCAGAAAGAAGTGGACAATCACAGGTACGGATCTCCGATACGCACACGAAAATGATAACCTGAAGGCCTTTATACCCGACAGGGTAGGCAACTCTCCTATTTTAAGAATCCTGTGTCCACAATTTAGTGACCTGGACACCTAGTAACCTAATTCGATATGAGCCGTGGTAGCTTAGTCATCAGAAGAAGAGATCTCGTAATCGGGGGTTTGTGGAATAAAAGTTCGAACTGGTAAAAGATCAGCCACGTTCATGAATAACGACTGGAGCACGTACAGTAGGTTCGTGGTTGCATTGTCCTCCAAGTTCCCAAACGATACCTCTGGAAGTGGCTGGCCAAGCCTGGAGGTTTTCCACTTGGCCTCTGCTTTTAAATTATGAATACCCACTTGAACAAAGTGGTAATTTCATCCTATCGGTACTCATCAAACGAAAGGTGTACCTCTTCTTGAGGTTTGACAGTCTTCAACACTGGTGGTTCCTCACTCATGTTATGCTGCATATTACATTAACCATGGATAAGTCGTATATTGCGACAAAATCTATTGGACCTTGTGTTGGCTTTTTCTACAGCAAAGGGAGGAGTTAGAACAACAACAACCTATTTTAACAGATAAAATATATGTGAGTTCGTAAAACTATCCTGAACTCAGTGCATTGTACTTATAAAATTATAGACATATTTAAAACAATTTAACATATACTAAATTTGATAACATAAGTATATGTATAAACCGATTAGTAGACTGGAAGTTGGACTACCTAACAACAGTAGGAAAACGTCTAAAACGCAAGTTCCACAGCAATTCTAGTTGTTGTTTTCAACGTTGCCTAATTTGTAGATGAATTTCATGCCAATTCCACTTCGTGATTTGTCAATTTCTAAACATTTCCTCCCATTTGTTTGTGCACCAGACATCACATCCAACTCCACTGAAGGGTTTATGGATGCTAGAAATCAAGGTGGTCTGGACATCTTCTAGAAACATTCACCACAATCACCGCCGTGGAAACAAACCCCAAAAAACAGTACATAATTTATACATAATTGGTCATAATTCATAAAATAGGAAAGTTCCTCATAATTATATGTTACATATTATACATATTATGAATTAATATATTTCATAAATTATTACGAATATTAGATATTATAAATTAAATTATTTCATATATTACATATTATAAACTATTCAATATATTATAAATTAAATATTGTGACATGCTTTCATCAATAATTTTAACAAATTCTATATAATTTTAACCGAATTTACACATTTACCCTGTTTAAATTCACAGAACTTTTATCACGTTTACTCATAATGGTATAAAAATAATTGTGGTACCTTTGGTTTAATAGGGTATGAATTTTCTTAAGTTTTTTGAATATATGTTTTGCTATTGAGATATATCATTGGGTTTCTTTTTATATGTGACTTAATAAATATGCGATATGTTTGTAGGACCCGCTTGAGTGCCGCCGAGGACCAGCTCTCTCAAATGACACGCCAGAGTGGCACGAGTTCTTCGGACCAGTCTCGCAAGATGGCCGAGCTGTCGGCCGAAAAGGATGACGCCGAGAGGAGGGCCCGGGCGGCCGAAGAGGCGCTCGAGAAGAAGACGCAACGCCTCAGGGACACGCAGGAGAAGCTGAACGCCACCACCGCACTCAAGGAGGACATGGCTAGGACCAACAGGATCCTCGAATCACAGAAAGCAGACTTAGAAAAGGAGGTTGGCAACGCTTTATTTTACTTCAACCCTTTCGGCAGTGTATTTACCACCTTCATATGGGGAGGCCATAGGTTTTTATCCTTAAATTTTATGACCTCCCAGTTTCTTTAAATCAAGTAGAGCATCGTTAACATTTTTTTGGCAAGGGAAACCTCACAAAACATGTAAAGAATACATTATAAGGTTTTTTCCTATACGTTTCAGGAAATTCAAAGGCATATCTTGAAATCTAATATAGAAATATTCATAAACAAGTCTTTGTCCTGTTAAAAGCAAAGTAATGTGAAAGACCCCCTTTGTCCAGAACTAACGACCGGAATCAGCTGATTTGAAGCCTCCTGAGAATTCAGCTAAAAAAAACCTAGCTGTAACCTTAGCTGGAGTTCCCAGGTAAATGGAAACATAACTGACCCCGAGGTATAATAAGCCTAGAATTTTTCGACTCGGGGCTTTTCGACATTTTTCTTACGTAGGTGCTTTGACCTCGTGGAGGCTTTCGCATCTTTTGACCGGAGCCAGCTTTCTAGTGATTAAGTTCGGGAGATTCGTAAAATCCGCTCATATAGGGAGCGGCAGAGTCTCTGATACCGAACGGGGGATAGATTGGGTTTGTATTGCACCCTGGAAATGAGTCCCCACTTGTGTGAGATTATTTAATCTCTTTTTTTTCGACTGTGATCGTCCTGGTAATTTTATGCAAGCAACAATCCTTTCCATTTCGACTTGTTTTGGGAGATTAGAATCCCCTTGTATATATCCGTATTTACTCAAGAAATAAAAGTGATTTCCAAATTTATCGTGACGTTGATCCTTCTTCACGCTACCTTTTCACTCGAGAACACTGAAGTCTTCACAGTATTAATAGTAAGAATATGAAACAAAAGTCAGTGAATTAAGGAAAAATATCAACAAATTATTAATTTTTATTAGCGGTTTCATAACTACAAACGGGCAGAGACTTCTAAGATTTATTGAACATTTTGTCTAAGCAATTGACTCTTTATTTTCTCATTTATTGCCGAAAGATGATCGAAAGTGTAGAAGTGATTTAAAATGGAAATAGTAGTGATCGAAAATGGAATTTACGGATTCCAATTCCGCTGAGGGCAGTAATATTTGCATCATTCGGAATTGGCTTTAAACAGTAGCTCCCGATCTCATTAGTCCTTGTGTGGCAAAGCAGTGGACCGTTGAGCTCCAAAAACCTGCCAACCATCCTGAATTATTACTGAATATTTTTTCTTGCAGTATTCTTAATGTCTATAATCTTTTAAACTGATTTACATAAAAACTTATTTTATTTAAATTAAATATGGGTAAGAATGATCTGGTTCAATTAGCAAAATATTGTTCATTCAACACTCGGATTGAAGTTACAATGGGTAATGGTTATTTTTAAATTTTGATGTTTCGGAATTTTAAAAAAAATTAAAAAGCTTCCTTCTGATCATTTTGTTAATCTTTACATACTTTTCTACACATGATCTACTCACTTTACAAAAATGTAAATCTTTGATTTCAAGACATCTTATTGCTTCCGAAAATTTGGATTATTAAAATATGTGTATTATCTGTGTATCTGTGTATTATTGTATGAGCAAGAGACAGACTTTGATTGCCATGCATGAAACAAATTGCTATTAATCAGCATAATGCAAATAAAAATTATTGGAGCACAATACAATTTCTAGTCTTTATTGGAAAGGTTACCGAGGTTGATACGGGCACAACAAAGATTGTTGGAATTGATTGCCAATGTCATAAACAGTCGTGAATATTTCGGGTATAATTTTCAGATATTAAGAAATTAAAATACATTAAGGAATAGGCCACGTAAGCTACTAAAATTCAATTTTCAGTAACAGATTTAAAACCGTCACTGAAATATGAATATTTTAGACTTTTACCGTTTTTACAAGAATGCAAATATTACAATCCATTTACATGCTCCTAAAAAACAGTTAAATATAATTGTTATAAGAATGTAATTTCAGACCTCATTTTGTTTGTCTGCAACAGGTGGAGGAACATCGCAGCCTGCTGGCTAAAGCCGAAGCCCGTGCTGCCGAGTTGAGAGGACAAGTAGACAAAACGGACAGAGACTTAACCTCCTTGAGGAAGGAGTGTAACCAACTACGAAACGAGGTAAGCCCAATTTTCACAAATATCTTTACGCATTTCACTTCCTTACTTTTTAATTCCAAAGATAGTGGTACTTTAACCTTTTAATATACAAGTACGTTTAAAATTCTGCAATTTTTTAAAATATACAGCAGAACTTTTTTGTTAAGCATCGACACATACAAAGCCGTGTTTTTGTTGACCATTTTTTATTATGGGACTCTCCTATAAGCGGCCAAAAGTAGGTTCTCTTCATTTCCAAGCAGGGAACACGCAGCCGTCTCTCAAGTTTATCTTGCCATCTCTAGAGGTATCGTTTATTAACTTGGAGGACAATGAGACCACGAACCTATTTTGTGTGTCCCAGCCACCATTCAGCCGCCATTCCACAGTGGATCTTTGGAGCCGTGAGCCAACAATCTTCCGGATACGAGATCGCTGCTTTTGCCTACTGAGCTAATACATCTAGCAAATAATTGTGAGCTACTTATGTGAAAATTTTTGAGAAATATATTAGAATAAAGTCCAATATTACAGTACATTTTACGATAAAAAAAACTTAGGAAACAATGACTTTCCCTTTTTGTCCTTTTCCATCCTCATATTAGGCAAGACTACAAAGTGACTAATATTTACTTTCAACTTGAGTGAAGCTGAAGCTGAAATCATTTTTGTTATATTTCTGAAAAGGTCATGAATTTCCGTTTTTACTCGCTCTTCATTTTTGTTCTTCTCCGTAGCGGTATCCTTCAATGTACTGTTTTTTGAGAGATCTAACCATTTCCTTGGGGTGTTCTCATGTGAAAAAAGTAATATGTACGTAACATCCACTTCTAATACTTCAAAAGTAAGGGATCTACGCAACAAGGAAACCACATCGACTATTTATGTCTAACTTTCATGCTCTAATTGTGAAATCAAGGCTCTTAACATACATTAAAAAGCGACTACATCGCTATAGTGTTCGCAGCTCTCGATGTAATCTCTATTTAAGCAAAACATAAATTCTTACAAACCACGTTCTCTGTGTGTGTTTGCAAAACACACCTGAGGATACCTCAAAGTACTTAAGTCATTACCGGAGGATTTCTCAAAGTGTATTCCATGGAACCCTAGGGTTCCACAACGACCTTCAGGGGTTCCTTGAAAACTTTTTAAGCACCATTAAAGCTTTAATAAAAATCTGTAAATAATAGTAACTACTACGCCAGAAGCACAACAATACGGAGAGGTAAAGCGATGATTGAAACAATGATGAAAGTCGATATTACTTAATATTTAGTTACGAACTTTGAAACTATTCACGAAAGGTAATTCACTTTTTAAGTGAATTATTTTTGTGAATATTATAATCTCATTATAATTGGTAATTCATATATAATCACAAATTATATTTTATTGAAAATTTTTTTATTAATTAGTAGGAATTATCTTTGATGAATACAACTTACTTTGATTATTCACTATCACTTGATGTTATACAACAATTAGTTCTAAATCATCCGTGATAATGATGATCAAGATTGTT
>CM063510.1:151827988-151852988 GCA_032207245.1 Pardosa pseudoannulata
ATTAATATTTAAAGATGAAATCTGTTGCAAAAAAAGATCACCCAGATCATTATTTTTTTTAAATGTTTCATGGAAAAGGTAAACCAATTATTACATTTCACTGTAGAATGCTGTATCTTGTTGCACGCTGTCACTACTGTTAACACTTCGACGGAAAAGACGTTTTTTGCATTGTGGAGAGGTCAGGTAAAAATAAATATTAACCCTTTAATAGTCCTGAAACAAAGCCATCTTAAATCTAAGAATATGGACTGTCAGAACGAATAAAAAGAAGATCAAACAAGGAATACTAACACACTTAGTGATCAGTTATCGTTTTAAACATAGAGTGACATTTATAAAAAAAAGGAAAAACTTCCTGAAAAAAGATTTATTTGATATTGCGTAAAAAATCTCTGCAAAATGCTGTAGTGTAATGGAAAAACAATTTTCATGATCTCAGACATGAGATCATGACAAATTTGCTTTAAATTAGCGCTCATAAATTTACTTAAGTAAAATAAAAAGTAAAAGTAAAAGTAAATTTATGAGCACTGATCAAAAAATCATAAAACTAGATCTAAATGAAAAAAATAGAAATAAAGATACTTGAAAATTTCGTAGATTGTTTATGATTGCCCATTACCACTCTAAAGAAAATTTTGTTCTAAAAAAACATAAAAACTCTACAAGCTATTTAGCCGCATCTAATTGCCACATTAAAGGGTTAATAGATTTTTATACCGCTAATCACCACAAATCTATTAATATGTAAATTATATGTATTCGTCACATTATATGCGTGTTGTTTACGTTGCTATGCAACGCTTTGCAGTGTTTCTTTCCACAAGTTATGATTGTCGAGTGACTCGGTGATTTGTAGCGTTATTTGTCTTCAATCGAATAACTCCAGAGAGTACAAATCGTGTTTTGTCAATTTAAAACTGGTTTTTATTGTTGAATACAAAATTTTAAAATGTCGTTGCAAAGGAGTGATGAAGAAATAGGCTGACAAAATTATCGGACTTAATTTTAAAAATCGTTTTATTTTTATGATTTCGTAAAAAAAAATTTTGTTAATAGTCATATACTATATATTAAAGTGTAAAATAAAAAAACTTAAGTTCATAAAAACAAAGTAGTTTTCGATTGACTGCGAGTTTTCTGAATAACTAAACTTTCGCGCGATTCACGAATAAACGCCCGCTGCACGCGTAAGTATGCCCGCATGCCAAGTGTTAAGTCTGCAAAACATATTTTTGAAAGTAAAGAAAGGAAAGTAGTACATATGTTCATTTTAAAAACTGATTAATTTCAAATTAAAGTTATTTTCACTTTTTAACAGTCTGTTACTTTAACTACAAAAGTTTAGGAGACCTAAGGGTAGGTTCGAAAGTTTAGGGGAACTATTATCGAAGAACTAATCGGGATTTCTAAGACGAAATATTTGGTGGAAGAGGAAAAATAAACCATTTTTTTCAGATAAAATGTTTTTGGGGAGGGAAAGGACCAAACATTACTTATTATTTTAAAGAAAGAAAAAGAAGACTAACGGCACTTGTGATGAAATCCTTGAATGGGTCAGCCGATCGTTATTTGTAAGAAAATATCTGATGTAGAATGTGAAGGATCTATAATTACTTCCTTTACGAAATGTTTGAAAGTGGAAAAGTGACACCTAACATAGTTAATCAAAGAATGCTCCAAACTAATTTATCATGATAAAATAAAGATGGAAAGGAAACCATTGAGAATGCCGACACACTTAAGTGTCGGCATTCTCAATGGTTAATGATATTTTCTATTGTTAGGAATCTCGCATGCGAGAGGACTTCAAGCGTAAGAAAGAGACGGCCGTTCGCGAGGCTCGGGAGAAAGGAGAAGCCACTCTCGAACTCGTCAAGGAGGAGGAGAAGATCCTCAGGAACAAAATCCAGGAGCAGACGGACAAAATAGAAAAGGTAACTTTCTCACTTTTGTCAGCCTCTTATCACTTAAGGAAATGGATGGAAAATCGGTCGGTAGTTAAACCAATCCACCGTCATCCAAAATTCAGTACGATAAAAGTCCCACAGCAGGAGTCTAATAGTACTGCAATAAATGGGTGAAAAAATGCTTTCCATAAAAAGATGATTTAAAAAAAATTTCGCTTTGACCTCGAACTTTTGCTGAAATTTTATTTTAAAATTATAATGTAAATAAAATGTACACGTACTGCAACATTGAGCAGTATAAAATAAATTTTTCTATGCTTTTAATGGTAATAATGCAAAAGGTGGCTGAAGTCTAGGCTATCAAGCAAGAGCATAGATGCTGCGAGGCTTAGTAATCACAAGTTTAAATAGCACCAATAGTTGTTAAATTTGCATACCGCATTATATTAACAGTCACGGTCGAATATAGTTTTGATTAAAGTTAACATTGTATGAATTGAATAGTCATTGAATTGCAATGACATTATAAAGACGTTGTACGGGAGAATTTTAAATTTTAGTTTCCCAACAGAAATCACTGACTGAATTCGACTCTTTCAATTATCGTATATTTAAAGACTTCAATTCTTTTGCTGACGCACAATTTATCATGAATTTTTCCCATCAAATCGAAGCCTATACTGAAAAATTACTTTGTATAAGAGCATACTTTCGAAGTTTTGAAATTTTATATCAAATGTTCCAACAATCGATGTGTATGTACTTATCAGTAGAATGCATAATTAAGGGGTCATAAGACTTAAATCGACAAAAAACTGGACTTTTCAAAAATAAATCTGTTAAAAGGAATTCTGTTCTGAACATTTTTAAAAAATCCGCTTAAAAAATTATAATATTGAACGGAGTTATGATTTAAAATGTGATTTAAAACTTGTCAGCAATTAACTGTAAACAAATTTCAACTTAAAAAACTTTCACTTGATTTTTCTCAAATTGTGTCATATATAACGCGCATGTTATCTCAAAAAGTTTTTAATATTTTTTCATGAAATTTTTACAGGCTATATGCAATATAATTTTCATCCGAATGAATCTAAAATTTTTCTTCATTTAAAAAAAATAAAAAATAAATAAATAAATAAAAAATTTTAATGATAAATTTTTAATTTTTATGGAAACATATTCACTTTTTCAAATATTTTTTAAAAATAGATATGCATTTTAAATATATATAAATTTAGGTTCTAAATTTTTTTGGGACAGTGTAGTTTGTTTTGTAATAATAAGTTTGTCATAAACTTTATTATATTTTTAGTAATCTTGCGCTTTAGCCTTGATATCATTTTTCTTAAAAACAAAGTGTTTCTTATTTAAAACTTTCTAACAAAAATATATTTTATGTTTCAAAAATGAGATATATGTGTAAATATAAACATAAAGATAATATTTGTTTATAAATTCGATCTAAC
The DNA here is from genome assembly GCA_032207245.1 of Pardosa pseudoannulata. Taxonomy (NCBI): domain Eukaryota; kingdom Metazoa; phylum Arthropoda; class Arachnida; order Araneae; family Lycosidae; genus Pardosa; species Pardosa pseudoannulata. Next base: position 151,831,371 of record CM063510.1, read on the forward strand.
CATGTTAAAAACATTATGTTTGTAAAACTGGTAGTTTTCAAGGTATGAGAAGTCGAAAATGATAATTTTTTTTAAAAATTTCAACTTGTAAAAGTTATATGATCCCTTAAATGTGTGTGTTTTCCTCAGCTGGAGATCTCGTTACGCGAGGCCGGCGAGAAATCTCGTCGCGCGGCTGCCGACCAGCGCCGCGAGCGGGACGAGTGGCAAGCCGAGCGAGACTCCCTGGAGTCGGAGGTGCGGGCCGAAGTGAAGCGACGAGAAAAGATGGAGAGAGAGTGCGAGCAACAGGTGAAGCAGAAGGAGGAGGAGGTGCTCATGGCCAAGGAGAGGGTAGTGGCGGCGGAGAGGGAGCTGAGGCGCACGCAGCTGCAGTTAGACGAGGTAGAGGAGATGAGGCGCAAGATGCAGATCATGGAACAGGACGCAGACAAGCTCAGGGACGAGTACGACCACCTTACGGGAAGAGTGAGTCCTGTCTTTAGTGCACATTTCTTCCATTCGAAGAACACTCGTTCCACGTATACTTCACAAACATGAAAATAAAAATATATTTAGCATTCTCCCACCCCACACATCCTATATCGCATATCATCCTATACCAAAAGCTGAAGACATTAAAACAACACTATAAGCACTAGTGGTGACATAAGATATATGGAGTCCATGGGCTGCAATTAACAATAAACTAAACGATCTTCGGTACCGGAGTTCAGGGGGTATGAATCTCGTTGTGCCATGGCTGTTCGTAGCCATTCGGAATCGGCTTTAAGCAGTAGGTCTTGATCTCATTAGTCCTCGTGTTGCAAAAAAGTAGGTCGTAGAGCTTCAAACAAAACAAAACCTATTAACAATAACGCACTTGTCAGCATTAACACATTGTGGGCTGGTACATTTCGCAGTGGAATTGTACCGGAAGCAGGCGTTTTTGAGCGTAAATTTAGTTATTCAGTTAAATCTCAATAAATCGAAAAGTATTTAATTTTTTAACCAACTTTTCGTATTTTATATTGAAATATATAAACAAATATATAAATATACAAATAAACAAATATATATATATATATATAAGCAGAAGGAGGAGGAGGTGCTCATGGCCAAGGAGAGGGTAGTGGCGGCGGAGAGGGAGCTGAGGCGCACGCAGCTGCAGTTAGACGAGGTAGAGGAGATGAGGCGCAAGATGCAGATCATGGAACAGGACGCAGACAAGCTCAGGGACGAGTACGACCACCTCACGGGAAGAGTGAGTCCTGTCTTTAGTGCACATTTCTTCGCTTCGACGAACACTCGTTCCACGTATACTTCACAAACATGGAAATAAAAATATATTTAGCATTCTCCCACCCCACACATCCTATATCGGATATCATCGGATTCCAAAAGCTGAAGCCATTAAAACAACCCTATAAGCATTAGTGGTGACATAAGATATATGGAGTCCATGGGCTGCAATTAACAATAAACTAAACGATCTTTGGTACCGGAGTTCAGGGGGTATGAATCCCGATGTGCCATGGCTGTTCGTAGCCATTCGGAATCGGCTTTAAGCAGTAGATCTTGATCTCATTAGTCCTCATGTTGCAAAAAAGTAGGTCGTAGAGCTTCAAATAAAATAAAACCTATTAACAATAACACACTTGTCAGTATTAACACATTGTGTGCTGGTACATTTTGCAGCGGAACTGTACCGGGAGCGAGCGTAATGCGCGTAAATTTAATTATAACAAATATATATATATATATATATATATATATATATATATATATATGTCAGGATTTAAATTGTAGATTAATTTTAAAACATTTTAATTAAGGATTCTTTACTGGGAGTGAAGCGGCGTGAGGAGTTAGCCACATAAATACGGCTCACGCGCAGTGATCTAGGGCAGAGAGCAGTGTGCACATTCCGCAGACAGAGATGTGGCTACCCGAGGCAGCTAAGCCTGCCTTTGTTAAAAGTTAAGGCCAATGTGCGACGCCATTAAAGATGATTGATGAGTAGTGTGCTCTGAGATTTGAATAAAGCTATGAAAATGTACTCAGGACTCTAGTGGGAACCTGTCATATATATAAATACAAATATATATATAATATATAAATATACATATATATACATATATATATATATATATATATATATCATTTTCACAATTATAAATAAAAAGTTAATCTTAAATCTAAATTGATTTTTTTAATCAACCTTCCCGTTGTGTGGTTCCGCATCGACTGATGTAAAAACTAGTTTTTATTTGTCTAAAATTTTCCAGAATCTATGTAGTAGACAAGAACATTCGGCTTCGTTTTCCTGTATATACCTTTATTTTTGTATCCACAAACAAACCATGTTGTTACACTAACCCGTACTAGCACGTGTCCAGCGCTCAAGTATCAATCTTCAGAAAACGTGCTAGTACGTGTCCCGCATACAATGTGTTAAAAATTACAATTACTGACACTTCGCATAGCATAAGGGGAAGTTAGATAAGGATGCTTTAACAAAATTATCTGTTTAGCCAGAGTTTTTTAAACTGTGGATCAGGACCCCAAACGGAGTCGTGGGATCTGCAGCCGAGGTCGCCAAAAATTTTTAGAATTTTGATATTTCTGTAACTTTTTTTAATAATTTTCTAGTTATCAATTCTTTTTACACAATGTATCTGAAAATAGATAAATCCAATATAAAGAAAAAACGAAAACGTTTCGACACATTTTTTTATAACAGAAACGTTTGTTTTACTTGGTTTGCACGTGACGCTGTCAGTTCGTTAAAAACCATGAGGATACACGAGTGTTTTGGCAACACATGCGTCAAGAAGATTTTTGGCTAGGAGTCGCAAAAAAATTTCCAACGATTTCTGAAACTGCCATAAACTTTCTTTTACTCTTTTCTTCGACCTAGTTTGGTCTTTAACCACCATAAAATCCAACTATTTAGCAAATCTAAAAGAATGTTGAAGAAGTGCTCCGTCCTGCCGTGTCGACTATTTTGCCAAAATTTGATAATATAATTGAAAATAAACGAGCACACCCTTCCCATAGTTACTTAATCCTCCCATATGCACTGTTAGAAGTAAGTGAACCTTCAGTAGTGACCTTACAAGTGGTCACATATGATGGACAGATTATAGTTAACATTTGAATTTACTTAAGTAATTGAATTTATTTTTATCATAGTATTATATTTTTGAGCAAGTTACTTATTTAATAATTTCACATTGTTTTGTGTCTTACAATTAAAAATTAGAATTAATAATATAATACGCCTATAATATATTACAGCAGAAGTGAAAAAACTAAAAGTGTCACTCAAGCGTGTGTTGGATTTGCGCTATGCTTATGGAGCCCGCAAAATTTTCGTAAATAATACGGGAACTCTACACTAAAATGCTTAAGAAACTCTGCTTCAAAAAAAAATAGTAAAAAATATATTTTTATAATTTATATTATTCTATTTCTAATATTGCTTTGAGTGCAAATAAAATAGTTAGTGCAAAAAGGTTATAGTCCATTTAGCCCAGTGATTAGGGGAGTACTACTATACACTTGCTTGTGGTGAACTAGTTTAGTGGCGATTAGAAGGAGGAAGTTCATATGAGAATTTATCGTCTTGCGGATAATGTAACGTAAAATACTCATTCTTAGTCAAGACTTACTTACACAATTTCGCTAACCGAAAAAAGGAAATGGTCAATCGCGTCAATCATTTGCTATTGGAACAAGTTTGGAGTGATACTGTCAATTTTACTGCAAATTAGTTTAAAATTATGCTATAATTTTAAAGAATTAAACCGAAGTTCAGTAGAAAAGGCATTTCTAATTTGTCAAATGAATCCAAGGGTACCGAACGATAACCGAATGGTAGAGCGCTGCTCTTCGGAACCTTCGCGGGTCCGAATCACGCTGGGGCATGGATGTTCGTAGTCCTTCATGATCGGCTTTAAGAAGTAGGTTCCAGTCTCATTAGCCCTCATGTACAAAACAGTAAACAGCAGCGCTCTAAACCACGCCAGTAGAAAGTTTTGATTCGACAGACATGTCTCTCGTGTTCAAAGACTGTTGTTTCAGTCTTCCTGTTTTTCAGTTGTCGCTTTATTTTGTTTTCCTTACTGATCCCGACGATCTAAAGGCCCATTTGTTAAAAATCGTTGTGGAAGACTCTGTTTTTTACTTCTTTATGGAACTTTAAGCTGTAAACATACTATCATATGCATAAACGGTTTTAATTGTTGTGTGTCTAAGTATTTGAAAGCCAGATTAAGCTAATGAATAAAAGTATTCTGACTGATTGGGTTTTAAATGCCAGGCATTTGTAAGTTTTTGAAGACTTCAAATATTTTAAATGTGTGTTTAGACTTATTAAAATAATTTTTCCATCTTTTTCAGTACGATCAACTGGAAGATGACTTCGTGAAAACGAAAGCAAAGTTGGTGCATGAAAAGGAGCAGGCAGAAAGCAGCCTCGAGAACGTGAAGAGGGACCTGAACGAAGTCAACTTTGAACTCAACTCCTTGAAAGACACATACAATACTAGACAAGACAACTGGATAAAGGAGAAACTCGAACTTCAGGTGAATACACTCAAAACTGTTTTCAACTCTAGATTTGTTCAAGAATTTGTCCATTTGGAGATGAGAACAATTGCCAATTTGTTCATTAGATTATTTTTTCCTAATTCTCTGGTTGTAATTTTGGTAAGACTCAACCGACGGTAAAGAAATACTTTGATGTGCTTACTATTTGATAAACTAACACATCGGATAAAATAAACAGGAGCATTTTTGGTCAATAGTATCAAGGAAAAGAGCATTGACTTTATCCGATATCGGTATTTTAACTCCAAACTCTTACCACTCTATCTAGGTATCCAATCAGATACTTTTGTAGAAAACCCACAAAAATGAAAGGTAATGTTTGCAAAAGCATCTGACGAAGGATCATAATTATTTATCCACGATGCAGAAAGTTTTGCCTTTGTAAATAAAATCTCGACAAGGTAAGTGCATGAAAATGCCGAGTCAGAATTAAATGTAATGCAGGATGTAAGAGAAAATCTAATGTAAGATGCATCTATGTGACATTAAATTATGTCTCCAAAATAAAAACAGGGTTTTTATGGATTCCATCAAAAATAATATTTTTAATATACATATTTTGCAGTTGGAAATATATGGCAACTTTGTGAACAAGTAATATCGAAGTTCTCATTCGGGTACCACTAAAATGAAAATATCGAAAAGAATTTTATCTCATTTTATAACTCTATTTAAATCCTAAAATATTCAAAAGTATCTAGCCATTTTTATTCAAGTATCAAGAATCTAAAGCGAAATTATATACCTTGATTTTTTCCTCTGTTACCATTTGTTACAATCTGTTTTCCAGAGTAACTATCTTTACTTTTGATGTCCGTTTTTTCATTTGACTTCTGCGTGCTCTAAGAAACAGATTACGTCGAACTAGCTATAAATTTTCTTGCCAATAGAAATATTCAAATCCATGGACCAAAAGACTCAGTCCAACCCAACTCAACCGTTGAATCTATAATCCTCGATATCTCGGTTTGGAAGAGCCATGTATATCCCACAGATTACTTCATCGGTTTCAGGGACACTAAACTAAGGAAGACGCTTAATCATTTACCTTTATGTTTCAATTGTCATTTTCACGTTTATGCAATATAATTTTCTTAGCATAAATCAAATTTATTTTGATGGCGTTAAATATAGCTTTTATTATTGTTTTATGCATATTTATACATTTATATATTTTTTCTCTTTTTGCATGTATGACTTGTAACCATTAATTATGCTATAAACCACCACGGAAGGAGTTGAAAAATAGTACCGGCCAAATTAAATAATTTTTATTTCCAATGCAGTGGCACTTCCTCATTTATAGCATTCACCACTACCAAATCGCAGATATGTGTTGGTTATATTATAACGGGAGGCGCCCATCAATACTCTTTCAGATAGGGCAACACGAACAAACAAAGTGGGTCTGGTAATTTAGAAGCAGGTACCAAGCAGAAGACCCCCAGCTTGGCCTGTCTCTTCCAGAGGAACCAAATTAAATAATAATACTGCTGAACATTAGTCGTCCATGTAGTAATAAATGGAAATGGATAAGAGGATGGTAGACCAGAAGTTAGTGTACCTTAGAAGATAACCATTTACATCAAATTAAAGATTCATTAATGAAAAGTAGAATTAACGACAAAAAGAGGAGTTAAATTTTGGAATTAAACCAGCCTATGGTATTTCCGATATGTATTACGTGTTTATGATTTGTGGTCTGAGAACATTTAGCGTGAGTCTTTTTTGTCTTGGATTTTAGGAAAGAGCCAAAGAATTAATGAGGAGGTTGGAAAGACTGAAGAACGTGGAACAGGAAAGAAGGCGCCTCCAGGATCAGGTGGACGAGAAGGACACTCTTATAGAGTCCTACAAGAAGGAAGAAAAGCACTTGAAGGAGGAAAGAGAGAGGCTAAGGAAGAAGGTAAGTGAAAACAACTTCATACATAGATAAATAACAACGGTATTCATTCAGAACGCTTTCTTTTCAAACAGTCAAAACCCTTGAAATAAATTTCACAATTGCTGATTCTAAGAAACTTGAATTTTGAAATTTTATGGTTTCTTTTCCATCTACAAAATATTGCTACAAATTTTATCTAAAATTCTTTAATTATCTATTTTTGGAAAACAATAAGGAGGATTTGAAAATATTTATGTTGACGGGCAAATTTCTTCTATGCTAACTGTTTTTCTTTCCCCTTCTTTGCTATCTAAATTGCTCAGTCATCCTAAGATACTCTCTTTTCCTTCCTGGGTGGAAAACTTATAAACATCCGCGGAACACTAATAAGGAAATCTTGACAAAAAGTTTTTAAAGTTTTTTAAAAATTAATTTTTTTGGGGGGTAAGTCCAATCTTTGCTGGACTTCTTGGTTTCTTCCAAGAATCCCCAAGGTACCCTAAAATGTCCAGCTTGTTGTTCTCAAATGGAGAACTAGAGTTCAAAGAATGCTTTTAGGGAAATTTTATTTAAAAAATAATAAATCAAAGAAAGATCTGTTCTCTTTATGAGAGATTTCGATTTCAACTACGTATGTTTTTTTCCTAAGACGTTCCACTTGTTGTTCACTAGTGAAGGAATAGAGCAAGTTTTCGGAACTTTTTTTAAAAAATCTCATCCAAAAGATAATTGAACATAAAAAAAATGTATCCTCCTTATGCGAAATTCGAATTTCCAATTCTTGACTACTGCCAACTTATTGTTTTTCAGGTGGAGGACTTGAGCAAGTCGCCAGACGTGAAGGACCGTCCTATCGTTTGGACCCGTTCCGACTTCGGGGACTCGAAGCTGAGCGAGGAGTTGGACACGACCCGCCGAGAGTACGAAGGTCGCATGGCGATGATGTCCTCGGAGATCGCTAGCATGCAGTCGCAGATAGCAACCCTCGCCGCAGAGAGAGACGGGCTCAAGTCGCAGTTGTCTTCGGCAGAGAGGAACGCCGAGGAGATCAGGACGGGATCGCTCAAGAGAGAGAGGGCGAGACACAGGGAAGAGGTACATACCTCAACCACATTATGCATTTTACTATACATTATGATATTTTAACCAAACTAAGTAACCTGATTATAATTATATTGTAATATAAATTTCTGGAGGTTCTATACTTAAAATGGTCACTTTTCGCGAAAGTCTTTGTTCCTCTTACAAAAGGTTACAAGGATTAAACCTTGTAACCTTTTAACAGTTATAAGAATAACAAGTTAATTTCTGTTTAGCTCAACTAACCTTATGTAACTATTTTAAGTAACTTAGTTTCGATTGTTAGATCCCCACGTGGTATGCTCTTAACCCCACGCGGTATGCTTGTGGTAACCTCTAATTGACTGGGTACCTTTAGCCCTATATAAGCGAATGTACAAGGTTTGCGTGCAAAGATTCAAAGAAGGATTTTCTCAACAAACTCTATATTTTATTTTAAATATTTTCTAATTTCTTTCATGGCTTAACCTCTATAATTTGCGCATTACGGTGTAACTAGGTTTGTAGGGGTAAAAAACATCAATTAGAAAACTAAATTTCCCGGAGCTATAGCCCAACATGAGGGCCATAGTCTATGGTGCCAAACTCCATTTTCGAGACCAAGGACTCCGGGATGCGAAGTATATGTCCCATTTAGGTGGTCAACCTTATGCAAAACCCCCAGTGTTCAGTTCTCAAGCATGCTTGATCCTCATTTTGAATACCCACTGACGGGATAAAAAAACCGAGGACTTGCTACTTGACTGCCTACCCACTACGCTTCAAAAACAGGTATATATTGGTAGAATTTCGTCATGCTTTGCAACATATATTTGATTGCCTCCTGTACTAAAATTTTAATTTTTCAAGACTTGCACCAGATCATGCAATATTTTGGTCAGACACTTACCTTCAATTCCAAGGTAAACTCTTGATTTTTCTGGATCATACGAAATGAACAAACACTTTCTCAAAATTGATCTGATGACTTGTTGAATGTACAAAATCATATTTAATTTCTTTTGATTTACATGTTCTAAAGTTCCACCATCAAACTGCAGTGTTGTTTCGGCCGGATCAGTCGCAGAACCTACCCTCTTTGTAATACCTCGCTTGTGATAACATGTGATGCTTTATAATTCTGAATTACACATTTCTCCTATCGTTTCTTGACCTCTTGAAGGCCGTTATTTCATGATATTACAGCCCATATTTTTTAGTAGCAAAGGCTGACTTGGCAACGCAGCTTCATTGCAGTCCTGTAGTGAAGGGCAACGCGTTCAGACTCTAAGGCCAGGCAAAATCTTGTATGAATTATCCAGAGAACTGTCAGATACATCTCACACAAGCCAGAGACAAACCTGATTCTGATGATTTAAGAAAATGCTTTCCTGAGGGGGGAATCACGTAGATAATTTCACATGAGAGTCAGCAGTTCGTTAGTGACTTGTAAAAGTAACAATGACGGCGAATATGCAAACAACGGCATAAAGATTGTAAAGATCTACGGTTTATGTCTGGGAGAATTAAGAGCTAGGTTAGAGAAGCGAAAGAAAGGACCACAAGTAGCAGTTAAGTCCTTAGATTTTAGAAGTGTGGAAGGAGTTCAATTTCAGTGAATCACATCATTGATTAAATAAAAGTTAGATTAAGGAAAATAGAATTTGAAGGAAGAATTTTGATTAATTTTAGGGAAAATAATTTTTTATGCGTTGCATATTTATGTAATTATATATATATATATATATATATATATATATATATATATATATATATATATATATATATATATATATATATTTATATATATTATATATATGTATGTATATATATATATATATATATATATATATATATATATATATGTGTGTGTGTGTGTGTGTCTGTGTGTGTGTGTGTGTGAATGTATGCGTGTTTGTGTGTGTATAATATAGATATATGTGTCATTTTCTTTGTGTTTCTATTAATTTGATCTCCATTTTTATTTTTATATTATTCTTTTATACTTTTGAATGTGTTTACTAATATCATAACACATTAACACATTAATGTATAATTATTAATTAATATAATTTAATTTTAATTTATGTATATATACATATGTATGCATATATATATATATATATATATGTGTGTGTGTGTGTGTGTATGTATATATATGTATACATGTATATATATATATATATGTATATATATATATGTATATATGTATGCATATATGTATATACAAACATACACACATATGTACCTGTATTCATTCATGTGTATATGTAACTATCCTACCACTGGTAAATATTCTTAAGTTGATGGTTTACTTGATCAGGCGGACTTGGCGAGACGCAAGGTGAACGAGCTGCGATACCAGCTGGAAGACCTGAGAGAACAGCTAGACGACTCCATGCTGGAGAACAAGAACCTGAAGCTACAGATCGAAACGGACAAGAACGGTTTCGAAATAGAGATCGCAGAACTCAAGTCCAAGATCAACCAGGTACGCACACAAATCTCGGAGAAATTACGATAACGGAGATACGGCATTCCGCGATTGAAAGTTCTGAGAGACTGTAAAATCGGTGTATTTTTAATAGGCAGTTCAAGGTCACTGATAATCTCCTGATTACGAAGTGTAACTATGGTAACGACATTTGAGGATTGACTTAACTATTTCTTCCCTCTCTGTTAAAATGTCGTTGGTCACGAACCTACGAAACTTAACACCGAAATCAAAAAGTAGTGCGGGAAATACAACTAGTTATATATGATTAGCAAAATAAGATTTTCAAAATACCTTGTGTTAGAGGACACGCTGGCACAGTCGGTAAGGAATATGGTGACTTGTTGGCCAAAGCATAATTACATAATGGAGAATATCCTAATCCAGAAATGATGAAGCAGGGACCAATGTAACTGTATGTAAGTTATAGCAGAAGGCTTCTAGACTTCTCCTACCACCTCCAGAGGAATCGTTTGGGAACTTGGAGAACATTGTTATCCTGAACCTATTTGTACGTGCCCCAGTCGTCATTAATGAACATGGCGAATCTTTAGTTAGTTCGAAATCCGAGCCCGCAAGCCTCAGGTCACAAGATCATGCCTTTGCCAATTGAGCAACCGTGGCTCAGAAATAACTGGAGGCACATTACATCATATTTTATGAGAGATGTGTTATAGTAAAGTCAAATATTACAATAAACTAAACAACATCTTATGCATCTAGACATATCTGTTTTAGCAAAACCTGTGAGTCTTATAAACTGCGTAAGTTTGTAATAACTATCTACTACCTGGTTACGGACCATTATAAGGTTACCCTCTGCAAAAGAACCAATCACAGGTGGCACAAAATTACCTGCCGACATCAACCCCTTGTAAATGATATCGCTGAATATCACTTTTTGATATAAAGCAATGTTGGTCAATATTCTACTTTTAACTGTTCACTTAACCAAATGTTACCTCTGTTGCAGCTGGAGGAGCAAAAGATTCTGGAGTCGACCCGCGGCCAGTCGCGAAACATCGCCAAAACGCGCCTGGAGCTGACTTGGGAGAAAGAAAGAGGAGAGCTGCAGCACTTGCTGGGAGACACCCAGAGGATGGTGGCCGACTTGAAAGAGAGAGTGCAACAGGTGGAACTGGAGCGGGAGAAGGAGAAGCAGGCAATGCGCAAACAGATGCTCGATATGAGGAGCTCCATCGAGAAGGAGAGGCAGGAGAGCAGGAGAAAGATGAGCGAGGTAATATCTTTTCAACGAACCCACCTGTTAACATATTACGGTTATTTTTGGACTTTCTTCCTTACCATGCTGATATTTTCGTCGACTATTTTGTTATGGAAGCATCATGTAGGGGGTCAACCTGATTCCATATGAAGGGACAACACAAATGACAACTAAAACGTACTCTGGATTTGAACCCACTCCCTCTAGCATGGTAGGCAAATGCTCTAACCACTATGCCGATCGGATCGCCCATTAAACCTTTAAAGAAGGGGTGTTTCATACAAGCAACGTCTTTTAAATTGACTTTGAAGTATATCGTATATGAAATTTTGAATGGAACGGGTAAGTGTTTTTTATCAATAGATGTAGTCCATGGCTGTTATAGAAGTCTTTTTTCCAATATTAAAGGACTGTCTTGACCAATTTAGAAAGCGTTCAGGATGATAAGCCAATCTCAAAAAGTTACGGTTCTTCTAGTGACGTTTGTCACCTACGTCTGTAGAGATCTTATTTTCAAACCTGATAGTGGCATATTCCTCAAATTCTTAGTTTCTACAATTCAAGTAGGAAATCATCCATATTTTTGAAAGGGAGCTCTTCTTACACCTGTAAACAATGTATTGTAGTATATTTTAAAAAATTCCTGTACTATTTCCAGAATTTACCTTTTAAAACTCTCTTCAACAGCAAATTTCTGATTCGCATGTCATTGACCTGTGACGTTTCTCTCTCCCCTAGCTTCACAGCAGTCTTCTGGAGATTCGCGAGTCCCACGCCAAGCTGCGCGGCATGTACGACCGCATGAAGAAGGAGCGTGAAATCCTGCTGAAGGAACGCGAGGAGTGGCGGCAAAGACTGCAGGTGGCCATTCACCTGCACTCCAGGATCACAGAAATTGTGCAAGACGTGAGTTCCATGTCCCCCTCCCTTCCCTTTTCCGACTCAGAAAAGATCTTTTACAGCTACTTATCATCGTCAGATACTATTCGAAAGCATTTCACACAATCTAAACTTAAAACTACATTGTCTGTTGTGATTTACATTATCAGAGAAATAATATAAGCCATTTAACTGTAGAACACCCGTTAGTATTTATCTATCTAACGATATATAAATAAATATAAATATAAATATATATATATATATATATATATATATATATATACATATATGCGTTATATATGTATATATATGCATGCATATAATTATATAATGTAGTGACAAATATATAGTAACAGTACGTTCTGATAAGTTATATATTTATACTTTATATGTTTCTAATAAATGGGACAAAAAAATTAGATTGTAAACATGAAGTAAATAATGTATACATATGTACGTATGTATATATACATATGTATAAATATATTTGCATACATGTGTGTGCATATACATACACACACAGACACATATATATAAAGAAAAGGAGAGATATCGGTCGAAATTCAGACTTTAGAAGAAATAATGTAGAAATCTCTTGCAACCATACTGGATCCTAAGCCGCAGATATAACTCAAACTGCACTTCGTTTTTAATGCTTTTTAATATCTTGATAGAATGAAATATGACTAAATCACAGAGCGATAAAATATATATTAACCTTTTGCGTTGTTTTGGATTTTAAAGTGCGTTTCTCTCTGGATCAAACATATTTTATTGAAGGAAGCGATATCATGTACTACAGATTTAAATATATGAAATTACTACAGCTTTAAATATATGAAATTAATTTTAAAAAAAATTATGCTTAATGGAATTTTAGACCTTGTTGAAGAACATTAACAAGTATTATTTTGGAATAGATGTATTGTAGTACTTGTAATATTTTTTGAAAGTGAAAAATTTCTCTACGTAATTCTCAATATTTGTTTAATAACGTGGGACCACTACCCAGATAAGCATTCTCCCATATAACATCCCGGATATTGTTGACCATTTTATAGTGGGAGCCACTTATAAGTGGCCAGCATTGCTCAATAGGACAACACACAAACAAAGTGGATCTTCGTCATTTAGTAGCTGGGACCAATCGAAGACTCCAGGACTTGGCATGTCACTTCCAGAATTATCTGGAAACTTGGAGGATATATTAAATAGGTCTTTAACCACGAACCTATTTTACATGCCCAGCGAGCCCCAAACCTGCAACCCTTCGGTTACGAGATTGCTTACTGAGCCACCGCCGTAATCCGCAATAGGCACGTTAGGTTCACGAGGTCAAGTATTGCAGTAGAATCATGTTCCTTTAACAGCTAAGTGATAGTAACAACTGAGTGTCCACATATTGAAAAAAAAACCTATTGACAGTATAGATAACCAAATTATTTTCAATCACCATAAATCAAAATGATATCTGATACTATGTCCATACAGTGACAAACTGGATTTTTTAAAAGGTATAACTCTTTTCTCTTATGAGATGAATCTTTAAATTAATTTTTTGCATCTAATTTCAGGTGGAGAAGGTTAGTTCTGAAGTGTCGGCTAATGCTGGAAAGCAAAACTTTTCCATTACACCAGAATTCAGCTCGGCAGTACAAAAGGTACGAGTGTTTGGCTCATATTCAGATTTTTTTTTTAAATCAGTTCAAAGTTAGTTTCTTATAAGTTTGTAGTTTTTAGAAAGTTAAATAAAAATATTCTTTTATTTGATTTCTTGGACTTGAAATAAATTATAAAACTCCTGAAAGCAATTTATTTAAAAGGCCTTTCTTTCGCTAATTTCAGGTGAAGGACAACTTCGCAGAGTTACAAAAGTCAGCCGCCGTCCTCAAGGAAGACGAGCGTCTCAAGAGGACGACTTCTTTCAGAAGGTAATCATTTGGTTCTTTTCTGCATTGACCAATACGCCTCGGGAGATGGAATTTAATTTTTAGAACGCAGTATGGGACCAGATCTAATGTTCCTTTTTTAAAACCTTCTCCATAGAATATTCCCTTTTGCCCCAAAAGTCTGAGTCAGTTACAACCCGTGAAAATAAAACGGGATTTAAACCTATGTATTTAAACTTTACGATGCACTCAGATTTACCTTTTGATACCTCTCAACAAGCCGCCTACCCTGACGGGGTAAAACTTTTGCGACGCCGCCCTGGAAAATCTCCCTTATTTTGACCGCATTAAAGGTGTTGTCGATTCGGCACCAACCAACCTTCCTGAGAAAAGAAATCTAGACCCACAGATTTAACCTGCACGTTCTCTGGTCAGGAATCGCAATCAGAAGGGGTATACAGTATTTAGTACTCCTGCCATACATCCTGGGATTTTAGCTCAATTCACCGATTACTTGATCCACAGAAATGTCTTATCCGTTCGTTGAATATACAGGGAGATGTTTCAGTACTCGAAACCGTCTCTGAAATTTCTAGTTCAGCATGCTAGCCATTCCTACCAACACACAAATTTCATTACACATCCCGACGGCCTCCTGGTAGTCTAATGGAAGATATACGCTGTTAAGTATGAGGTCTTTGATCTTGTGCTTTTACAACATGAACTGAGATCTCACGTGACGCGAGCAGCCCACCCAGTACGGAGTTACATCATTAATTATACGCTATTCCAATTCAGAAGTAAAACTTTGAACATTAGACCTGAAACTGGCTGGAGTCAATCAAGTTGAAGTTGACTGTCGGGGGGTCCAGACAGTAGGTTTGCGAAACGGTCGGTTACTCTATTACTGGTGCACCCTGTGTAGATACTTCGCGAGTCACCCGTTCAGGACTTGCAAGTAAATGCTTATTTATTCATAAACATGTCAGATCATTACAAAGCGAAATCAGCGTGCATAAAATAAGTTAATAGATCGGTATCCAGCTGTTTTTACTGCTTATCTGCAAAAGTTATCCCCGTCTGCAAAGCTATGATTTTTTTCGAGTAAAATAAATCTTAAAGTTGAGCACAAATAACCGCTTTTGTAGGAAACTACTCTAATAATACTAAATTTGTCATTTTTACATTAATAGTTCGTTTATTACAGTTATACCGTAATATGTTTTGACCCTTTACAATCTAAGCTTTTTTTTTCTATGGGGAACCCTCGTATCAGCAACACTTATGAAGGAAAAAAAATCGCAAAATTTAAAAGAAAACTGTTGTATCGAAATATTTTACTTATTTTTACATGTTAGGAATATAGCACTGAAATACCTCACTTAGTAATGTTAATTAGTTATTCTAAAGTATTGCATTAAACATTATTTCTGTAAGCAGATAAGTAGTTCGCTCTATTGCCAAATTTTTTTATACGAAAATAATTATATTTCCCTAAAATTAATGAAAGCGTGAAAAAAGTGAAAACTTTTATTGCTTAAAGTTTACAAAATCTAAGACAAAAATTTCTGTTAACTAAAAAAAACAATTTTTTCACTCTATTTTTCTTTGCATCATACCATAACACAAATTATTATAATATTTGCTTTGTTTCATGACTCCTTTTTTCATTTAAATAAATTTTTAATCAGTTCATATGTGTTCATATGTTCTTCCAACGGCATTGACTAATTCTTCAAGATAATTCAATGTGAAGTATGCCTTTTGTTTCTTTATTTTCTTATATTGCACATTATTTATAAGCCCGTTCTCCTTCTATACTCACCAAACGATGGCTGAATGATTAGGGCGCTGATTTCCGGTACCAAAGTTTGTAGGTTCAAATTCAATCGCTAGCATGGATATTTGCAGCTTTTCGGAATTGGCTTTAAATTGCAAGCCCCTTTTACACTAGCTCTTGTGTAAGCAAAAATGGAGAACCCAGAGCTCCAAACCAAGATGCAAATGGTATGGCGCTGCTCTTCGATACTGCAGTTCGCGGGTTGGAATCCCGCTGCTGTCATAGATTTTCGTAGCTGTTTGAAAGTGGCTATAAGCAGTACGTCCCGATCTCATCAACACATGTGTAGCAAAACAGTAGACTGTAGCGCTCCCAAACCAAACCGAAACAAACGTTCTATACTGATGAGATATATTTCATGAAGAGGCCGAGAGTAAGTTTGAATATATTTTTCAGCCGATTGTCAGTATTCGATGAGTTGAAGTATAAATCCAGTTCAAGTTTCCCTACGTTTGCTTAGTTTGGTTTGGAGCGCTACGGTCTACTGTTTTGCACACGAGGGCTAATGAGACCGGGACCTATTGCTTAAAGCCGAGTCCGAACGGCTACGAACATCCATGCCATAGTGGGATTCGAACCCACGAACTCCGGTGCCAACGATCAGCGCCCTAACTAATCGGCCAACATTTGGCTACGTTTGCTTAGATTTTATTCATTTGAAGATTAAAGCCCGGATATTATTAACTCCCAAGTCGAAGATGGTCGAATGGTTTGGTTTGGTTGGAGTGCTATGGTCTACTTTTTGCAACACAGGGGCGAATGAAACCAGGACTACAGTTTAAAGCTGATTCCGAACGGCTACGAACATCCATGCCACTGTGGGATTCGAACCCACGAACTGCGTTAACGAAGGCCAGCACCCTAACCAATCGTCCATCGTTCTGCAGATGGTCGAATGAGTTGAGTGATGCTCATCGGTACCGGAGTTCGCATGCTCGAATCCCGCTGTTGATATAGATTTTCGTAGCCGTTTGGGATCGACTTTAGGCAGTAGGGCCTGGTATCATTAGCCCTCGTGTAGCAAAAATGTAGACCTCAGCTCTACAAAACGAGCCAAAAGTTCTATGCTGATGAAAGACACTTCATGAAAAATCCGTTTGCACAGACTTCATCGATCGGCAGCATTCGATAAGTTGAAGTATAAACCATGTCCAAGTTTTACGACGTCTTCATTCACATTTAAATATGAAAGCCGTGAAAATTCATTAACTTATTGAGCCCCAATGTACCAAAACTTGATCATAGCTTTGGCAATAATCTAATCAATTTCCTTAAAATTATTACCGGTGAATAATCTGTCTTGGTAGTTGTCTCTTATCCAGTGGTTCGAACAGTACGGCTGATATGAAAGTTTGCAAACCGTTCAGGGTCGACTTTAAACAGAACCTCCAGGTCTCAATAAATTCTGTAGTTCTCACCAAAAGCAAAGGGGCTAACTGCTAATTATTCTTTTTTTTTATTGCAGGGCCGTGTCTGCTCAGGACATGAGCTCCCAGAGCAACGACCCGATCCAGAGGTGGGACAATCCTCAGCGCGTCACCAACTACCCGCTTGCACCACCCAGCATGATCATCCGTCCACCGCCCAGGCAGAAGTCACTGCACAGGAAGTCCCTGTCGCTTGACCACACACTCACGGGCACCACGCACGAACAGAGGCTCAAGATATGGGAGTCGGAAGGGGAGAGCGTCGCCTCCACCCCTGCAGGAAGCATGCTCAGCCTCGGCGGATACGGCTACGAAACAGACTCATCCTTGCCAGACTCGGAGTACAGGTGAGTGTACATCCGCTTGTTACTGTAATACTGGAAGACCTTTATTATGTCTGTTGTGAAAATAAGAGGCTGTATTAAGTTTACTCGTTGAACATAAAACAGGGAAACATTATCTGTTTGTTAAAACACGTCAAAGAGTTATGTTTATTGTCGTGTCAATTTATCATACGGGAGGCTGATTCCAAATCTTTTAGAATGTTACTGAATGTGTACTTATATATACAGATATTATATATATTTTTCATTTTCCTTTCTCACAGAATACATTTAAGAGATGGAATTGTAAAAAGAAATAGCTGCGGATAAGAATGTTTCATTTATTATTGTTGTTTCTAATGCCACTTGGACGAGCTAAGCTCATGAGTCAAAGGTTCGATTAAAAGCGAAGGGTTACGTCTTCTGTTTTGACGAACATTACCAGCGTGAAATGACAGACTTTTTAGCTCAAAATAGGTCCTTGTAATTCGGAAGCAAGGACCAAGCAAAACACCCTCAGGTTTGATCTGCTACCTCCAGAGGTATCCTTTCAACTTAAAGAACACTATGACCATTGTTTACTTCACGTTCCCCAGCTTCCATTAGGGAACACAATGGTCTCGGGGCTCAAACTCCGGCTATGAGTTGACGCATTTCCGAAAGCACTGCTGCGGCAAACAACTATATATGTTATTGCCATATAATTAGAGTTTTAGGAGACTTACAGTTTGAAATATTACCTCTCTGATTCTACCGTAGACTCAACAAAGGCTATTTCACTGCCCCATTTTTTAGGATTTGGACAGAAAAATCTAAACTTTCCAAAGCTTTTTTATCACAAAATGTTACCATATTATAAGTTATACAGTTAGACGATGTAAAGAAGGCCCACATTGCACCGCGGTCCAGATTCTTTCTTGTCAGCCCTGCATGAATGTGTCACTCCTTGAATTGCAAAAACCCAGACATGTGACTGCTGAATTCGTCTTTCAGGTACGGTGCGATCTCCCAACAGAGGAGGTACCGAGGCATGACGCCTGGAGGTATGACGACCGACAGTGAGGCCATGTCCTCCAGAGAAGGAAGTATCGATCCTGGCGGAAGCACTGAGAGCGTGCCGCTCACGACGCAACAGAAAGGATCCTCGCTCAAAGACAAGCTCAAGTTGCTCAGGTACATAAATGTCTGAATAAGTTCCTCGTTAGATGACATCTTGTATGATATGTGGATAACAGTATCTTTAGCATTAGCAAATATAAATATCATCAGTGTACTGTGATTGGTCGTATTAATAGATAAAAATTAATTTTTTATGGTAGACAGAAATAATAGTTTTTTGTATGCATATCCTAATTTCGTTTAATTATAGGAATATAGCACTCGTTGTTTAAACATATAGACAAAGTAGGCAGCATTTTGACGCCTCTTCCCAAACGATAAAAATGACTAGAGATAAAGTGTTATAGATACAAGTGTAATTTTGAGAAAATACTGTCCTACTTGTCACAATTATTGCCAAAAAGAGCAAAATTTTTAAGACAATAGCAGAATCTTGTGCAAAATCAAAAGTGTAAATTAGTTATAAAACTTGGCCACTGGGCTCTTCATCTTCTAAAGCACTACAGCCTATTACAAAGTTAAGGCCGTCCCATTTAGTCATGGGGTTTTATCCGAGGCATTTCCCGTCCAGTCTCCCCTACGTAAGATTTTGAACTCACTTTCAACAGAATGAAGCCACCTAATTGGTGGTCTTTCCAGTTAAGTCAGTCCTTTTGATCAGTTTGTAAAAGTAATCGCACGAAAATAGGGCCAATAATAGAAATTATTATTAAGAACGACTCTGCCATGCCCCTCATCAAAGATGAACTGTGAAACATGGAGGAAGGAAGTGCTTGGTGCATACATCTACCATGCTATTACATTTGATACTTGGTTGAAATGTCTACCACAAAAGTTTAACAAATATTTTATCTTGTCAGGCGCGCCAAAAGCATCGACGTAGCGAGTGGGCGGAAGATCGGAGCCGATGACTCTAAAGGCAAGGAAGAGAGGGAACAGAGTCTCCGCTCCAAAATATCCAAAGTGCTGAAGAAGCCACTGGGTCGGAGCTTCAGCATGGATTCCCATAAACCAGCTCCAGCCCTGCCGCCCAAGGGTGTCGTACCAGACGTCGTGCCCAGCAGACCAACAGCTGAGGTAAGTCTTCAACTACCCGTTTCTCCCCAATCATTAGTTTTTAGTTTTTACTCTAACAATAGAAGCAATGCAGTTCATTATCATAAAATAGTCATTTAAATTGAATTTGTATCACGAGCTTAGCAAATGAAAGAATTATATTTGTAAACGGTGTTACTTCCTGGACATAGTGACTCTAATATGTTAACTCAAATGCAATAGAAAATAAAAATGGCTCAAGATGACAGCAAAACCAACCACGGTCTAAAAGTCCACGAACTCAGTTTAATTATTACTAACATAAGACATAAACTAAGATATTAAATTTAGCAAACATAAGTATAAGGAAATGAAACAGTTAGCGTATTTAACGGTCAACAAAACTTAAATCAACTAAAAAACAACGAACCAGCCATGAGAAAAAAGAAATACTACCTACACGATAGACAAACGAACAAGCCACCCACTCGGCTAAACTAAAAAAAACACTGTATAAGGCGATTTCACGCAGTAGGGCAAATTCTCAAATTATGACGAGGCTTTAGTTTCATACGGAAGGGCAGTTTATTGTTTGTCTATTGGCTGTTGTAAACATGAAAATGAATGGGAAGGGCATTTTAGTAGTTCGTGACGTTGCGACAAATTGCCTTATTTAAACAAACTAGGAATGTCCCGGAATGACGCTTCGGGGAAGAAATACTGCAAGAAATAAGTTTAACCATGGGGTCCAACAAACAGGACTAAAGGAAGAGCAACTCATTAACGATTGAATTAGATTGCCTTTTAAAATTTGGATTAAAAACAATGGTGAGACCGAATTAAAAAAAAGAAATATAACAAATTCAAATTAAGTGTCAAATAAATACGTTCAAAGAGAAAAAAAAATGTATTTTTTTAATAACGTGAGGGTACTTGCCTATTAAGCATCTGCCAATACTATGCCGCGGAATTTGTTGACCATTTTGTTATAGGAGCAACCAACGTTACTCCCTAAAATAACACAAACAAAGTGCGTTCTCATAATTTTAAAGCAGAAACCAGGCAGAAGGTCCCCATGCTTGGCTTGCCACCTCCAGAGGTATTAACAAAGAACATTGCGACCCCAAACATATTTTACTTGTCACAGCCATCATTAACAAATACGGTGGATCTTAGTCAAGGTAGAGTATCGAAACCGAAACCCTTCGTTTACAAGATTTTCGAGCTTCCGCTGATCAAATTTATATTATCTGGAAATTTATTTTAAACACTATAAAATGAATTAAGCTTCTAAAATGATTTTAATTTTGTTTAGCGCGTAACAAAGAGGGAAACATACCCAATGGCCACAAAATAGAGTCGTTAAATGCAACTTAGATTTTAAAAAACGTTTTATGTACACACGCCCTTGACCTCCGAACCATTGATTCTGCCTAAAACCTACCCATGTTGATCCGAATCACCACGCAAAATTCCATCAAGATAGGTCATGCATAGCTACCATACATACACACATAAAGGATTTTATATAAATAAATAATATAAATATCAATTTCTTTAGTTTTGTAATTGTTTTAAATTATAATTTTCTTCTCTTTTTCAGAAACCTTTATCTGCGAGCAGAGGGAACTTAAGTAGTCACAAGCCTTCTTCTTCAGAACAGGGCAGAAAGCCAAAGCCATCGTCGAAACCCGGAGTGGAAACTCCGGTATGAACTGAACCTAATCAATTCCTTGATACATTCAGAGAGACCTCATGTAAACAATAAAATGAACCTTTTACTTCTCGTTTTGAAACTTAACTCAATGCTTCGTAAGACCTGAAAATACAAATCAAAAATGAATTTA
>CM063510.1:151855488-151865488 GCA_032207245.1 Pardosa pseudoannulata
TAAAAGTATATTAAATCAGCTATTTTGAGTGTTTAATAATAAGAAACACGATAAAGAGGTTTTCCTTTTATAATTAAAGGTAACTGAATATACAGTTTCATTAAATATTTCTAGTTTCACAATACAGCTATTCGAGTACACTTTAAAGTATACTAAATCAATAAAGTTTTAAAGTATGGATATACATATTACTGTGTTATGTCCCAAAAACTGTGTAGAGTTCCCAAGTTTTTCTTAGATAAGAGATACCACGCTCTTAGTCCCAAAACTACTCTTTAGAAATGTAGTCACCTTAAACATACTAGAAGTTTCATATTAAATGGGGGAAAAGGCATACCTGTGAAAGCTGTAATTACTTTATTTTGATAGGCAACATTTACAGTGAAACTATAGTCATCCAAGTTTCTGTAGATGTTCTATGTGTGCCTTTTACGTGACATAGCAAATATCTACCAGTTCCTGCCACATACGTGATTGAATATCCTTTGTTAAGGATTCAAGCATTTCAATTATTCACTGCCTCAGTTATAGCAACTGAGGTAGTGAATATGGCTGTTAATCATGAGAAAGTGAAGATATCTTTAACAAAACCCCATAGGAAAACATCACAAGGGATCTCGCTAGTCAGCAAAACAATTGTATATCGTTTGATCTATTATAGATAATCCAATTCTTGGGTAGAATATTAATCAGAATGAAACACGGACGTACGTTTTTACGCGAAAGTAGAGTGGCACACTCTAGCTGTAAAACAGCTTCCTTAAACCGCTTCCTTAAACTGAAAGCATACGGACTAGGAAAACATCACAAGAGCATAGATCAAAGGATCTCGCTGGCCAACGAAGCAATTGTATATCGTTTGATCAAGTATAGACAATTCAGTCTAGAGGTAGAATATCGTACAAGTGCAGACGTATATTCCTATGCCAACTGGATGTGGCACGCTCTAGATGCAGAATAAGGCCGGGAAGCGTTTCTTAAATTTGAAAGCATACAAACTCTTCAAGATGAACAAAATGCTTTTAAAAATATTTCATTTTATTCTGATTTTAAAACCATACATGACTATACTTTTTTTTCGGAACTTTTGATTGCAAGCTGTTTGTTCATTTCTCACAAACGGGCCATATTAATACTATTTTATTGTAACCCCCTCACAAGGTTTGTTGTATTCATACACACTATATCAGGTTGGCCAACCTGCGGCTCGCGAACCACATGCGGCTCTTTGAAGGATCATTTGTGGCTCTCGATAAATGTACCCGAGTTTTCTTTTCATTTTTGTGTTGTTATAATTTTAAAAATTATTACAACTGATGGAGCTCCGGCAATGCTGGGTAAAAAAAACCTATTCTGATATGCGTAAATGTCAATTTCCGCACCTACTTTTTTAAAAAGTTATAATTTCTCTTATGCTTTAATAAGAATTATGGAATTTTGGAAATCATTTTTCAGCTTTTCGTTATTCCTATTCGATGGTGAAATGCCCTCGTTCACATCCCGATTCGTCATGGAGCGTTTTTAGCCAGCATATTTTGTGTGTAGTAGAAGTAGAGCTTCCCTACTACTGATGCCTCCTTGGCCGCACTAGTTTCAACCCTAATAATGACCGGTCACTTGCGATTGCATACTTTTTGTTCAACATTTTGAAAAATACATGATTTGAAATACATGATGATCCTGAAACTCGAGGCGTGCAAAAAACACGTCATATATTTCTGAGAAAATGGAAAAATTTCCGACAAGCTTTGCATAAAAACATAACCGTAAGAAATTGAAAAAAGCTAATATGTTTTGAAATACCATCTAAAACGAATGTATGTAAAGCATTGAAACATTAGCACATGATTATATGATTTCTTATGATAATCTGTGCTCATCTTTATGAGGATAGCAAGTATATTAGAAATTATGGTTATTTATAGATAATCCCAAATTTCACCAAGTGTTTTGCTTATAATTTGCAGAATTCTCAATACGAAAGAACTTTTTTAAAGAACTTTACACGAAACTGTCGTTACAGGCAGGCTTAGAAAGATTATAAATGCAATTCCTAAATTTAGATATGTATTCTCTAGTTCTAGCTGATGAATTCCTTCTAAAACTTTTTACACACTTTATAAGGTTTAGGATTATTAAAACCTTTTCTGATATGCGTAAATGTAAATTTCCGCACCTACTTTTTTAAAAATTCTAATTGCTCTTATGCTTTAACAAGAATTATGGAATTTTGGAAATCATTTTTCAATTTTTCGTTATTCCTATTCGGTGGTGAAATGCCCTGGTTCACAATCGTCATGGAGCATTTTTCGCCAGCATTTTGTGTACAGTTGAGAGCCCCGTCCTAGTTTGGACCCTTATGATGACCGGTCACTTGCGATTTTATACTTTTTGTTCAATATGTTGAAAAATACATGGTTGATTATCCTGAAACTTGTGGCGTGCAAAAAGCATGCCAGACGACCAGTGGCGTGCGATAGGTTTCCATGCAGGGTGTGCAGAGAACATGGATTTTCCAATAAATCTTTAATTATTGAGCCATCTGAGTTCTACATTCTGAAACGGGTTATTTATTATGAATATAAATTTAAAGATTACAATAAATAAAATATTTACCTACGAGTAGTCGAGTTATAACTATAAAAACAGCTAAACTTATGAGAATTCTACTAGCAATGAAGCAAAAATCATGTCTTTTGTTGTATGGTGTCATATCGGCATCGAAAAAGCAAGGCTTCGGGCTTCCCGAAAAACTTATGTTCAGCAAACGTAACACCACATGGCGCCTGCCGCTGCAGTGCCTCGTCTGGATGCTCATGGGTGCCTACAAACCGAAAGTCTATTATACGTGCAGAGGATTTTGCTGCAAGCTGCCACAATAGAGAGAACTGTTTCTTGTTCGGTCAGTGGATTAAATTATATTTATTAATTGTTTTTAACATTTGGAAATCATATATTCTGCGAAAAACATCTTCACAATTTTTAAAAACAAAACCAGGGATATGGTGTTACAGATATATACTGTCTGTAAGACACAATGAATAGTAAAATTTGGACTGTTCTGTTAAAATTCGTTTCTTTAAAGCAAAACAACATTGTTTTTCTGCTAATTATTTTAATAAATATAATACATCACCTAAATTTACCACACTAAAACATTTCACTTTATATCGACGAAATACTTCTTTTATATTTCCATGAAAACCAAATCTTACAATATATAAATTTAAACATTAACCGTCTGCAAAATCGTATGGCCAGTTAATCAGTTAAAAAACCAAAATCGCTTCAGCACGTAAGTCCCCACTCTAATACAATGCTTAATAAACCGTACCTTCGGATGATTCTGAATGCCAAGTGCAGGAAAAATAGCTGCACTTGCCTCAGTGCCATAGTATGCTGTTCTTCTCCAGTAGCCCATACATATAAAGGGTAATTTTCAATTTAGTGAACAGTGCGTATACATCAGAACTTCCTATGTTCGTTTGAGCACTACGTGATGCAGCACCTAGTACCGCACGCACTGCGGGAATACAAGCAAGCAAATCAACATAATATTTGAATATATTATAAATAAAATTTATTATATACCATGTAAAGATAGGTAGACATAGGTGCAGAAAATTATTGTCCCTCATAATTTTGCCAGGGTGTGCAGTGCACTGCCTGCACATATGGACCGCACGCCACTGCAGACGTCCTATATTTCCGAAAAGATGGAAAGATTTCTGACAAGTTTTGCATACAAACATACCGTAAGAAATTGAAAAAAAAAATTAATATGTTTTGGAATACCATCTAAAAACGAATGTATGAAAAGCATTGAAACATTAGCACATGATTATATGATTTCTTACGATAATCTGTGCTTATCTTTATGAGGATAGAAGGTATACTATAATTTATGGTTTTTTATAAAGAGAATCCCAAATTTCATCAAGTGTTTTTCTTATAATTTGCAGAGTTCTCAATATGAAAGAACTTTTTTTTCCAGAAAGCATGACAAGTGACATTGTACACAATACCCTGCCATTAGAATTAAAAAATAATGAATAGTGAATGAAAGATGAGAAGGTTTACTTAAAATAATGTTCAATGCGCATGCGTCATAGCAAACGAAATATAAACAGCGTAATTGTTTAGCTAAATGTCTACAGAAACTTTTGTAAAAGTCCCAAAAACATAGCTATTAAATTCTGAATAAGCTGGAGCTTGGCCACCAATAGAATAAGCTGGAAATCCGTTGCTCCCCAAAAAGCAAAAAGATGAGGGTTTGTATCCAAATATAATACAGTATTTTGTAAAAATACAAAAATTTAATACAGCTTAATGCGTACAGAATTGTCAATATTTCTTCGGTAGCGATATCAAACGTTCGCTCATATGACAACCTTGATTTCCTGGGAAAATTTCTACGAATTTGCGATAGTTAGAGACAGAATTTCGTCTCCAATCTGCAAGCAATATTGTGTACGTTGTATTGCCGTTAATCAACGAATTGCCTCCGAAACGAAAGTAATATCGTCGTAACGTAATCAAACACGTTAGCATGTGAGTAAAGGGAAGGTCACTGCTCATGAGGAGCTGATAGAACCTGTAGTAATGAAAATTAGCTTACGACACGAGTGAAACGAAGGCTAGAGGGGTATTATTATTTGAGCCTGACGTTTCAGACATTCAAATAGACAGATTTACGTTCCAGATCCAACAGAACACAATTAAAGACGTGTGGTGAAGAAAAATGACTGAAATTGCAATCATGGTAAAGGGTGCGACGAAGAGGGAGAGGGAGCGGCGATGTATCGTCGTGTTGTCGAGGCCAAATAACAAATGCCGTTGGGCCTCATAGACACGCAGTTCCGAGTGGTATCTAGTAGTGAGAGCGGCAACCAGAAAATTTGTTGAGAGCTGCATGCCAAGGGATTTCGTGAGCAATATGTTGTCCATAAGTTTTGGGTAGAATACTTTGCCTCGAGCAGATGACAGAGGTGTAAAACACGGCGCAACTGGACAATGGACCAGTGGAAAATCAGAAGGGGGAGTGAGGAATCCCACTTCGCATTGTGGTATTCTGACAGATGCGTCTGAGCCTAGTGAATGCCAGGTGACCTCTGTTTGACGTAGTATGCTATTCCCACTGTCACAATTTGGAAGCAGCGGAATCACGGTTTCGTCGTGCTTTACATGGTTTTAAACTCTATCTTTTGGTTTTGGTGCCTTGAACCCTGAATTCCAAACGCTATGAAGACATTATAGACAAGATTTTCATACCCTTTGGCAAGGGTTCAGAAGTGAACCGTGTGTGTTCCAGTCAAAATAAATGCTAGTATACACACAGCACGTTATAAAACAGTGATTTAGCACACGGACGCTCAGAGCCAAATTAGTCAGTCTACAGCCTTGATTTCAATCCAACTGAACATCTTTGGGATGAGAGAGAACGCCAGTTGAGTGCTTTATCACCAAAAACTTTTCTCAAAAAAGCGCCGAACTATCGTCGATTGGTTAGGGTGCTGGTTCGGTACTAGAGTTCTTGGGTTCGAATCCCACTGTGGCATGGATGTTCGTATCCATTCAGAATTGGCTTTAAGCTGTAGGTCCCGGTCTCATTAGCCCTCGTGTTGCAAAAAATAGACCGTAGCACTCCAAACCAAACCAAACCTTCTCCGTATAGCAAGAAGAATGGAGAGCAATTATTGAGTCAACCTACCCCACAGTCTGTAATATAGAAAGTCTGCCTAGAAGGGTCGAGGTTACAGCAAAAGGTAGACCAACGCCATATTATTCAACGTCAAGAGAATAGTTGATACTGCTCTATCCGTTCAATCATAAAATTACAATTACTTTTTCTATATAAAGACTGACCTGTAGTTTAGTTCATTTATATTTGCAAGATATTCGTAAACCATCTCTAAATGCATACGTTTTTAATATGTACTTGTATGCACTGTGTGAGTGCTTTAACATATCATATAGTGAAAGAAATATTGCACATTTACCCATTTACTCACCACTCGGAAATTTTTAAAAAATATAAAATTGCAGTTTAAAAAAACGAAATTCTATTTATTTTATCAACGATTGCATTCATAATTTTCCAAGCTCTGTTTTTGGGCTTTTCACAAAAGGTAATATAGTAATATACAAATGTAGGTAGTATATAAATTGAGCTAAAAAATTACGAAATTTCCATTTTTGTTCTATTTAATCATGTGCAGTGAACATTATTTTAGTAAACCTGCTCATCTTTCATTCAATATTCATTATTTTTTAGTTTTATTTGCAAAGTTTTGTGGACGATATCGTTTATTATGCTTTCTGAAAATAGTCTTTTTCTATAGAAATCTCTGCAAATGATAAGCAAAACACTTTTGAAATTTGGAATTGTTGGTATAAAAACCTTAATCTCTCCTCGAGTGTGCGTGGTATCCTCATAAAAATTAACTCAGATTATTACAAGAAACCACATAATCATGCTCTAAAGTTTCAACGCTTTACATACTCTCGTTTTTACAGGATATACCCAACGATGGCTGATTGGTTAGGGTGCTGGCCTTCGGTACTGGTGTTCGTGGGTTCGAATCCCACAGTAGCATGGATGCTCGTAGCCGTTCGGAATCTGCTTTAAACTGTAGGACCCGGTCTCATTAGCCCTCGTGTTGTAATAAGTAGACCGTAGCATTCCAAACCAAAACAAAACAAATTTTTTACAGGATATCTCAAATTATATTCGATTTCTTCAATTTCTTAAGCAGGAACTAGGTTCTTTGTTCCCCCTTGGCAGAAAACTGACTTGCGCCCCTACTACCAAATAGAGTGGAAAAAATATATGCTTTATAAGTGTAATATTTATTCAGAATGAACTGAACTTACAAAATAAAAAATGACCAAGTATATAAAGAGCAAAGTTATTTGTAATGTTATTTTCCCAGTTTTAGCGTCGATAATTTATTCGTGGTTCAAACTGTTTGTGGTATGTTTTTCAATACACAGTATGGTTATATTCCTTGTACCAACTAGAAACTTAGGATTTTATCAGTATCAGTGAGCTAGAAGAACAGTTCACATTAAGTACAAACAGGTATAGAAAGGTTCTCAACACAATAACTAAATATGTGTATGTATGGGTTCTCTAATTCTAGCTGAAATCCTGAAACTTCGAGTAAATTTTATTTTCTAAGAAGTCGTTCATTATTGAAACTTTACATTCATGAAATAGCTACGACTTTATGTGTACTTAAATTAGCAAAATTTGAAATGGAAGGGGTAAGGTTGGGGATAGGAAGAGGGTATTGGGTAGTTCGAAAAATCGAAATCAGAAAAGAATTCAATGTCCTCTTTTCCTCTGTTCTACTGTTATAATAGAAAAAATAAGCAAGCCAGTTCATCAAGTTGCAATGTGGTAAAGCAAATATTTTTAAATTCTTAAGTTTTTAAAAAAATCGAAATCAATAAAAAATTTTAAAAAAAAAAATTCTGTTCTACTTTAAAAAATAAAGTAGAAGAAAGTTCCAAATTTCTACATGGAATATAGTAGAGGTGTTGCAATGTACTTACAACCTTAACACCAGTGTTCGGTTACAAAAGGGAATCACAGTAAGAATATAATACTTTGTGTTGAGATTCAGACATTTATTCTGTACATTCATTTACAAATAGATCCTTGGTTATCATATACCATAATCATCAATTATTTATGTCTTATATTTACACCATAATTATTACAATTCTCTTTATAATGCTCTATTACTCAATTACAAGGTTAAATTATTAACAGAGACCTAATTGACTGTAAATATTATTTTATGTTTACCTCCATTAAAGGTACAGGGGAACAGGCAGGGACTTTCCTCACGTGATGCGTCGGTCCTTCAGTTGGTGCAGAGGGTCGGGTAGAGGCTTTCCTCATGCGGCGAGTCTGTCCGGGTGTTCGGGCGCACGGGACGAGTCGGTGCTGGTGAGTGGGGCTTAGGATTTTTGTCCCACTTCTCTCGAATCCCGACTTCAACTCCTCTTCTTAACTTCATTTCCCAACTCCTCACCTCGGTTTTAACGCCCCTTTTTCTTCCTTTCCAATCGCCTGTTTCGTGAAGTTTTCCCCCATCTGCACCCCCTTCGGGAGTGCAGGTGGGCTCATTAAAATAGCCCCTTTTGTGCAAGCTGACATTTTTTAGCCCTTACGCTGCCATTCCTTGATCTATACCTTCTCTGCGATGTCCCTAAACTAGACGTGCACAATCGGAGTCCTAAAATCCTGTAGGAAATCTCTCCCACAGCTGTACATGCACATGCAGACCACCGTGGGAAAGTACCTCGGTACAAGATGTATGCTGAAAGAAAGGGGTAGCGCTAGGATGTAACCCAGACTTCAGGGTTTAAATATATCAAAGTTCGTAGGTTTTCGAAAAATTGAAGTCAGAAAACATTTCAAAGTACCGTGTTCCAGTGTTCTTCTTAATCATTATTTTGATAGTTCTAATTTATTGTCTTTTGCTCAAGCTCCTATCATTGTACGGAAAACATCACATATATTTTCGATAAAAAAAAAAGCTTCAATATATGATTCGGAAATTTACCGAAAGTAAGAATTGTAAAATAAAAAGAAAACGTGAACCTTTTTGGACGACTTTGAAGGCGAGAATCAAAAGAAAAATTTTATGACTCCACTTATTAAAAAATTCTAAATTTATTCTTATTTTAAGTTTAAACCTAAGAATTCCAAAGTGTGTGTAGCAAATTGAGGCTGCATTGATTAATTAGCGATTAGAGCTAATCGAAGATTAAACTCTATGCAATTGAACTAGAAAGTTAATCTCCTTGAGACAACATTGACTTTACGATTACCTCTAATTCTCTATAATTAAGTGCGTAGTCAGTCTTTGATGAGTCAACTCATCAAATCCAGGCATTTGTTCAATTTTTTTTATAAATTAATGATTTTTCTAAGATGCTTTATACTTTTGTTAATTTTGATCCTCTCTAAATTTTGTTGAACAGGGGAATATACTTGTGCAAGTATTCAAAATAACTAATTTGTTGGCTTGCCACATCTGTCTACAGTCCTTACTCTGCACGTTGCTGTTCTGTTCGAACCTCCGTTGTGACGTTACTTTGACATCAGCTTGAGGACATTATGCGAGAAAACGATCAAGGTGACGTCAAACCGATTCGCAACTTTCAGAGTAAGCCCCTACATTCGAATTCTATTCTCAACCATGCAACAATGAACTGAAAATAGTAGAGAAAGTGTGATATTAAGAGTTTAAAATAAATTTTAACAGTTTTATTATCCAATGATTAAATGGTAGTGCGTTTTGTTGATCATGTTTTTTCATGATCATTCATGGCATCAAGTCTTTTCCTGCGCTCATCATTTCGCCGAGTGTCACTCAGAGCTACGGGGTTCTTTACTTTGATACACGAGGTTTCTGATGGCCATCTATCAAACTGACATCTAAGGTAAATACAATTAATTTTTTTATAAAGTTGGTTAAAATTAATTGTATTGACCTCGTTTTGCTCGACGGAGTCAGAGGATGTTAACTTTAAAAATATCGAATTGTTTAAATTGGCTCAAATGATAAACATGGATGAGAACTTCTATCTTCGATGTTTTTAAATTTATGCATATAATTTTATTTATAGGGGCATTTTTTAAACTAATGTGCACTATAAATGGCTTTTTTAATGTTTTTTTATTCCAAATTCTATGCATTCATAAGTCTAAAGTTATTCTCTTTATTTTGTGTTGAAGATACAAGCGTGAAGTTTTGTATAAAGCTTTTTAATAATAAATAGGATAACTCTATGAATAAACAGAACGTGGCTTCATTATGTTATACACTGAAATAAAGTAAAAAACCTGTCAAAATTCTTGGTTTCGCTGTATCAGTAATGTTTTTATAAAGTATAAATCTATCGATATCTAAAAATTCATTTACAGACTTTATAAGCGACTTTAATAGATTTAAAAGAGGATTTGAAGCAAAAATATTAATGG
>CM063510.1:151870488-151960488 GCA_032207245.1 Pardosa pseudoannulata
TGCGGTAGTTTGTGATTCATTCCAATCTTCTTCGCCAATATCTCGCCAGTGTATTTTTTTTC
Organism: Pardosa pseudoannulata; assembly: GCA_032207245.1. Taxonomy (NCBI): domain Eukaryota; kingdom Metazoa; phylum Arthropoda; class Arachnida; order Araneae; family Lycosidae; genus Pardosa; species Pardosa pseudoannulata. The sequence continues at coordinate 151,870,551 of CM063510.1, forward strand.
GTAAACTCGCTATAGTTTGCTCTAGTTTTTTCTTTGTTTACCTAATCTTTTACATTTCAATGTTGTTTTCTGCCTTCATTTATTTTTTTTTGTATACTCGGTCTTTACTCGTTCGGGTTCTTTTTTGCTTTTTGTTTTCTGTTGTATTCGTTTGATATTTACTACTGTTTTTGTTTTCTTTTTAATTTTCTCAAATCTTCTTTTAATTAGTTGTGTTCTTTTATCTGTCTTTTGTTGGTTTCCCAATTCCCCGCTATGCTAGTTGGCCGCACTTTTTCTTTTCCTAAATAAAGATATATGTTTATCCGTTTGATTTTTTTTCTCTTGTTGATTCGTTACACTTCTAATTTTTCTATGGGTGCTGTTGGTATAGAATTTTCTCTTACGATTTAAACAAGAAAATTTGGATAAAACAGTAATACAGTAAAAGAGAACTCTTATGCTCGCTAGCATCTAGAAGTCATTTTACAGGACACTTCAACCAAATGGATTTTCACAATACCGATAGGTGGCGCTATTATAAAAGTCATATTGGGCGCTAGAGGGCTTTTCATACAGAAAATGTATAAAAGTCACTACACCTAGAAGGGAGGGCGAGGTGGGAACTCTTTAGCCGACGCCAGCATCTACACTTATAACCAAATGTATTTTTATAACGCCGATAGGTGGCGCTATTATAAAATTTGTGGTTGGCCGCTAGAGGGTTTTTCACATAGAATATGTATAAAAGTAGCTACACCTGAAAGGGCGGCCAGGGTTGGGAACTCCACCGGGTCGTGTTGCACAGGTTCTACTCTCAGGACCCTTTATATTTCAACTATACCTTCTGTAGAGGGCTCTAGAACTGTACCATTGGAGTACTGACAAGGGCTTAACTAAGAAAGGAAACACTTCTTCCCTCTCAGTATGGTGAACAGATTAACGGTTATCAATAATATTTGTAATTATTCTCATTGTGACTTAAGCTGGCAGTCTATGAGGATGATATATTGTTCGCCACATTTGCACGAAAGAAATCCAATATGGCCGTAATTTCAGAAAACAGGAATACACCATAGAAATTGAGAATTTATTTCAAAAGTACTACAGAGTTATCACGGTTCCGTAGATCGAACATAATCCTTGTTTTCTAAGTTTATCGATTAGAATCTAAAGAATGAAAATACAAAAATTTCATTTTACACACTGATGGCCCTTTTTGCTTTCGAAGTCTTACTAAGCCAAAAGTAGACTGCAGAACTTAAAACAGGCAAAGTCATTCACCAAAGAGCTCTACTAATTGAAAAAAAAACTAAAAAAATAATTTTCAAATAGCAGGAAGCTATAGGAAAGTTTGGAGATGGGAGGGTAACAAAAAGTATGACATCACATATATTGTTTTTAAAGTACCAAAATTTCGAGGCCTTTTCTTAATTGCGGCGAATTTCATAATCCTACACATTTTTTTATTAGTTTTTAAAAGAAAAAACATTTCCTTTTCATATAGAAACTTTTCCACAAATCAATTTTGGATATACCGAAGCTACCAAGATGTTTTCAAATATTCCGAAGTATATCCTAAAACTTTATAGAAAGACTTGTAATAATAAATGGGATACGAAAAAAATCAAGAATTTAGTGAAGAAGTAAGGTTTAAAATGTCTCTTACTCACCTTTCGAAATATGGAAAAGTAATCCAACCGAAAAGAGATTTATAAGATATGTGCATTTGGAGCAGACACATATACTAATAAATCTCCATTGGGTACAATCGGACAGAAAATAAACGTCATCTCAATTGAAACAAATTTAATAACAATTATAACTACAGGAAATTCCAGATATATATATATACCAGATTTAAATAAAAAGGAAAAAAAGAATTCTAAATTTTTCAATCTTAATTCATGAAATTGACAAATAACCTCAGATTTCTAAATGTATAAAGACATTTAGGGTTATCCCAACGACTAAAATACACTCAAAAGTTATAAAACTTGTATTAAAAATTTACAACCCTTCTTTAAGGATATGGAAGGATGGCCAATCAGTTTTAAAAATCATACAGTAAGCAATTAGACAACTATCACCATATATCATTACTAATAAATAAAAATATATTTTTTCAAAATAACAATACAATGGATTCAATCAGTGTTAATTGAAGAAATTCAATGATCATTAATATTTCTACAGCAGCCTATTTACAAACGTACAAGAAATCAGCCAAGTAAAAAGATATATTGCCAAATAAAACGTAATGTATATAAAGAAAAAGGTTTTAATATGGAATTCATTTTTTATACCAATTTCTAAGAGGATGAATAAGATTCTTCATTCTTACTATCCTCTGAATAGTAAAAAATTGATCAAAGCGTTAACTACTAAGTCTGAGATAGTAATTGTAACGTGATGTCTTATAACACGTTTCTTACAAATTTGAAATGGTCATGTGTTCACAAAACCTGGAATGTTCGTGCATTTTTTAATGGCTATCGGTTTATAGATTATAAACTACAACTACTCATTGGCTTAACAGCCAGTTCAGGACTCGAGCCAACCTCAGAATAGTCACTAAAAAAATGGATAAAATGTAACGAGACTCATTTAGATCACATTTGTTAACACAAATATCAAAAAACAGTCTAATCTTTTAATAGACAAAAAAATCTTATTAAAATTCTTATACTCGTATAAATACTCCAAAAATCCAGGCTGCAAACGTATTAATATAAACTTACTTATAGAATACAAACATTTAACCTTGTAATCATAATAGTATACATAAAGTAATTTAATATAGAATTGTTTAAGTAAACTCGTTTGAAAAATGGGCCCAAACACCTTTAATTTTTTAAAGGCAGCCTGCCTCAAGATGGTTACTAAAAAATGGCTAAAATGTAACGAGCCACATTTAAATCACGTTTGTTAACACAAATATAAAACACGTACTATCTTTAATCTGTTAATAGACATAAAATATCTTGTTATAAGCATTTATACTCGTATAAATAACTTCAATTCAAACTGTAAAGTATTAATATGAACATACTATAGAATACAAACATTTAACCTTGTAATCATATTAAAGTGCATATGTGAAGTAATTTAATATATAATTGTTCAAGAAAATTCTTTTGAAAAAAAGCAAAATGGACCCAAACACCATTCAGTTTTAAAAGAACATGACACTTATTTAAAACAAAACCACTATCACATTTATTGGAATTGTTTTGTAATTTAGAATCCAATTTCAGGCAGTTCAAAAGAAGAAATTCTAATCCAGCCATTTAATTTTTTAACCTGTAAAATGCTTTTAGATTCTTTGCATCTCAAATGTACTTCAAATGTGTTCTATAAATGCTTTCTACGTAAATCTGTGAAGGAATTTTTTGAAGCCTCTAAAATTACGTTTATTTAAAAAAAATAAATAAAACACTGACAGTATAATACAATGCATATTGACAGCTTATATATATAAACAAAATAACGAATGAAATTTTTACTCATTCCAATTTACAGTTTTATCCTATACACTACAGAAAATTCGTATATATAATTTAATGCTTGCATGTTCAACACAAAGCAAGTCTTGGACTTCACAATACATAGAATTTGAAGGAAAATAAACCACGGGAAAAAAATTTACAATTCTCAAAGTTAACAAATTATATAAGTTATACCATATGCAAGAGTAACTTTCAAATTAGTGAATATACAGATATACATTTTTTCCCCTATAGATGTAAATGTGAGAAACGCTATGACCCAATTGAAACAATACGATATTTTTAAGGTTAAAGCTCCCTTCAATTGACTTCGGCGAGTTAAATTGTAAAACAGTATAAGAATACACAAACTTTATAAAAATAACTATTTACCTTACATGTCCGTCTGATAGTTGGCGTTTGAAATCGTCGTGTTTCAAAGTACCCCGTAGCTTCTGAACGAACTATCGACGATCTAATGTGATGGCGGCAGAAAATCATAACGCCATAGACCATAAAGAAACACTCAGGGTCAAAGTTGTTTAACGGCTAACCGCGATTAATCTCTGTTTAAGCGGAGAATTGAGTCCCACAATTCGTTGACGCCATGGGTTAATCGCAATTAGCCGTTAAACGACTTTGGTGAGACAGGCCCTAACTCTTTCAACCATTAAAAAATTAAACGTCAAATTTAATCGTTTTTCAACCTTTAATGCCACCAAATTTATATTTTTCTGTACCATTTTCAGTTCATTGCTGAGGCGAAAAGAAGTCAAGAGATGTGGCAAAACAAATGAGTTAGAGCTTGCACACAAGACTATTTTCCTTTTTAGCAAAATTTAGATATAACCAATATCAACAAAAGTGGAAAGAACTTTTAAAAAAATCATTTTCATCTTATAAAAAATTGAACTAAAGCCTAGTCTTACCGAGATTAACTACTCGTTTAATTATAGAGTATTAGAGGTAATCGTAAAATCAATGTTAAGGTGTCACGGAGTTCAATTGGATAGCGTTTAATCTACAGTTATTTCTAATCAAATGTTATGCAATGCATCCTTGATTTGTTACACACACTTTCTTAAGAAGAGATGGCAATAATTGGGATAAAAATAAATTTAGATTTTTTTTTTTTTTTTTTCTTTTTTTTTTTTTTTTTTTTTTAGTGGAGGCATTTTCGCGTTTAAAGGTATACGTTTCCTTTTTGTTCTTACAGTTTTTACATTTGCTAGTGACAACCAAAAAAGTGACAATTACATGAAAGACTCACCAAAAATTAAAAATTAACTCTATTTTTTGCTCTCTTATTGAAAATTGTGTCCAGCATAACTTGCAGAATTTTCTAATGTATGGAAAGTTTTTAATATAATTCTTTCAATACAAACCTCCCAAGTGTAAAACGATTTCCCCACAGATTAACACGATGGTTTTGTGTAGGGCGCTACGGTCTACTGTTTTGCTATGTGAGACCGAGATCTGCTGCTTAAAGTCGATTCCGAATAGCTATGATAGCAGCGGGATTCGAACCCGCGAACTCCGGTATAGATTAGCAGCACCCTTACATTCGGCCATCGTTCGATATAGATTAACACGGAGCTAGAGAGTCCAACATGGTACTCATACACTTTAACATAAACATATATTTAATGAGGTATGAGGGGGGTTATGTTTCTTTGTGATAATTTTTTAAATATTCTTTAGAACCCAATTACTATGTTCCTAAGCATAATTTGTTCACTAACTTTGACAAGTGAAGTTTCAGGTATTTAGAAAACTAAGGGCTAGTCTCACCAAAGTTGTTTAACTGCTAATCACGATTAATCTCTGTTTAAACGGAGAATTGCGTCTCACCATTAGTTAGCGCCATGGGTTAATCCCGGTTAGCCACTAAACACTTTGATGAGACATCTGTTATATTTGACAGAAAATTTATTAAAATTGTTTAAGGCTGATTCTTCTTTATGAATTATTATTTTAATGAAATGTGTGTATTGATTATAGTGATGCAGGAGGTATTAGTCCTGTAGCAAAATGTAGCACTCCAAATAGAAAAAGAATCAAACATTTTTATACATGTAAAGTATAGTCTTTATATACCTAAAATAAAATTTGTACGTGAATGCTCAACAGAAACTAAACAATGATATATTTGTATAGAGATGAAATTAAAAAGGCGATGCTATATATATTTTTAAACATATATATTACATATTATTCTATATATAACATACAGTGATTTGTGTATCAACTATTACTTTCAAAGTATTTGGATTATAGTTAGAAACCTTTTTATTTTAGACTCAATAATTTCATTAAACAAAATGTGTCACAGAAAAATTTAATGCTTCACGAGAAAAATTTAGAAATTTACATATTTTTTAGAGCATTTTTTCTGGGGCCTAGTTTAAAATTAAGGACTTTAAGGACCCATTTTTGCTCATCAAGGATTTCATTAATTCAAACAGTTTTTATAACTTTTAATGACCGTTCAAATCTGTATTGTTTTTGTTTTTTAATTTTTTTCCATAGGTATAAATTTTGTACGCATATATACATATACAAAAATTAAAACTAAATATATTATTAAACTGATATATATTAAACTAAAGGGGGAAATTTTTAAAGGTTCTGACCTTTTCGCACGATATTTGCCAGTCAACGGCCCTCTATGAGTTTCTATCTAACAATTTTAAATGCGTATTAATTTAGAAATATGAAATAGTTGAAGGCTGCTAAAATCTTTTCAATTTGCAACTACTCTGTCATGATGGTTTAGCTAGACCGGTACCATCGTTATCTCTCTGTCTGGTACTGGCTATTAAAGACTCCCTAAGCCTTTGCTATGTTTTGTTATTTTTAAAATACTTTATTCAGAGCATATTAAGAACGTACGTTACATGCTGTAAAAATGAATCGAATACAACAGAGTGGAGTTGAGATGTAGAAGGAAGAAAAATACACAACAATTCTCCGCGGCTTATTAAAAAGGTTAAATATTTACAAATATACATAACTAGTGAGCAAATTGAAACTTAATTTTAAAGTCTAAATGCGTTAAAGAGAAATATTTAAAGATTTAGTTTGATGACTGGTTTACGTTGACGGGTTGATCTTCTAAGCTGGATTGGATGGCCACTTTCCCTCGAAGATTCTTTAGAAACAGCAGGTGATTGAGAATCCGGAATACTCTGTAATATAGGATCTCCTTGGGGGTTTGTGTCGCTCTGGAAAGTGGAATCTTTTGACGGCTGAGCAGGATCTTCATTGCAGCGTTGATGAGTGAGATCACTGGAAGGGCTGGAGGATACTGCTGAAAAACAGGATGCTGGAAGTGAGAAGTGAACTCTCCTGGATCTAGAAAAATCTGCAGATGGGGTTATAGATTTTTCAACTTGACATGGTCTAAGTTGATTAAAATGCCGTTTGATAACGTATCCATCGTCTAATTCTACAAGATAATGAAGTCTTCCAAGCTTCTCAACAATAATACCGTATTTCCATTTTGCGGATGATGTATAGTTACGAGATTGAACTCTTTCTCCAAGTTTGTAACTTTTATTAAAATGTGGCTGCGAGGCATTATTTTTCAATCTTAATGTAGGTTTAAGCAAGTCAAATTCGGATCTTAAATTTCTTCCGAAGAGCATTTCTGATGGAGTTCGTCCGTTGTTAAGTGGAGTTATTCTGTATCGAAAAAGAAGTTTACACAACTTACTGTGAAGCGAGCCCGGATAAAATTTCATGCACTGTAATTTTGTTTTTAATATTTGAACATATCTCTCTGCTTGTCCGTTAGTTGCTGGATAACCTGGGGCAATGAGTCGTTGTTGAATACCGTGATTCTTACAATAATCTTGGAATTCTTTGGATTTGAAAATTGATGCATTGTCAGATACTAAGATTTCTGGTATTCCATGGCGACTGAAAATTTCTTCAAGAAAGAAAATAGTGCTTGAACTGGTAGGAGCCTGTTTCATTGCAAATATTTCTGGCCATTTTGAAAGTGCATCTACAACAATTAAAAAATAATGTTCCATGAAAGGACCAGCATAGTCGATATGCAGTCTTTGCCAATTATTTTCTGGTAGTTCCCAAACGTGAAGAGGTGCTTTTGCTGGATTCTTCTTGATATTACAACATTCACGACAACTCTTGACTAAATTTTCAATATCGGAATCGATGTTTTTCCAATAGCAGTAGTTTCTCGCAAGAGCCTTCATCTTGACAATGCCTATGTGTGTTGAATGAAGTTGCTTGAGAATGTCTGATTGAAGCGATTTAGGGATAATGACGCGATTTCCTCTAAACAAGATACCTTCTTGGAGTGTGATGGTAGGGTCGAAGACGTGTCCGATGATGATGTCAAGTTTGATCTTTTTCAGCTCTGGGTCAAGTTCCGTTTCTTTTTGAATTTTCTGTGCTGTTATAGTTTCTGTTGAAATGAAATTGATGACGAATTGTTGGTATGCCTGGGATTCGTCAATACAATGAACTTGATTAGCAGGCAAGGGTAGAGGATTTCTAGAAAGATAATCAGCATTTATATGTTTTTCCGATTTTCTATGTACAACTGTATAATCAAAACTAGAAAGAAATTGAGCATATCGAAGCATTCTTGATGCAGACATTACTGAAAGGCTTTTTTCTGGATGAAATATGGTACAAATGGCTTTGTTGTCCACAATCAAAGTAAATTTTCTTCCAAGAATATAGTCATAGAATTTTTTGCAAGCCCAGACTACAGCTGTGGCTTCCCGATCAAGTTGGCTGTAGTTTTTCTCTGCGGCGGTCGTACTTCGAGATGCAAATGCGATAGGCCGCTCAGTTCCATCTGGCATGGTGTGTGAAAGAACCCCTGAAAGTCCGAAAGGGCTGGCATCAGTAGCTAAAATTAATGGAAAATCTGGATTGTAAGGCACAAGAATTTGGTCGCTGGTAATGATTGATTTTGCTTTTAAGAAAGCAGCTTCACATTGTGCAGTCCATCTAAAACGAATGTTTTTACGTAGAAGGTTATTTAGTGGATGAAGAAGGGTAGAAGCATCTGGAATAAATTTGGAATAATACAGTACAAGGCCAATGAATTTTCGAACATCATCAACATTTTTAGGTTGAGGGGATTCAGAAATAGCTTTGATCTTATCTGGTGATTTGTGAAGTCCAGCAGCGCTGATAATGTGTCCTAAGTATTGAACTTTTTCTTCAAAAAACTTGCATTTATTAAAATTGAGATGTAGATTGAATTCTTTTAACTTTTGAAGTACTTTAATTAAACGTTGTTGGCATTCTTGTTTATCTTTACCCTGGATGATTATGTCATCAAAGTAGGCTATTGTACCATCTAAGTCTTGAACGAACTGGTCTATAAATTTGTGGAATTCATTCGGAGCAGTTTTTATTCCAAAGAAAAGTCTTTTAGCTAAATATGTACCTCGATGGGTTGACAATGTTTGCAATTTAGAAGTTTCTTCGTCGACTTTCATGTGTAAATATGCCTTGTAAATATCTAACGTACAGAAAAATTTACCATCGCGCAATTTATGGAAAATGTCCTCAATTCTAGGAATTGGGTGTCTTGCGTTTTGAAGCTGGTTATTGAGTGTAACTTTGAAATCCGCACAAATCCGTACTGAACCATCGGGTTTTGAAACAACAACAAGGGGTGTGCCCCATTCCGAGAAGTCAGTTTTTTCTATTATTCCTTCCGCTTCTAATTTGTCTAGCTCCTGGTCAACTTTCTGTTTTAAAGCATAAGGGACAGTACGAGCTTTAATGAAAATGGGTTTAGCTTCTGGAATAAGTTTTAAAGAACATGTGTAATCAGGAATACAACCAATTTTAGGTTCAAAAACATCAGAATATAGATCAATAATTTTAGAGACAGAAATATCATTACAGGGAACACTTGACTGGACATGTGAAGTAGGGTTTGAAATTGTATTAATCTCAGTAAAATTTATATTCAGATTTCTAATCCAATCACGTCCTAAAATAGCATTTTTCTTAATAGAAACAATATACAAATCTTCATAACTAGAATTATCTTGATAAGAAATATTTAACTGTACAACGCCAAGAGGCTTGAAAATCTGACCTGTGTAGCTACGAAAAAAGACATTCGTTTTCTGAATTGGAATATTAAACTTCAAGTTTTTGAATTCATCAACATTCATTATGCTTACTTTACTTCCGGAATCGCATTCAAAGCGATGTGCAAGGCCATTCATTTTGACTGTAACGTACATTTTATCATCATTATTGGAGTCATTTAAAAATATATCATAAATCTGATTTATATTAATTTCATCCGAATCATCTAATATTTGATGAACATTTTGACTTTTGGTTTTGTTTTTCATTAAACTAGTAATGCAAACATGCGCTAAATGGCCTCGTTTCTGGCAAGATTTGCAGTATACTTTATGCTTTAGAAAACAAAAATTTGTGGCATGATTATTCTTTCCACAGTGTAAACATAATCCGTCTAATCCAAGTGCCTTTAAATTAGCGTCTTTACCTCTTATGGGCGACTTCGATCTACTTCTGGTTTGGAAATTTTTACTTTTGTTTTCAAAATTACGTAAATTGTTATGTCTTGCTGATCTGTTTTTATTTTTAACAATATTGCTTGATATTTTGTTAACTGAAAATGAAGAATTACTCTTATAGATTTCCTTATTCTCAATTTTTGCAGCTTCAATAGCTAAGGCAATTTCAATAGTTTTTTCAAATGTAACATTACCTTGTTGCAATAATTTTTCACGTATATCGGCATCAGATAAACCTCGAATAAATTGAGAACGTAATAATAAATTTAACATCGCTTTTGAACAGTCATTTGATTTACATTCCGATTTAAATTCTGCATTTTTCGTAAGATCTTTCAATGAAGAAATAAAAGTAGAGATTGACTCACCTGGATGTTGAAGTTTTGAAAAGAATTTGTGTTGCTCCGTTAACACATTTGGTTTTGGAGACAGATGTTGTTTAAGTAAATCTAAAAGTTCGCTGTATTTCTTTGTAGATGGTATATCTGGAGCAGTAAGACTTGATAAAAGTTGATATTGTCGCGAGCCAAGACAATTGATCAAAACCATAACTTTCAATTCTTCAGTTTCTGGATCATCTGGCGATAAACCTTTGAGTTTAAAATAATTTTCCAGTCTTTGTGCATAACAGTCAAATGATTCGGCTGCAGCGTCAAAAGGATCAAAACATAAATTTTGCGTTGCGAGGACATCTTTTTTGGTATGTTTCGTTTCTTCTGGAGGTTTCATTGCTTTTACAAAATCTTGCAGTGCTGTTACTAATTGTGCTAATTCTGCCATGTCGATTACGTTTTTTACCTTCGTCGCCAATTGCTATGTTTTGTTATTTTTAAAATACTTTATTCAGAGCATATTAAGAACGTACGTTACATGCTGTAAAAATGAATCGAATACAACAGAGTGGAGTTGAGATGTAGAAGGAAGAAAAATACACAACAGCCTTCTCTCTAGTTACATTTGTCATTTAACTTTTTCATTAGGTCGATAATGAACTATAGTTTATGGTACGCTTGAAAACTTGTATGAATTCTCTATTCTTAATAGTTTTGAATTATGCCTCCCCTGTTTAATATTATAAGACGCTTATTTTACGACATAGTTAAAATACCTAGCTCAGTCCTAGAAAAATAGAGCTTTAGGTTACGACACTTTTGCCGATCAAATGTGCAAATTCCTTTTTTGAAGACAAAAAGGAAATGTATCCATTTATCTTCCTTCCCGGTCAATTTCGTCTTTACGCAGAGTCCAATTTCTGTATGTCTTTCCTATATAAATATGTATTGCTGGTAGAATACGCTATTTATCTCTCCTCAATTCTCCATTCAGCTACAAATCATTACTTCCATCGATTAATGTGAAAATCCATTTAACAAGGAATTTGCATATTTATTATTCCACTTTTTAAAGATGTTAAACCACTGGGATCAAAACAGATTTAGAGGAGTAAGGGGACCACTTAGGAGTATTTTAAGTTAACAGTATTGTTAATAATATAGAACCATTTGAGGTAAAATGCGTCGCACCCTGTCCTTCTAAAAAACATTTACAGTGAGCCCTGTATTTTCTCTGAGAGATTTGTCATAATTTGTTTTTACACATTATATATACTTTATTGATAAATAATCCCAAAGTGCTCTTTTACGTAATAAAAAATGCTCTTTCATTTGATTTTTTTAAATCCCTTTTTTTCTTAAATGTACCCTGAACATTTTTAATAGAAATGTGGACTTAATCATGTTTTGTGGAAATCATGAAATGAGTTTTGGGAACACAAGGTGGTTTCCACATTACTACTAGGGGTGCACTCCTCTCTTGGTCTCCCATTTCCATCATGGTGCGGGGCCCCTGTGATTGATGCCCCAGTGGCAAATGCAACCTTTACCTTGCTCTGATTAGGTTCCTGTTTTGACGGTCCCCTACGATTATGTTTATATGTAAAGTTTTATCGGAAAAACATCTTATATCAGATTTATCACGCTCTTTGGTCACATCAAGTTTCAGGATAATTCCTCTTATATTTTTCTAGAGATCTTTCTTCGCGCATTTACTGAAGAACAGTATTAGTAGTTTCATTTATTTATTTATTTATGGTTTAACAGAAATTTATTCTTCTTTTGAGAAAAATACGAAATGTTAATACATTTAGAACTTATATATTAGTTTGAATGATTATCCACTTGATTATTCAATATATTTCATTATATTTAAAAAATTGTTAAAATAAATGAACATCATGGAGTTCATGTTATAGACAGTAAATAAAACGTGAATCTATAAACTGAAATGAAGTAAATGTATATAATATTTGTTTACATTTATGTTATCAGCTGGCCAGCCGTTTAAAGAATGTTGTAATATAGTTAGTTATCTGTTGTAGATTTGAATTGCATAAAGTGTGTTTACTTTTCATTTATATACACTTTAGTTTCTTTAGCATTAAGATCATCTGTGCTGTTACTGGTAAAATATTTCATAATGATAATACTGTCATCGACGTTAAAAAAGTTTTAATATATATAATTTTTTTTTATATATAATTAAAGCGAAATAGTATTTAAATTCGTTTTTAATAGTATATCTTTAAGATTTTTTGTTCAAAATAATACACAAACAGTTTCCTAGTAACTGAAAAATGACCTTGACATTAGCATAAAGCACGAATATTAAATTGAGCATTAAAAACATCCCGCTGATTTATCGTCATTTGATTACCTCTTCACTGAATGTAGCGTAATTGGGGGGGGGGGAGAATTAAATAATTAAAAGTCGGAAGTAATTACTTATATTTTTGTCATCGAGAGATTGCCAAATACCATTTCAAATATAATTCTGTCACAGTAATATCACTTTAGTTTTGCCTCATTGCCATTTTTTAAACTGATTTTTAAATCTTGTAAATTGTGGACTATTATTTATGTCATAAAGTTTATTTTGATGTTTAATAATGTTATTAAATGTTTTAAATCATAATGTGTGTAAAAAAATTTTATATTAATAATGAAGTGTTTATTCTTCTTTCAATGTAAATCAGTTATGAATTTTAATGTAATTCAATTAATTCTTTGAATTTCACTATATTTAAAGAATTTTCTTTCATATCAATACAGTTATTTCTTTATCTTTTGTAAAAGTATAAAATAATAGGATATTCAGTAATAAATATTTAATGGTCACATATTTTACCTAAGTTGTTTAATGCTGTTTATGTTAAATTTTGTATATTCTATTTAATGACAGCTCTCAAAGAATGTTTTATCTATAGTCATTATCTTCTGAATTATTGCAGTTTATAGACATTTTCTTACCTCTATCATCATTGTTTAAAGGATTTTGATCTTATCATCAGTTCATCATTAGTGAATCAGGAGAAAACAGTGCATTATTTGTTAGGAAATCAACACTTGAGATAAGTCTGTCAGATTCTCACAGAAAAGAATGTTGTCTTGTTCATCACTATATATATTACTTTGTTATTGTTTATACCAGAATTTTCTTTTCCTTTTTTTTCCCCCCGATGTGTGAACTTTTCTATCTTTACTGGGCATTGCACATGAGGTTAGCCTCTCCTCCACATTCTGAAATTTCACTTCTAGTTGTGATACTAAGGTTTGCCGAATGGAAAATTTTCTGATGCTATTAAGTTAATTATCCTTTTTTAATATACTTATTTTTCTAGATTAATCAAGTTTTTGTTTTCCAAATTTAATATTATTGAAAAATATATAAATTACTGTATATAAATTTTATTTAATTTTATATTTTTTTCTTTTAGATTACTTATAACCTGTTAAAGCACCAAGAGGATTAATGGCTTGCTAAAAATATCTTTGCTAATAAGAAAATATTTTGCACCAACTATTTATTCCCCTTGTTAATTATATTTTTTAAATTTAAATTACTGAGTGACATATTATACTAAAGCTATGGTTTTTGAGTCTTTACATTGTGTAAATTTGCATATTAAGAAAATTTTCTAATATACCTTATACATACAACTTAAAAAGGACTACATCATGGCATATGTTGTTTTATGTTTGATATTAATCAGCACAATGTCTTTAATAAAGTGTGAAGAGGACATGAAAAATATATGTTTTGATGAAAAGATTGGAAACAGTATATGCAGATGTGAATCGTTATTTTCTGACCATTTAATGCTGCCAGAAACAGAGACAAAACTTACTTGTATTGGTGAAGATTCTCTAGAAATGGCAGTTGAAGCATTGACTTTCCAAAAGAATTTGATGTTCATAGAGCTTGTGATAGCAAATGGGACTTTTGAAGTGATAGAACCAAGTGATCTAGAGCATTTTCTAAATTTGAAAAATTTAAGTCTTACTAATAACCGTATTTCCAGTCTTAGCGCTGAAACTTTCAAAAACCAAAACTACCTTGAGCATTTAGATTTATCCAATAATAATTTATCTGTGCTTTCCAGCTCTGTGTTTGAACCCCTGATGCATTTAAAAAATCTTACTTTATCCTATAATCAGATTCATACAATTGAAGCTAGGGCCTTCAACGATTTGTACAATCTTTTGTATTTAGATTTATCAGATAATCAGCTATCATCAGTTGATTGCAATTGGTTTTCAGGTTTGAAAAATTTACAGATTCTTTTGCTCAGTAATAACAAGATAAGTTACATCAACAGTAGTTTTCATCTTATTCATCTTCAACAATTAGATTTATCCTCCAACTATCTAAAACATATTCAAACCCCAACATTCTTTCGTCTAAAGAATCTCAAGTTTCTTTCTTTGGCAATGAATGAACTAACTACTTTGAATGAAGGTGCTTTTAAAGGAAACATTAATCTGGAGAAAGTTAACCTCACTGGTAAGTTTTCAAAGATTTATATGCATCTAAATACATGAAATAATTATATAAACAAAGTAAAACTTACTTTTATATCTGTAACAATATTAATTTTCTTTTCATTACACATAATAACATGGAAGATTTCTTTTTAGTACTTTTTTAATTTAAAGTGTATATACTAATTACTCTAATGACTGTGTCTATTTCTAAATGTATTTTTTTTTTCTGTTGTGTAAATAAGTAGTCTTCACTTGATATATTTGAAATGAAACAATATTACTTTTAAATACATGTATGTTAAAGTATATTTGTTTAAATGACTATAATCCATAAAAAATATTTTATTATAATTAGCTTTTTACATATTTCAATTTTATTTCAATTTTCTCTTTTGCTAATGAAAAGCTTTTAAGGTATCCATCTACGTTCGGAGAATTTTTTTCTTTAAACGTAGAAACTAGTTTATGTTTTTACATTTTTAGATTTATTTTTTATATTATCACTGAGAATTGCACTTAAAAAATTTATTCCTGGAGAAGTTTTTATAAAATTTATAATAAATGAAAAAAATTAAGTAAAAAAATCGGCTTTTTTTCAAAAGGTCTAATTTTTTAATAAATTAAATTATTTCAATATTTTTTGACACATCACATTTCTTATACACTAGACTAGTGAATCACCTAAAATCTTTGCTTAATTTACATTTGGTAAAAAATTTTAGTACTTCAAAATCATGTACATTGAATTTTTAACTAATTTTCATTACCTTTATATCTAACTATGAGTGTAAAATCATTAAAAATTATACAAATTTAAAGCTTTTAAGTCATTCACTAGTAAATACTATCAAAAGCATTTATAATAATTTTCAACAAAATATTTTAAGAGCTTTTTGAGAAATCACATTTCAAGTTTCAACATTTTATTAAAAATACCGTTTTGAGAGAAACACATTTGAAGTATATAAAAGCGACTTTTAACTATTAAAAAATTAAAATAAATGTTTAAAATTCCCCACACTTTCTTGCTTCAAAACATTCTAATTGCCAAGTTGCTAATTATTAAAAATACTAGAAAAATGTTTAAACTAATCTTCATGAAAATTTAAAAAGTTTTGTCTAAAAATTTTTTTTAAAAGGCTTTAAATTCACAACTTCTGGTTCTGAAGTCACTACTTATGTTTTGTTTTGACAAATGTCTCTGATGCTTAAACAGCTGTAGCTTTTCTTTAAAATGCCATAGAGGCAAAACAGAAACAGATTTAGAAGCCTAAAAGTTGAAATTTTGCAACAGAGAAATAAAATAAAAAATTTATGATTTTTGGGAAAAAATGACGTTTTCAACGTAGATGGATACCTTAATTAAAAGGTATATTCCTTTAGGAATATTACAATTCTTGTTAGCCTTACTTGTTCATCTTTCTTATAATCTCACCCTCTGCAGTAATTAATGTCTGCCTATATTTATATATAGTCTTCCTACTTGTTATTTAACCAAAATAAATAAATAAATAAACTACACCCTATAAGCATATTTTTTTAATCTTTTTTCCTACTGTATTTAAACATACAGATATTAAAAAACCAGTGCTCTAAGCATTGCATTAAGTTGAAAATGAATCAAAATAAAATAAATAACAGTATAAACTATAAAAGAAACCTTCTGTAGAAATATTAAATAAAATACTAATGTTTAAGACACTTTAGATTATGCCCAACCTACAGTCCATGGGCCACATGCGGCCCATTTAAAAACTTTTTGCAGCCCAATTGAAGTTTTCAACTGTCTATATAGTTTTAGTCATTTTGACTATATACAGTTGAAACATAGAATTAGAATAGAACATAAAAACAAAGTGTCGCAGCAGGTTGCTTGATAAGCACATGACCAATCAGCTATGATATGCATTGACTACATTATCCGTTGATACTAACAAAACCTCTAGTAAAATACAAAACCAAATCTCATATTAATTTTAAAATAATACATGTGGTAGTGCTTGTGAATAAACTACAATATATATTTATAGTATAAATATAATAATAATATTTTAACCCTCATGATTAAGGAGGAAGGTAAGGTATTGGGGGGATTATAAATATAGTATAGTTAATGTTTATTGTCGTTGTAGTTATGATTTATGTATAACGCAACTTTTATGTACAGTTGCCACTATAAAAATTCATATTTTGAATATTGTATGATAATTTATTTTATTTTTATATGTGCGGTCCACCTCAATTCAGTAAATTGTTTTTGGCCCATCAACTGATTTGGGTTGGACACCCTGCTTTAGATTGGTGCTAAGATGCAGAATAACTATTTTGAAGTACAGTGAATGTCTCCCACTTTGCTCTAATTTACTTAAAGTTGTTAAACTTGGGATCAAACTTGAAATTAATACTGTTACTTTTACTTTAATTTTGTAATGTTTTGTTTAATTTGTTAATTTTTTTCAGGTAATTTATGGATTTGTGACAGAAAACTACTGCCTTTAAATGACTGGTTGAAAAAGTATGAAGCTTACAAAGAAGGTGCTCTCTGCGTGGAACCACCCGAATTTCACAACTATACTATACAACATGGTTTGGATATTGTGCACCTGGAGGTGAAAATTGAAGAGAGTCCGACTTGCAACAAGAGCATGTGTAACTGTTCCATTTCAAGAGATAAGTTGGTCATTACAGTAGACTGCAGTAGTAGAGGATTTGTTAGATTACCAGAAGTTGTGCCATACAAGACAAGAGTTCTGAATTTGCATAATAATAACATTAAATCCCTTACAATTGATCATATTGATGCTACTTTATGGTCTGATGTTTCATTTTTGTATCTGAACAACAATGTCATTGATTCTCTTAAAGGTTTAGAAGGCACTTGGCTGTTGAGAAATTTGGTAGCATTACATCTCTCTAACAACCGCTTAACTGAAATACCCATTCATATTTTAGAGCAATTCAGGGGAGGGTCCCTGGATGAATTATTTCTCTCTGGAAATCCCTGGAATTGCGATTGCAATACTGTACGCTTTCAAACATGGCTTCAAGATAACTACCGTGCTGTTCGTAACTTTGAGAGTATATGTTGTTCATCCGACAGTGGAGTCTATTCAAATCAAGCAATTTATCGTCTAAAGAAATCTCAGTTATGCCCACAACAGGTTCAGTGGATTAATTATCTTGATATTTTAAACAGCTTCATGGCAATAGCTATACTCCTGATTATAATGAAATTGTCATATGATTATTGGTTACAAAAACGAACTGGAAAGTTACCTCGGTTTTTCAGCCTAAATATGGCATAAAAAAGTTTTATTGAATCGTACATTAAAGTGTTTTATCATAGGCAAGTGGAAGAAATTTTATGCACAATTCATTAAGCATAAGAATAATCATGTTATTGTATATTTACATTTCATTTATTGGTTTATTTTAAAGGTTAGAATAAAATCTCTTGGCAAATTAGAGATCTCCCAGTATAAAACATTGCATTTGGTATGCTCAAAAACTTTATTTTGATTGGACATTACAGAAGGAAAAACTTCCAGAAGCATTGCTGAATTTTTCAGTTATTCCATGGTTGTAATGTGTATGGATACAATACTTCAAACTTTCGATGTATTGTTTTAGTAATGCATTTAATCTCAATTTTAATAAGATAATCAAGATATAAAAAAGGAGGAATTTCTGTGTTTACAGATATTATATTTAAAGTGTTCACTTTAAAAAATATCCTATTACCTTTGTTATATGTTTTTCTAACAATGAAAAATGATATATCCCTTCTGGTATGTATATGTACAGTCACACTAAAAATAAAATTCATTACCAATATTTATTTTTAAATAAATTAAAATCATTAAATTTACATAAATTAAAATTTGTCTGCTTTTTTAAATTATAAAAGTTGTGTACTTTCATACTTGTGGTTTCCAATCTGGAAGACGTGGACTATTGCTAGGAGAAGCCCCAAAACTTTTTTATAAAAAATTTATTTTTATACTGTAAAATCTACAAGTAACTAAAACTTTATATTATAACATAACAATAAAAATGCAGTTAATGAGTGTTTATTTCTACTTTTTATAATTTTTATACATACAATTTAATTCACATAAAAAAATTATCCATAGTAAAAGATTTAAAAATTGGCCCCTTTACAAATTTTGATATATTTAGTTATAGTTTAATTTGTAATTTATTTTTTTTTAATTTACATGTTTTTATATATAGCAAACTATAAGTAATATTCTGTTGATTACAGTTTTAATTTTTTTTAAACAAAGTTTGTGTTATTTAAAATGTATCTATGTTATTATACCTATTGAAAATAAACATAGAAGGGTATAGTAGCATAAAAACTGGAAACCACTGGTCTAAAGGACAATTATATTAATAGAAGAATATGCAGTTTCTTTAACTTAGTATATTTAATTTTTTTCTCAGTCTTATTTATATTAATTCTGTCAAAAAAGTATAATTTAAAATAACTGGCACCTAAAATTTTTTAATACAAAATACTTTTTAATGTCTGAATTTTTATATATGAGTGAAGCAATAAAATTAACAAAATTGATAATTATATGATTTTTACTGTAGTTTAAGGAAAATTTGAGAGCTTTCTTTATAAATGCGAATCTATGTCAAAATATGCAAAAATTTATTGATCAGGAATGAATTATAGATAGTAACACAGTTTTAAAGTATTTTTTATGTTTTTTTTTATTATTAGCTAAATAAGCTGTGCACTGAAGCATCTGGATTATTTTGTACACAGCTGAACTATATGTTACAGAAAATATTAGCTAAACATATCCTATTTGTTATAGATGTCAAATATTTGTACATATGGAAACATATATTTGTGTTGTATGAAATGTTTGTTGTTTTGAACTGTAATATATTCATCTGTGTGATATTTTTAAGTAAATTTTCATGATATATTTGGCCAAAGTACTTTTAAAGTAAACTGCAATGTTTTACCTTTAGAGTTTTGAAAAAGTGATATCTTTTGAGAGAAATGAATCAAAAGCATTTTCTCTTATAAATGATAAATATAAAAAGCAAATGTTAAGCAGTTTTTAAAATTTTATCTTAAAAGTATTAAAATTATTACCTCAAAAGAGAATTATAACAAAGGATGAAACGGATATCAAGTAACTATAAAATAGCTATATGGTTCTCTACCAGATACCCATGATAAAGATCCACAAGTAGAAATTCTTAGAAGTCGACTGGTCCAAGTCATAAACTGGATTTTGAAAATTTAATGAATTAACAATTTTTGAAAATTATTAACTTTAAAAATATTGAGCTGTACAGTATTTGAAAAATAGATAAACTTTACAGAGTGGTGTAGTGGTTGTCATAAAATCTCGTTATGGTCCCAAGGCACAGGGTTGTGATTATCGCCTCTCAAAATTTTTTGTTCTTCTTTTCGGCCCCTTTGGGATTCCCGTCTTCTTTGGTACAACCAGCTAAATTCCCTCTTTCTTTTTTTTTTTCTTTACTCTCTGCCCGTGTCTGCGGTTCACTCCACCCTCACTAATTCCGGCATCAGGAGGTCCGCATAGCCTCCAGTAAGTATTCGAAATTCTCTCCTCAGTAGTGCTCATCCTCTGCGTTTGCTCATGGATTGCACCTGTGGTGTGATGCACGTGATCTGGGTACTTCGAAGGGCTTAGTGCAAGGTTAAGTGGCCCAATAATCACGATCTGCCCACCACCACCGGGATAAGCCTGGGGGGGCCTCACAGCCATATGGGCCCGGTTTGGCACTTGATTGTCATAAAATCTTCCATCAGTGATAAGGCACATAGGCCTTATCATAAGATAAATTCTCACACTGACCCATCCGAAGACATACAGCCACTGAAGAACAAGTCGCCACGAGAATAACCACAACAGTAAGGATACTGCAACTGACCTACGAGAGGTCCGTCTTGGCTCAAGGATTAATGTGGTCGACCTCAGTAAGGAACAAACTCTACAGAGGCAAGTTCGGGACTACCAGGGAAGATGAAGAATAAAGATCACTCAGGTGAACCCCGGGCTCGTGACACCCGTGAAAACCTAAAGGAGGTATACCCCTGAGGTTGTCTCTCATTTAGCACCACCCAGAAGGCACGTATGGCTTGCAGCTCGTAGCCGCGAGAGACGTTGCCCCACAAGGCCTTATCATAAAGGCCACGTAGGATATCTCTCATGAAATATTTCAGAATCTGTTGAAACTAAACTCAGCTCCCTCTTAAAAAAATTTAGTCATTGCAATCCATTGGGCTTTTAATATGACTCCCAGCTGTAATAACAAGAGAAGCTTCTCTTTTGTGAGTTCCTAATAATCAACACCTGCACAGTCTGACTAGTAATAAAAATTGCCAGTTTTTAGTGTGGAACAGTATACAAAATGGCATACAATTGTCAGTTATCACTCTCTTCCTCTTATACACACTGATCTAAATACAAACTTAAAATTCTGGTTTTGTGATTAGCAAGCATTATACACAAGCATTATATACAAGTGTGTACATATTCAGTTTGTACACACTTTAAAAGTTCTTTTATTTGACAAATGAATGATTTTTAAACAGCAGCCAAATTAGGAATAAATCATCTAGAATGAAAGCTAAACAAGTAGTATTTCCAAGAGATTAATTAGATTATATGAACATGAGAAAAGAGGTATAATCAAAATTATAAATTTTAAAAAGTTTCTGTCGACCATATTTTTTTTTCATAAAGATCTTTTAAAGCTCCTTAATTTTTAATTTCAGAGATTCTTAAAAAGTTCATAATTTTCACATTCAAAAGCCTATATGAACCCTGTCAGGGCCTGATTAAAGCACGGGCAGATTGGGCCTAGGCCCTGGGCACCCTAGTTTTAGGCACCCCCTATAATTTTGTACTTAATTATTAAATTTTAAATAATTTAATTAACAAAATTTGAAGATGTTTTTTGTTAATTCTTCAAGTAATATTTCATGAAACCTTGTTCAGAAATTAAATAAAAACAGTTAAAATGTTGACAATTTTATCTAAAACACACTCCAGTTCTTATTTACATCACTCCAGTCACTTTTTTTACTCATTACTTACTCCATGGTTCTAAGTAGAAAAATCCTTTGCTTTTCAGGTTATACCATTTTTTTCTCATATTAATTTTGTCTTAAAATCTAAGAATAGCTATTGTTTGTGAATCTTACCTATGCTGTTATATTTTATTTTTTATATAAAAACTTAATAGCAAGTGTTACAGTTTACATCCTTGAGGATATACAGATTTTTGGCATTCGACTGTGCTACAAAGGTATGTAAACATAAAAAATTAATATACACTTTCCTCCAAAAATATTCATTTGTATCCTCGTTTATAAACTTTTTTTTTGCCTTGAAAGAAGGGTACCATGGGGGGGGGGGGAAAGACTACCAGGCCCTGGGCCAAACTTTGCCTTGATCGGGTCCTGAACCCTGTATAATCAAGTAGGAACTAAAGGGTTTCACTTTATCCTCAGCTGTATATCTGTATGTTTTATTTCTGACGTACTCCAATCTTTCTTACTTTATCAGGATAAGTATAAAAACAAACAGCATTTTCCTCTTGTTGATAACTATTTTTCTTAAATTTATGGTAAAATAATTAAAACTGGATTTATTTATTGCTATTTGTAAGGTTTTGATCACATTTCACTCCAAGTAATTTCCTCAACTTACTAGCCAAAGTTGAATTATAAAATAATCCCCATCAAGGTATAGATATTTCAGCAAAAATAAAACTTTGACAAGTAATTCAAAAATTTATAAATTAAATGTGTTTGTTTGTTATTTAGAAATTATATATAATAAAAAAGCATACAGTATTACAAAAAAATTTAGAACCTTATATCTGTACCCAACTAAAAATGAAATTCCATATACCACAGTAATCGCTATCCGTTTCATTCCCAATTGTCACTTTTAGTTCCCAAAATATTTTGCTATGTAAATCTGATATAAAAGTGAAGTTTATATTTAAAAAGAAAAAAGAAAGAAATTTTAACCTGAATAAAATTTTAATACCACAAATCACATTTACTCAGATTTTGTATCATATAATACTTTGGATTATTGTTAACCACATTATGTTTGAAAATTAAACAATGTAATCTTAATGTAATTATTCTTCTTTTCACATTGGAGGTTGTATTTGTTTTGTATAAATTGATTGAAAAGTAACCCAGTTACATACTTTTCTAGATTTTATTAGCCATTAGTATAGTACACATTTTAGTTTTATTAAATGAAACCAATTCTATTAATATATTTTTGTAATTTAAAAATGTTTTAAACAATGTATATTTATAAAAAATATTTTAATTTTTGTGCTATGAGATTATTACAATTTCATTTATCTTTTTATGCAGTGGCCTTAAATTAAGCCACCATTTTCCCTTTCTCTAAAATTATAATTTGGATTTATTCCTATTTAAGGCAGCTCATGAGATACCACTATGTATATTAATATCTCATCATTTAGTAAAATTAATCAATTTTTTTAACAAAAAGATGTTGTTCTGTGATTTTATTATTTTAATGCATTCAAGATTGGTTGGTTCATAGGTGTGTCGTTATCCACAGCACAAGTGGCTCATCCACGAGTCACTAGTTAAATAACAGCGAAGGATGAGTGGTTCAGATTTGAGTCTTTATAGTAGGACACTATTCCTGCAATTTTTATCACCCCTAGATGGCACTTTGTGTCCACAAGTGTCAAATTTAACTGTATTCTGGCACAGGTTGTCGAATTTTCACAAGAGAAGAGCCCAGTTATCAATGAAACAAGATACTGAGGGTATCAGACAGCTATTTATATGTATTGATTGCTATTGATATAATACTAAGAGAAGCAGTAATCTGAAAAGCTACAAACACCTATGAAAAGAGCTGCATGCAGCTCACAAACTTCATTCTGCTGAATCCCCCTCCCCCTGGTCAAGGGCATTAACCTTCATCTTGTTGCAGCTTTTATTTATGTTTTTCAATACAGTCTTTGGGAATAAGAAGGGTGAGTAATGTTAACAAACTGAAGTAAATATTTAATTCAACCATACTGTATAAGCATTTATGTTTTGAGATCTTCAATAATTTTATTATTTTAGGATACGTGGTATTTTTGAAGGGAGAAAACGTACAACAGAACAACTGGACAGACAACTGAAAACTATAGCTCTTTCTTTACTTTTAAGATTAACTGGTAAACAATTTTCTCTTTTAAATTTAAATGAAAGTAAATAAAAATGTTTAAGGACATGAATAATTCATTCACAAAGTGTGAAAAATTAAGAAATATCAACCGACTCTTATGCTTGCAAAACATGCAATACAGAGCTTTGTAAACATCCTTACTTCAAAAATTACCATACACAGTCATCTTTTTAAATAATGCTTAATTTTGTTGTAAACAAGTTTTATCACATGTTTTTTAGTATTTATTTAAAATCTATTTATTTATACTGTTTATTTACATGATACATTTACTTTGATACATGAAGAAATAAAACAATTACATGTAAATTTTTTATTGAATTTTTTCTCAAATTAGGCTAAACTATTGCAAAACTAATCATCAACTGCATTTATTTATTATTATTATTATCCTGCACCAGCAAGTGGACTAGGGCTGAAAGTGTTAAGCAACTTTCATTTTTATAACCCTGAAAATGTGATAAAAATTTTGTATGAAAAATTATATTTACATAAACATTGAAATGTTTTAGAATTTTGGTTCTTGATGACAGATCATATGTTGTGTACTTGATATGTATAATGATGTTTTTAATGATTAAATGCCAAATTTTGAACCTTTAATTATGATGTTCATGTACTTGTTAACAAAAATATTGTGTTGAAAATGTAATAAATATAGTACATTGTTGTTGCAATTTTTTAATTAGATTCTTTACTTCACCTGGTTTTTACTAAAGCAGATAATACATATAAGGGCTGTTTAGATAGTACCCCCAAAGCAGAATGAGCCAAAAAATGTAACGCACGTCGCAGAACAATCGCGGCTCGTGGAAAAACTTTTTTTCGTTACCTTAATTTATATATATATATATATATATCGATGGTTTTCTGTAAGTAGAAAAGAATTGTGGAAGGGACGGGAGGTACAAGTTGAAATGGCAGTTCCAAGCCAGTTTATATAAGAACGTCCAGAAAAATTAAATTTGTGACAAAATATTTTTAAAGAACACTACAAATTTGAAAGTACTAAGGTTTACTTGGAATTTTCGGTGTCTTTCCAAATTTGCAGGCAATAACCCTTTGGAGGAGTTGTCATTTCTTTGTCTTCCCTACACCCTACCAGTGTGATAGATAGCTCGCGATCCGCCTATCCTAAAAACTTCCCTTGCATTAATGTTTGGGCCAAATTATCAGTCCCATTTTTATCATCTCAAAAGTAATTGACAGGATAGTAAATTATATGTTAATGCCTTGGTTTTAATACAAATATTTTTCTAAATTTCAGGTAGCACTGTTTTATTAAATATTTTTAGTTATACATATTGATAAAGATGAAAATGTACCTCAATAGGAATAATATTGTGGGAGAGTAAATATATCATAAAATAAATATATCTCCTGCAGAACATTTTTGATTATCTGAAAGCCTGTTGCAAAACAATGAAAAGTATTCTGCTGTGGGGGATAGTACCATTCATAAGACCGGCAGTTCTCATGTACATAAAAATTAAATTGGGGTTGGGAAAGATTTAATATAAAATAAATGTAATTCATTTTTATTTTTATGAAACTTGCAATAAATTGGTAGCCATTTTTTCGGCTATTCACTTAAAATGAATGAAATTAGCTTGCGTATTGTTATCACTTAAAGGCTATATATTATGACCTCCGACAAAGATTTCAAGACATTCTGCATTTGGTTATCCCCGATTGAGTGTTGGACCCTATTGCAAGTGAATCCATACTGACACAGTAGCAATTTATTTGAACTGTTCAAATATGAGGAGCTATTTGAACAAGAATACAAATTACAAAAACATATACTGATTTGGAATTTTGATTATGGATCAGTGTGAAGAAGCTGTTAATTGTTTTCCAGTCTTCCAATCTAATAGAATGTAAATGTCGCACAATTATGAGCTTCATCAGAGGGAAAAAGAAATTGACTAGAAACAAATGCTTGTGTTACTTAAAAACATATAATTGTACATAAACTCATAAGGCTTCCCCATCTACTTAGTAGAACTGAAATATAATGTTTTTATAATTTAAACTACCAGGTAATAATTTTAATAGCTATTACTTTAAAGATATTTCATTTATATTTTATTTTTACATTATTACTGGAAATGCCAGTGATAAGATTGTAATAAAGTTTTTATGTAATTGTATAAGGTTATTCTACTTAGAGTTTTTAGCAAGGTGTTTGCTTTGAGAAGGGGTTAATGAGCATAAAAGTTTGAGGATCATTGATTGAGACTTTTTGATAAAATAAATTTATAAACAAAATGCATTAAAATGTTTATATTTTTTTGCTAAAATAGTATATTTATCCTAAAAAGCAAGTTTCTGAATATCCATTCACAGAAATTTTCTAAATAGAGAGCCTGAAATGTGTAAATACATATCTATTACAGTAGAACCTCTTTTTAACGACCCCACGATACAATGACCCCTTTCATTAGAATGACCATCTTAAAAAGTCTCTATTATTTTACCATAGGAATAATGTTAATTTTGAATTATTACAACGACCCCAAGCGTATTATTTTTTGTTAGAGCGAGACCCAATTTTAGACCGCAGAATTCGTGAGCAAGTGGGCTATTTTAAAATTATTGTACTGTGGTGCAACTTCAAGAGACCCTTTCATCACTTACGACATTGATGTCCTAGGTAGATGACACTCCAGACACTAATGAAATGACCCATCTCCTCAGTGTGAAATTTCCAGATGTTCAATTATCTTTTGATTAGTTAGTTGTGGTAGACGAAATTTTACAGTGCTGTGAGGAAAATTTGAATGAGGACGATTTTATTGCCCGTATTACCGGAAATGAAGAATTCTGCGATTCCGATGACTAAGAAGAAATTGTCCAAGCTTTTGAAAAAATGAATGAAAAAGAAGCCTTCAATGCAATCAATGTGTTGCATCAATATTTTTAAGGACAATTTAATTCGGAAGATATTCTTCAAAATCTAACAGATAAGGAATAAGTGATAATGAAAAATTCCCAAATGAACTTGAAACAGGCGTCAATCAAAAACTTTTTTTTTTTTAAATTCAGTAATGGAAATACAAATAAATAGAAGTTTTTTTCTACGTATGTATTGTTGCGTCATTTCTTTGCTCATTTTTTATTATTTTTCAATTTGTTACAACGACCATACGACGTTGGTCCCACAGGGGATCATTATTATACCAAAGTTCTACTGTATAAAATGATGGTTACTAACTCTCCAAGCAACTTATATTTAAATAGTTTTTTTTCCTCTTTTAACAGTTAATGTTTACACCATACATTTCTTACAAAATTACTGTACTAATAATTATTAAAACATTACAAAAAGCAAGGTTGTAGATATTTATTTCTCTAAATGTTAGATTAAAATGAAAGAAATAGACAAAATACAAAATACTTTGTACCTTTTGACTAGTTTTGCATTAATACAGTTCCATATTTATCTAATGTTTGCTTTTTTTAAAATAAAGTCATGACAAAATATACTCAAAATAGAAAAATTTATTTCGATTTTATAAAGGTTTAGGTGTATTTATATATACATATATATTTTAACAAAATCATATTTACTAACTGTTCTAATGACTTTCAAAATGGGAGTAAAACTGTAAAGGATGGTTTATGTCCTTTAATATTACACTGAACCTCCATTCTCTCCACTCTTCATTTCAGAAACTTATTAGCCCTTTATAGATTTAATAAAAGTAATAGAAAGAAATATAAGAAATTTTAAAAATGAAATTGTCTTCTAGAGGTAATTTTATTTAAATCTAAAGAAAAGACAAGAATAAGTGGGAATGTCTAAAGTGATTAAGTAAAATTTTGAAGCAGCTTTTCTTTTGCTATATTAAGTTTTTATTTAATCATATTCATTTATAAGATTTTTTAAGTATTCTCTAAATAATATTTCATTACTTAATTTTTTCAACCAAATTAATTTTTTTTCTTTGTTGAACTAATTAATAGAAAAATAACATCTGTCTTTTTTAAGTAGCATTGAAATAAAAATAATCAATGATTATTAATTTTCATTTATATACACCATTTCTTAAAATTTTTGTTTTATTTGAAGCAACTTGATCAAATACTTGTCCATAAAAATTTACTTTTTCCTGTACTAATATCGCTGAGGGTTGGCAAACATCTCTTGACATTCATTCACTAAAGCACAAAAAATGAAGAAAATGCTCCATATAAATGCAGTACAAAAAATACTCTATAAAATCTTTAGAAAATGCACATGTCTGAGCTCAACAGTATAAATAAAATACTCTAAAGTTCATCTCTTGTTTCACCTTTTTCATTTGGCCTTTTATTTTCCTTTGTCTTAGAGGAAGCTTTAGAATTCTTCTTTTTGCTTAACTTTTCTCCTTTTTTCTTTTCTTCTTTTACTTCTAAAGCCTCATTCAAACAACCTACGTGAAAAAAAAATGAGCTTGTATATCAATTCAATAAATATTGTATTTCAACAATTATTCACTTTTGAACTTGACATTACCTGTGAATCTACAGGATAAGACACAGTAATAGTACAGTCTGTATCAGTTATATGGTCAGCTCAGCGGTCCAGAAAAATCAGACCATATAAGAGAGGTGACCATATATGCAGAACAATACAACCCACCCTATTGAATAGTGGAAGGATTATATTCACCTATCAGAATGTAGTACTCATAAACAAATAATTATACTTTTAAGAACATTTTAAAAATTAATTCGAGAAGTAAAAATATGCAATATTTTATTGGGGGGAAATTTATTAGCTTACCTAACCAATCGAAGTACAGCACAAGTACATACATACATTCATGTTCAATGCATTTAAAAATAATGAGATATACAACTTTGTTTTCCAAGGGGAAAGAGAATTTAGAGAGGTGAGAAACTCTGACGATGAGTCTACACAAACAAGAAAGGGGAAAAGGAGGGAAATAAAGGCTTGAATTTAGGTCCTATCCAATTTCACACTGACTTCTTAAAAAAACGGAAACACGTTGAAAACATGAAACTGACCATATAACCGGTAACAAGAAAAAGAAAATGACTGTATAAGTGGTGCGCTTTAACACATGTTCCCTATTAAGTTAGACAGGACTTTAGAAAATTGACCATATAAGTGGGATAACAATATAGCTGGTACTGACTGTACTGTGTTTCAAAATTAAAAATAGAATTTTTTCAAATCTTTATCGGGAGTTATGGTAGCAATTTTTAAAAAGTTGAACTGCTTTTCAGACTATATTAAAAACATGTATGATCTTAAAAGGTTTAAGCTTTATAATTTTACTTAACAATATTAAATCATAATACTAATTATATTTCAATGGTTAATGCACGGATTTGTCCAAGATTATTTTAAATTTATTACAATAATCAGCATTAAGTTGAATCATTACAGCATGTCAGTAATTTTATTTAAGCTACTAAACTCTGGAGAAAAAAGAATAGTCATATTAATATATTTTCTGCTCTTAACAAGTACTTTTGTAGTCTTTCGACATTTTTTCTTTATGAAAGTATTAAATAAAACAACTTAATTGTTTTGTTTAATACTTGCATATCTTAAAATGATATTACACATGAGGATTTCAATAAACAAAAAAACATTCTTAGATTATTAAAAAAATTAATTTTTAGAAAATTTAGAAAAATTTCTCAAACAATTTTTAACACTTTACCATCTTTTTTTTATTATTTAAATATTCATAACACTATTCATAATATCAAGGGATTTAATTACAAATTTGTTCTTGACAGGGAAAAAATGCCAATTTATATATAAGAGTTGATTAAAAAACATGAAATTCTCCATATTTTTTAATTTAAATTTTAGAGTTTTGCCATTTTTAATACAGCTATCTATACAAAGAACACAAATTGATATAAATCAAATTAGACTTCAAATCGAAATAAATATTTAAAAGATAAACAAATATATTAAAATTTTATGTACATTCAATATTTTGCACTAATAGTAACCCTTTTTTTTTTACAAATTTAGTTCATTATTGTATAATTATTGACTTCTTTTATAAACTTATAAGCAAAGCAGAATTCTTGAGAAAAATTGCATATCAAACTTATTTAAAATCATTCTTTAAGTATTTCTAGAATATTATTAAAGTATAAATTATGAAATGTAATACTACCAGTTGAAATTAATAGGACATTAACATTAAATAATATTTACAGAGCCTTATGTTCATAGAATCTTATTTTAAAAGTATCTAGAAGCATTAGTAAATCTTTCCATTTTTATCCAAATGTTCTCATTTATATATCGTATTCTCTTCTTTTACAGGATTTTAAAAACTCATTGAAGTAAATGAAATAATGAAGGAGTTGTAAGCAAACAATTTAAAGGGATACAATCATGAAAAAAAAAAGCTTTTTATACTTTAATAATTAAGTCATTTTAAAATCTTGTCACACTATACTAGATAGTACAAAGAATATTTTAAGCAAAAAACTAAACAGTTGATATTTTTGTCAAAACAATCGTAGCAAGTCCCCTTAAAATGACAACAATACAAAAAAAGTTATCTTCATATTTCTAAATCCATATATTAATAGCTATAAGATGAAATTCCTATTTTGAAAATATTGAAATTCTGAAAAAAGCAATTTAAAAATTCTTCCTAAATGCCTGTTATGTTCTTAATGTGTTATTAAAAATTAAATATTTTAAAAGTTTCAATTAAAATAGAAAAATAAGGAAACTCTAAGAAAAATTTTTAAAAAAAATTAAAGGTCAGATTAATAAATGAAGTAACATGCTAAATTTCTTACTATTTCACATTATAGAGGCATGTAAATTACAAAAGAGTTGGATTGGGTTGTTTTGAAAGCAATGCTTTTTTTTTTCCAAACACAAGGGCTAATGAGACCGGGACCTACTGCTTAAAGCCGATTCTGAACAGCTACAAATATCCATGCCACAGTGCGACTTGAACCCACAAACTCCAGTCCCGAAGGTCAGTGCCTTAACCATTCAGCCTTCGTTCAGCGTTAATTACAAAAGAGTAAAAAGTTTATCATTGAAAAGAAAATCTGATGTGAACATTACTAGACTTCCTTGTACATCTATTAAATCATAAGCATTAAAAAAAAATTTTTTTTTTCTCTGATTGTATCAAGGATAATCAGAATTATCATTTGCACATCTCTTTAAAGGTTCAAAGTTTGTTTCACGTCTAAAGATGGTTTAACCCATTAACGCCGGGATATTTCTGATGACTATATATTAGAAATACCTAACATAGAAGCTATTATAGACACCTGGAAGTAAAACAAAATATGAAATTTAAACACCTTTAAATATGACATCAAGTCATCATTAGTGAGGAGGTGTCATTTTAAAACATAATAAGATGTCTTTAAAAAAAAAAAGGAAAACTTCGTGATAAGAGATTTATTTGCTATCATATATGAGAAAAGTACTGAAAAGAGATGACTTATTACAGATATGGTTATTCGACATGATTTTGACCAGTATACGTTCAGAATACCGGTCATAATACGTTCCTATTCTAAGCTAGAAAATCATAAAATTCTAATCAAAATAACAAAATTATAGATAAGATCATATTTGAAAACTTAGGAGATTATTCATAAGATTAATATCTATTTCCATTAAAAAGGAAGAATCGTTTCAAGAAAACAAAAACTCTACAAACTATTTTTTGACTGTCCTCAAATGAGGACGCTGGTTATTAATGGGTTAAGAAAAGCTAAACAAGTGGCATGACATGATGCAGAAAGAAGAAGCTAAATTGCTGCTTAAAGCTTTAAACAAAAAGGTAATATGATCAAAGCAGCAATTAATATGCTAAAAATTTACATTTTATATTAATATATTGCTGAATTCACATAAAATGATACATGTAAAATTTAGCACATTATTTCAATAAAATACATTTTTTTAAAAGCTTTATTCCATCCATAAATATATAATAACAGTTGAAAAAATAATTACCATGATTTCCTTTTTGAAGAGCTCTTTGAACACATAAATATTCTCTTAATGGAATGTCTTGATGATGAAAGTACCAATTTTCAATATCTGACTCATGTTTTTCTAATAAATTTTCACACTAATTATAAAAGAAACAAAAAGCAATAAGCAAAGATGTATTCTCTACCATGTGTTTTATATATTTATGTATACAATGTTGATACAAATATATTTATAGACATATGTAATGTATCAAAACCCCTAAATGGATACCTAAAATTTTCTTTCTCACAAATTTTTTTTTTAATACCTAATTTCCCAGGATAAAAATGTTGGATAAAAAAATGTTCTCCAAATTGCTGCCTGTGTGGGTTTAGAGCTAGATTAAATGATCACTTTTGCCTTCCAAAAATTGCTGATCTTTAATCTCATGGGAACAGATACACTTCTTTTGGGGTCCAACATTGACTGCAGATCAATTAGAAGTTCTTTTGCTCAGGTAAACTAAATAATATGACCTAATCTCTTGTGTTATTGATGGTAAATATTCTTACTGGTTACATATATATATATATATATATGCCATGTATATAACAAGTCACAGAGCCAATGATGTCTTGATAATATCTTTATTCATGTATATTGCACAGTTTAACAGTCAACCATCAAACATGGCAGCGAGTGGTTAGTGTCCATATTATAACAAAGAAACCACATTTAGCCAGGTTTTATGCATCAACTCTTTCTTAAGATGCTGTCTCTCAATTCTTATGTGTTAAGTGCTTTTATAAAAAGTATGAAAGATTCATCCACCTGCATTTAAAGAGTGCGCTGCGTTTTCTGCTTTCAAACCCCTAAATTATTAATTTTACGTTTTCAAACCTGACCATATATATATATATATATATATATATATATATATATATATATATATATATATATATATATATAATATCAATATTTAAGCCCTAAAGTCTATCCAAAATTATTCCTTATCCCATTCATTATTTTAAATCTTAATTTTCTTCTCTCTATATTAATCATATTTTCCCAATCATGGAATTTGAACGAGGAAGTTTTCATTCCTCCAGTCGAACCCCGGCATTCTTTCTTTGATTCTCAAAAGAAAAAGTGATATTGCTGGCATTTTAAAGAGGAAGCAATAACTCTCCCAGGAAAATCTGTAATGATCAGCAATAATACTCATCTGAAATGCCACACTTTGGCAGATGTCTCTAATCAAAGGTTACTCTCTCTAAGCAATTAACTGTTGCCTCAGCATTTCCCCACAATACTAAACCACACATGGTATTTGGTCATCTCTCACAAAAGGTTGGCATTAGGAAAAGTGTTCTGACACCACCCGGTTCAGATGCCTCTGAATTTTGTGCTGGATTTGAAGATGAAATAAAGATTATGTTCAGCCATGAAGACTGATGTGTTTCTTCAGGACAAAAATTTAGTGGGACACTTGGCAGCCCAGTATGCCCGGACTGAGAAAAATAATAGGGGCAATTTTAAATAGAGGTTTCAAGTGTAAATTTTGGGGCCAGTTTGTTCCACATCATTACATATATATATAGTACCGGGTGACCGAGCTCCGCTCGGAGAAAACAGGTATCGAAACTAACTCGAAGATTTAAATTTTCAATTGTGATTTATCAAAACAATACATGCCATAAGAAAATTTGTGAAACCATTAGTGAAAAGATAACCGATTAAATTGCACCATTGTAAACTATTCTAAACAAAGTTGTTTGGAAAGGGAACTATTCTATACAAAGGTAAAGTTTGAAAAGTCATAGAAAATAAAATGTAATTGATAACAAAAAATTATACAATTTAAGAAATGGTACAAAGTGAGCAGTGTAAAGATTGAAGTGTGTTGAATGGAGAAGCATTCTGACAATGACGGTATCTTCTAGTTATCCATTTGCGGGTATAATTGAGTTGATCGCTTGTTGTTCCAAAATTCCTGCTCCTTGAAGCATTTCATGTAGAGGTGCGTTCTGCATGTTGAAAATGTAGCTTGAAATCTGATGAATGTTGAAATGTCGAACTTTGTTGACGGTGATTTGAAATCGAAATCAGTTCCTTAACACGCTAGCTGCCACCGACGCACTGGCGCGTCAGAGCGGCACCTCCTGGTATGCCGACGACGCACTAACGCGGCGACGGACTTTGATAAGTTATATGCTCTGTGTTTAGTGTGGCTTTGGAAATTGAACGGCGAGGTTGTTTCGGCACGTTAGTGAAGCATTATTTTTTAATTTTTTTGTGGTTGGTTTTCAAAATTTTTGTTTGCATTATTTTTTTTTACTATATCGTTTATGTGTTATATATACTTTGCTACATTAATTTAATATTTAGAGTTGATAGAAAATAAAAATGGAAACCGATATCAAGGAATAAAGGCAAATCAATAAAGACTTTTATTATTATTATTATTAATTCGTCAGAACTACAGCCAATCGATTCCTCGTGGTCGAAAACCCCCGGGTACCAATTTTCACTGGGTTTGGACGCATGAGAAAAATGTTTGCCCGCACCGGGGTTCGAACCCGGCCCTATCTGTAGCGCCGAACTACGTGACCTTAGCGCGTCAAAACCGATGCCAATCGATTCCTCGTGACCAAAAACCCCAGATCCCCAAGTTTACTACAGTTTATTAATTCTTGGGCGATTTTCGACTTGACAACCATTCCTCGTATTATAGTATAGGATATATATATATATATATATATATATATATATATATATACATATATATATATATATATACATATATATATATATATATATATGTTCCCAATATAGCTAGAAATCACAGAACACTTTTATTTTCCAAGATATAAAAGCATAATTGTCTCTGAATTTTTCACTGTGCAAAGAATCTAACGACATCCACAATTTTCAGTGAAAATGACATCTGATTTCAGTGAATTCTATTTAATCTGAATACAAGTTGAAAAAGGGAAGATGAAAACTTGATCACCCTATAAAACAAAAACTAGAAATTATTTGCAACTTTTACATAACATTTAAGAGTCATTATCAATGACA
Source organism: Pardosa pseudoannulata (assembly GCA_032207245.1). NCBI lineage: Eukaryota > Metazoa > Arthropoda > Arachnida > Araneae > Lycosidae > Pardosa > Pardosa pseudoannulata. The sequence goes on from CM063510.1 coordinate 151,905,645, forward strand.
TGGTTTTGGAAAGCACAACTAATATATTAAGGAAGATAAACATTTTTATATTTGGAAATATATATTTATAGTATCATTCATATTAATTACTTGCCATTTCATGATCGACTTTTAGTCTGCATAGATAAAATTCCCAAATTAAGTTATATATATTTCAAAATTCAGATTCGTTTCTAGATATATTTATACTAAAATACAAACAATTCATTATCATAAAATGAATAATGAATGCATTTAATTTTTATCATGAGCTAAAAAAATAAAATCTAAAGAAACCAGAAAAGAACCTAAGATTTTTGCCAGATAATTTAAAAAGAGCAAATGTATCTCCAAATAAAAAATAGTATTTGTGCCATAAATGCTAAATACTTTGTTAAATAATAATGCTGTTAGCAATCAAATTTGATCAGTGTCCAAGACTTGATGAAAAAGGACACAACTGAATTCAAAATGAAAGAATTATACCAAATTAAAATTGACCAAATTAAATATGTATGGTCAAAAAACAGGAAAAATTATATTATCTGAAAACAGATTTTAAACACTGCCAGATGAATCAAGTCCCTTGAAAGATTTTAATTATTTTAACATGCAATTAAAAGGAAAATATATCAAATGACACAAAAATAGAATCACCAAATGCATTTTACATTTAAGAAAGCGTTCTTTCTTTACATATCTTTGACTTGCAAACAATCTGACCTATCTAAAACCTTCCCAGGGTTGATCTCAATCACCATGCAAAATTCCATCAAGATCAGACCAACCATTTCAGATTGTATAATGAACATACATACATACAATTTTATATATCTAAACACATATTTCTTCTTGAATTATAAACTTTGCATATTTTAAAGGCTAAAATAAATACATAACACACCTTTTACTAAGTCTATATTGCCTTTAACAGCATGTTACATCAGAATAAATTGTTTGTACCAACATTTTAATTGCCACTGTTTAAACTTTAACACTAGAATATATTTTCTTTCATAAAAACAACCAAAATTTTCACAAAATATTCCATTTAATAATTTTACCTGCATTTTCAAATGAGTAATTTCAGCAGATGGTTTGTCCCACAAATCTTCAGGAATACCTAATTCTACTTTTACACCTTTGTCTCTGAAACACAAAATTACAATATACTCATCAAAACATCATTTTTTAAGAAAATTTATTTTTACATTTTCAAGTAATGTTTTAAAGCAATCAACTCTTTTATTAATATTTCATAACTTAATAAGAAAAGTGACTAACACATAAAAGTGTCATAATAAATGTTAATTAATTAAAATTAGTTTTATATTACTATGTCCCATTTCATATTAAAAAAACCCATTAATTTTAGTATCTCCAACCCTTGTTCTTCATAAAATAATAAATAATTATTTTAATAGATAAAAAATATATGAGAAAAACAGATATTTTTAAATAACTTTACATGCTTCTTTTTACACTAGTCTCAAAAGATGCATGTCCTCGCAGTTTGGAAATTTAAATCACAATCTGGTGACTTAAAATAAGTACCTCAATGTCAAAATAAAAATAAATAAGATGATAATTAAGTCATTAAAATCAGAAAAATGTATGCAACATTCATTTATATACATATATATACTTATATCTTTATCATACCAACTATTATTAGTGCAAAATTAGATTCTAGTACTATATCAAATTTTATACACTGTTGTACAGAAAAAACTGACTGTACTCTTGAGGGTGCATAACAAATTCACAATAGTCTTTTAAAACAAAATAAAATTTAAAGAAAAACAAATCTGATTAAATTACACAGCACTATACAGCTAGCATTAACAACTTACCTGAAGTTCTCAACACACTATATTGCATAAATATTTATATTATGATTAGACAAAGGCAGCTTGCCATATCACACCCAATGGTGAGTTGCCACATTATAACCAAGACAAAATTTGTGAGAAAAAAAATATGTTTGCACAGAAAAATTTGCAAGCATTTGAAATAAATATGAATACAATTAAATAAAGCTGAATTATTCATAAATTAACACTAAATATTCATTTTAAATACAAAAGTTTATAAATTATACTAATTTATTTTGTGAAACCTAAACCAAAAGGGTTGAGATACAATGAAACAACCAAATTAATGATGTGATTGAAAACTTTTTCAACTATATATATATATATATATATATATATATATATATATATATATATATATATAAAATTTATTTATAATAATGCAGGGGAACTTGCCTGTTAAGCATTTGCTTATACTACACTGCAAAATTGGTGGCAAACATTACTTTCTAAAACAATACAATACTCCAAAGAAAGAAAAGCATTTTTTAATGAGGAAACAGTTCTTGAATGTTATCTGTATTGTCCACATAGGCCAAAATTTGTGTTCAGTTTGAGAATATGTTGCCTCTGGTGTTAATTCCTGAATATCTTTTGTCTTTCTCTGAAGCGACACTATGCCATGGTCGAGCATATATTAAAATTCACGTTTCGCTATTAAGAGCTGTTCAGGATGTAGCCTGCGTGGTCTAGAATAAACCGGTCTACCCTTGGTTTCTATGCGGTGGACAGTATTATGCGGAACTTGTTGATTCGATGGATATGGTTTGAGCACTTCAGGATATTTATCCAGAATTTCTTTATATTTACAGTTTTGGGCGACCAGCGTAACTTGTGTATGATAATTCGATACAGATTGTCCCTTAGTAGTCAACGAAGTTTTGGGATCACGTAAACATCCATTTTTTATGTCTATGAGAAGACCGTAATGGTTGAGAAAATCTGCTCCTATGATGGGTTTGTTTACGTTTGCCAAGACAAAAGGCCATCTGAATGCGCGCCGCAAATTGAGATCCAAGCTGACTAAACGGGTTCCGTAGGTGTGGATTTGTGAACCGTTGGCGGAAAATAGTTTTATCTCTGAAGTGGATTTAATAGGCCATTTAGGTTTATATGGAAGAACACAAACATCACTTCCACTGTCTATGAGATAAACTAGTTGAGTTTTGCGATCTTGAATAAAAAGACGGTTAAATTTATGTGTTGTGAAATCGCAGCTGACCGCGCGTTGCGACTTCACAAAAAGTTTCCCTGGATTGCAAATTTACAAGGATTGTTGCACTTTTTTGCCTTTTCGCCAAATTTGAAGTGGTACCAACAAATCTCATCGCGCTCTCTGCTTGGCGTACGACTCCTAGTGACGCCACGCTGTCGGCTTACAGAGCGCTGTCTAAACCGTTCCTGTGATCTTGACCGCGTTAGGCGCTTCATTTGCTCGGTGAGGTCTGCAATTTGTTTACGGAGTTCAGCGATTTCTATTTTTTCCTCTTTTTGTGTAACTGCATAGCACTGAGTGGTGTTCGCTTCGGACGATTCGCCAATTTTATCTGCCATCATGGCGAGTTTCTCTAATGTATCGTCGGACACAGAAAGTATTGCCTGTGTTTGGGAAGGGAGTCTCTGTAGCCAGATTGTTTTCAAAAGATCGTCATTAAGTTGCGTCCCTGCAAGTTGGCGCATTTTTTCGTAATAATAACGATGGTCTGTCATCACCCAATGCCAATTCCGATAGGAGAGTTTTTAACCGTTTTTGCTCAGAATCGGTGAACTCCGATATTAACCTTTCCTTCACTGTTTGATACATGTTGGTCGTCGGTGGATTGAGAACAATGTCACTAACGTGAATCAATATGTCTGCATTCAAGGCAGCGATAACGGCATAATACTGGGTGTTATCGGAAGTTATAGAACTCATGCGGAATTGTGCCTCTATATTTACAAACCACAGTTCGGGCGATTTTTCCCAAAAGTGGGGTAATTTAAGTGCGACTCTGCCGACCTCGGCAGCGGGAGGTGTGGTAATCATAATATTTGAGACTGAACAATAATATAATAATATTAATGAATTTTTATTTATAACTTATAAAATATATTTTCATTAATATTAAATATAATTATATGAATTTATATTGAGAATAATATAATTGAGTCAAGCAAATAGAAAAATTATATATATACACACTAGTTTATATACAAACGCAATGCGGCTGTCTGAACGAGTAAATAAGCGGGACACTCAGAGGGAATAGGAGAAAACATACAGCTTACCGTGACGCTGAGTTGAATGTTGAGTATTCCACATAAAAGATATCCATGTGAGAATAACATTATAACACCATGACTGGTAGTCGTACACCTGTTGCTAAGTTAGCAATTTCGGAAATAACGGTGTATTTGGCTTGTCCGAAGAGTTTAATTAGAAGGTAATGTACAATATGTATTGATTGTCTATAAAATCGTCGATGAACACGGATGTAGCTCGGCGCATTGCGTGTAAAAACAGGGTCACCAATACAGAGGCTCACAAAATGGCTCCAGTCAGTATATATCAATTTATTGTTTTCTAATGGCGCTTATTCCAGAGATTTCAGTTAATGCACGTTCGTTGCCATGGAGTCTGAGAAGGCCATAGAGTATGCGAGCGCGTTGCCGCAAAAACCTTTATTTTACGGCAAGGGTCAGCAGAGTGTGGCTCATAGCATAGGCATTAGTAGCTTTTAAGACTTATATTTCTTCTAATAATTTAGCATTTGACGCAGGACAGCAAAATAATTTTGATCAGCATACGAAGGTTGGTATTTATATTTCTGGCCTTTGCAACGGTAAGTATTGCTAGGCAACCGCAGATGATTTTAATCGAAAGTTTGATATTTTTAAACATAAACTCAGCAGACAATTTACCATTATAGCTTTATTTGTGTTCTTGACAGCAAATTGAAAAGTTCTTCTGTTTCAAAAAATGGAATTGAATCCTGAACATTATCGTGCCCTTATTTTTCATAACTTTCGACGTGGATTGTCAAGACAAGAGTGCTTTGATGAACTTAATTCTTTATACAGTGATAAAGTGCCACCCTACAGCACTGTAAAAAATTGGTATAACGAATTTAATCGTGGTCGATGTTTGATCCAGGACAAATCCTGTGCAGGTTGTCCAAAATCTGTTGTTGTGCCAGAAAAGATCAATGCTGTCCTTGAACTGGTAAAGCAACATCGTCATGTGACATACCGTGAGATAGAGGCATCTTTGGACATTAGTATGACTAGTATCAATAAAATATTGCATGAACATTTGAGCGTAAAAAAATTTGTTCGCGTTGGATCCCGCATAATCTGACAAACGCTCAAAAAAAGGCTTGTGTCGATTGGTGCAAGGAAATGTTGGAAAAATACGTTCAAGGTACATCAAAGGCTGTGTATAACATCTACATAGGTGACGAATCATGAATCTATGCCTATGAGTCGGAAACAAAACAGCAATCAACTGTATGGGTCTTCCAAGACGAGGCAAAACCAATAAAAGGTGTTCGAGAAAGAACACATCGAAACAAATGATTGCCTGTTTCTTCGGCATTAACGGTCATGTGACAACAGTGGCGTTAGAGCAATACAAGACGGTCAAGTCTGAATTGTACACGACCATTTGTTTGCTGGAAGTCATCGGAGAAATTCGAAAAAAGCAAAAGAACAGGCGAATCATTCTTTATCATGACAATGCGAGCTCTCACATATCGACTCAAACAAAGGCATTTCTAACGGAGCGAAAGATCGAACTGATGGCCGAAATGATCCACCGTACAGCCCTGATTTGGCACCCAATGACTTCTTATTCCCAAACATCAAAAATAAATTACGTGGACAACGATTTTCGACCCCCGAAGAAGCGGTTGATGCATTCAAAACGCACGTTTTGGAGTTACCTCAATCGGACTGGAAAAAGTGCTTTGAAAATTGGTTCAAACGCTTGTGAAAAGTGTATTGATCATCATGGAGAATATTTTGAAAAACAATAAAACCAATTTCGATCCTACATATTTGTTTTTTCATTATTAGGCCAGAAATATAAATAGCAACCCTCATATACCTAAATATATGTGCATGGTCATGTTCAAAATAATATAAAAAATTATATTAATTTGATAATGACAATCTTGATTATGACACTGTTATAAGGGGCACACACATATATATAAATGGCTGTCTAATAACTTCATTATCTTGTTTCACCTCTCTCTAAAATCTCCCAAACCCTATGAGATATCAATTTAACCAGAAAGCTACTTTTGCTTGAATTACATTTTCTGCAGCTTTACTCAAAATATACTTGATTTATTAAGTTGAAAGATGCTAAGTTATTTAAAACAAAACTTTTTATCCAAGCATAGCTAGAATCTTAAAATTAAATATTATTTTAAATCAAACATTAAACATATGAGTCATAACAATTATAATTACATAATAAACATTTTAGAATGCAAATATTTTAAATAACAAAACATTTTTTAAGAGATAAAAACTTTACTGTAAACTACATCTAAACTTTGATTTCAGAACTTGGACATTAAAAACTATTTCTATCTTACATGCATATGAAGAGAAGAAAAGAACAACATATATGAATATAATAGTTTAAAATAGAAATTTTCAATATTACATGCACTTACACCAAATCATGTAATACTTTAAATGTAGTACTCATTCCTTTGGCAAATCGGGTACTATCTTTCCTTTCTTTGTGGATATTATAATCTAGTAGTCTATCACAAATTCCATCAAGAGATTCAACAAGTCGAAGTTCCCTAGTAATAGAATTTATTTAAATATAAAACCGGAGCAGATAATTTATTCATATTTATATAAAACTACACTTTTATTTTTAATAGATTACTTTTATCAAAAATTTCAAAATTAATCTCTTGGCACACAATGGTATTTGAAAGACATCAATTATTTCATGTACCGATGTCGACTTTGACGTCTCCATGATGCCAAGAACTGTCTCTCTCTGGCAGACATTGTACAGCATAATATTAAGGTATCTGTCTACGTTTGGAAAACTTTTTTCTTTAAACGTAGAAACTAGTTCATGTTTTTACATTTTTAGATTTATTTTTTATAGTATCATAGAGAATTGAACTTAAAAAATTTATTCCTGAAGAAGTTTTTATAAAATTTCTAATACATGAAGAAAATTTAGTAAAAAAAAAAAAATCGAGTTTTTTCAAAAGGTCTAATTTTTTAATGAATTAAATTATTTCAATATTTTTTGATGCAACACATTTCTTATACACTGGACTAGTGAATCACTTAAAATCTTTGGTAAAAAATGTTTGTCCTTCAAAATCATACACATTGAATTTTTAATGAATTTTCATTACCTTTATATCTAACTATGAGCATAACATCATTAAAAATTATCCAAATATAAAGCTTTTAGGTCATTCACTAGTAAATACTATCAAAAGCATTCATAATAATTTTCAACAAAATATTTTAAGAACTTTTTGAGAAATCACATTTCAAGTTTCAACATTTTATTAAAAATACTGTTCTGAGAAAAACGCATTTGAAGTTTATGAAAACAACTTTAACTATTAAAAAATTAAAATACATGTTTAAAATTCTCCACACTTTCTTGCTTCGAAACTTTCTAATTGCCAAGTTGCTAATTATTAAAAATACTAGAAAAATGTTTAAACTAATCTTCATGAAAATTTAAAAAGTTTTGTCCAAAAAATGCTCTTTAAAAGGCTTTAAATTCACAACTTCCGGTTCCGAAGTCACTACTTCCGTTTTGTTTTGACAGCTGTCACTGATATTTAAACAGCTGTAACTTTTCTTTAAAATGCCGTAGAGACAAAACAAAAACAGATTTAGAAGCCTAAAAGTTGAAATTTTACAATAGAGAAATAAAAAAAAATTATGATTTTTGGCAAAAAATGACGTTTTCAACGTAGACAAATACCTTAAGATTAAACCTTATTCATTTGTTTTTTAAAAAAATTTTATAATAGTTTAGAAGAATAAAAAAACTTTACAAGCTAAGACTTTAAATAGCTTAAAAAGCAAAGTACAAGGTATAAAAATTTCATGAAGCAAAGTTTAATAAAGAATAAAATTATAGAGAATAAAATAAATTGCAATATTTTATAATTAAAACTTACGATACAGCATATTTTTTCTTTTTTCTAGATGATGGATCTAACTCATAACCAATTTCTATAACATCATGAGTTTTACCAGTTTCTGAAAGCCTGTTTTCCAATTCAATAACAAGATATTTGCAAACTAAAAAAAAAAATTAATGATATAAATGCCAGAAAAATTGTAATAAGATTAGAATCACACATGAAAATATGCCGATTAATCTATATATATAAAAATGAATTTGTGTCTGTCTGTACTCGATAGACTCAAAAACCATACATCCAATCACTGTGAAAATTTGGGAAATTATTAGGTATATCCCTAGGAAAGTTTTCATAAATTTTTAACATTCGAAATCCATTCTTTCCCCCTTTTTCGAGAGTTTCATATCATTATTCCAAGCATTATTTACCCCAGTTAAACGCAAATGATTAACTTTTTAATTTATCGCATCATAACTAAGTGAAAAAAGCAATATTTCTAGCAATGTGACGTCATTCCGTTAATTCCATGTAATTGTTTTAAGTGCAGTTTTCCTCAGTTAAAAGCAGGAGGTTAAAATTTTCAATTTATAACATAATAAATAGGTGAAAACGATATTTTTTTATCATTATGACATCATTCCTTTAAATATCTCATTTATTTATTTCTTATTTTATATTATTTAAACATCGTCTGCATAGTATCAATTCGATTTAACCTGGAAATTTAGATATAAATATATAACTTTCATTTCTATGTGATGCAAATTATAGCATTTTTATAAAAGAACTATTTTTAAATTTAATTCTTGGTTAATTTTTACTTTACAATGAAATGTTTATCAACAATATTCTAACAACAAAAAGTACAAATTTTAATGACTCTCATAGGCAAATAAAAACCTATCATTTTATATAGTTATCTCTATATTCATATATGGTTTTCAATATGAATGTGTGTTTCTATTTCATACAAAACCATGTGGTTTGTCATAAATATCCTTAATTTTGGACAACATTTATTAATACCACCAAAATTAGCACTGTTGTTGTCAAAACCTCTGTTTCCTATTCTACCACTTAATATGTTAAGCCCCACATCAGAATACTTTTCAATGTTTTGCAACAGGCTTTCAGACAATTAAAAATGTTCTGCAGGAGATATATTTATTTTATCATATATTTACTCTCCCACAATATTATTCCTATTGTGGTACATTTTCATCTTTACCAATATGTATAACTAAAAATATTTAATAAAACAGTGCTACCTAAAATTTAGCAAAAAATTTGTATAAAACCAAGGCATTAACATAGAATTTACTGTCCTGTCAATTACTTTTGATGTAAGATATTTTGAGATATCACTATGATGATAAAAATGGACTGATAATTTGGCCCAAACATTAATGCAAGGAAAGTTTTTAGGATAGGCGGATCACAAGCTATTTATCACACTGGTAGGGTGTAGGGAAGACAAAGAAATGACAACTCTCCCAAAGGGTTATTGCCTGCAAATTTGGCAAGGCATAGAAATTCCAAGTACATCTTAGTACTTTCAAATTTGTAGTTTCCTTTAAAATATTTTGTCATAAATTTAATTTTTCTCACTGTTCTTATAAAATCTTGGAACTGCCACTTGAACTTGTACCCCCCCTTTCCTATTTACGGAAAATTATCGAGATATATATATATATATAAATTAAGGAAAAAAGTTTTTCCACGAGCTACGATTGTTCTGCAGTAGACCCAGTTGTTCTGCGATGTGCGTCGCACTTTTTTGCAGATTCTGCTTCGGGGATGTTAAGATCTATTAACATTGCTAATCAACGTACAGTAGTAATACAGTAGTATAAAAACTGAATATTGTTATAATACGCTTATAATAGAAATATATAAATATGCCAATGACTCGAACTGATCTACGACGAATTTAGAAAGTTATGCACAAAAAAAAATCTTTGTTTATAAGTACTACATTAAGTTCACCATAGCAAAGCACAGGCACACTTGCTAGTAGCTTATATACGTAGTATCTTGAAAAATTATTGTTATGGAGAAGTGTTTAAAAGTTTAATAAGGGTTTAAAAGTTTAATATTATTATTTGAGACTCCACAAAAGCTGTCCACCCAGATGTATATAAGGCATTCATGATGCCACGTCACTGAATTCTCCTAAATTTTTAATCATTCTTGGGAAAGGAGATTATTACTCCTAATTTTCTCCTGCAGAACCAGGAAACATTCTGCTTCTCTGCGCTATAGCTGAAGAGCCAGATGAGCCTTAAATTACTCTATGCTAAGGCACAGAATTAAAAAACTGAGTGATACAAAATTGCCAAAACAAAAGGAGAGAAAAATTCAAGTGTTTCTTAATTAGAAAATGCTCTGATTAATATCACAGGAACAACATAATTATATGTACTAATGACTATAAAACTTTCAAGGCAATACTAGTAATAAATTTTAAAAATTTAGGAACAAACACAGGACTTTAGAATGGCTAAAAAATATATAATATTCATACTAAGCAAATACATAGTATAAGGAAAAATGTATGTATAATTCTCATTACTATAATAAGTATAATTATTACTTCTATAGCTACAATAAAAAATAAAAAATTTCTATTTATAGGCAGTCCTTTAATATATATACATATATTATTTACTGCTAACTATTTTAATAAAACTGGTTCAGCTTACTAAGTGCACAAGTCACCTCTCAATTTAGAAGAGAAAAAAAATGTTATCTTTTACAATGGCTTAAAAATGTCAAGCTAAAAATCTTCAAATCAGATAACACAGAAATTAATCCTAGAATTTTTGAATTTACAAAAAATACTACACTATATTTGGATACAACCCCTCATCCCTTTGCTTCATTTTAGGAGCAGCGGATTTCGAGCTTAATATATTGACGATTACTTTCAGAATTTCCAAGCTATGTTTTGGGGACTTTCACAAAAGTTTCTGTAGACATTTAGCTAAACAATTATGCACTTTATATTTCGGTTGCTATGATGCATGTGCATTAAACATTATTTTAGTAAAACTTCTCATCTTTCATTTAATATTCATTATTTTTTCATTCTAATAGCAGGGTATTGTGTACAATGTCACTTGTCATGCTTTCAAGTTCTTTCATACTGAGAACTCTGCAAATTATAAGCAAAACACTTGGTGAAATTTGAGATTTTCTGTATAAAAAACCATAATTTCTATTATACCTACTATCCTCATAAAGATGAGCACAGATTATCATAAGAAATCATATAATCATGTGCTAATGTTTCAATGCTTTTCACACATTCGTTTTTAGATGGTATTCCAAAACATATTCATTTTTTTTCACCTTTTATTTTCTTCTGGGGATGTTCAATAATTTTAATTAGTATATCATCTACTAATAATTTTGCATCACATACAAAAGCTTTTTAATGATTGAGTTTACATAAAGTATAACTCATATTATAAAAATCACCAAATTTTTTACTTTTCCTTTGTAAACTTTAGAAATGGATACCTAATTTGTTTAAGTAAATTGTGTTTCTTATTTATTTTCTTAATTACTTTTGTACCTTATCCTCTGTTGTCTAATGTAATTGTACTTCATTAAAATATTTGAGAACCCACATATTAATATATATTTGAGATGAAATATAATAGAAAAAGTTGATGATGTACACATACACAAAAGTGAAAACACAAGAGCAAAAAACACTTTCAATGCTTCAAAGGATCTACAAATCTACATCTGCTTTTTACTTGCTTAATTTTGTAGCTTTGAAATGGCTATTTGTTTTACATATTCTTACATTTCTGCATTGAGCTGTCAACTTTTTCAATTTTCATATAATAAAGGAAATTCATATTGATTATCTATATTTATCATTGAACATTACAAATACAAAAAGAAAATGCTATTTTTAGGAATTGCAAAATTACTTTAATCCTGATATTACTTATTAGTAAAAATAATAATGAATTGCATCATACAATATGGTATCCTTTAAAACTTAAAACCAGAGTTAAAAAAATTTTAATTTGGACATTAATAGTATATTATATATTTTCATAAGATCTATTTCTTATGAGTCCATACTTATTTATTGCACTTTTCAAAATTAACAAATTTTATACACATATTTTGCATGAAGGATCTCAATTGAACCAGAGAAATAGAAAAAGAAAAAAAACTATAATTTTGGTTTTTCTAGATACAAAAAAAAAATTTTTTAAACCTTCACAATCTTGGGCATATTTCACTCCGTACAGTTTTTCTTCGGGGCTTTCGGCTTCTTTTTCTTCGTTCCCACAACAGATGTTAATAAATAAAAAGAAAATTAGTATATCCTTTATAACTTTCATGTTGATTTCAATCAATAAAAGTGATAATTTCAGAGTCTCATAATGTAGATAAAACTGATGAGTGGAAAGATTTTATTCTGCAGATAAATAAGGAAACGCGTTTAATCGGCATTTGCCGAAATTTATCAAAGTTTGTTTATCTATTTCCTGAGATATTAAAAAATTTAAAATTTTAGTTTCAGTGAACTTTTAATAAAAGTATTTAGTAGCAAACTGTATAATATGCTTACAAACTTAAAATTTATTTAACTATAAAATGATTATAAATTTATAAGAATGTTTCTTGCAATTTTAAATAGTATAAATCTAATTCTACGAATCTAAATATTCGTCTAAATGCGCTGCAACTCCAAGCAATCTGATTGGCTACGAGTCAAATCATTGTTACGGGAGTTAAGTATTAGAATCATATTGGAAGAATCTGACCGTTCTCATAATGTAGTCATTCAGTGATTGGCTGTATTACAAATTATTTAGAAAAAAATATAAAAGTATAAAGATTAGACATTAGAAATGCCAGAAATAAATGTAGGGACATACCTATAAATGTGTTTGTCTTAAAACTTATGTGTTTGTTTAAAAGTAAAGAATTTTTCCGAATAAAATATCTTCCCAAGGCAGTATTGCTCGGGAAACACAAGTAGTTATATTAGAAAAACCAAAAATATATTGATACGTTAATCTGTCCTTTTTCCCCATAACACCTTCTTCATATTTTTCACCGTTTCCTTTAACGAACTAGATAATCAAGCACAGAACCGGACCCATGTGGACATGAGGCCCTCCATGTATCTAACGGTGGTGGTGAGCAAATCACAAGTATTGGGCCAGTCCGCCCCACCGGTCACCCTTGAAGTACCCGGAGTGTGCTCATCGCGTCGTAGGCGCCATTCATTCCCGAGCGAACGCAGTAGAGAGAAGAATTTGGAAAACAACTGGATGTTTAACAAGCCTCTTGACGCTGGAATTAGTTAAAATGGTTTGAACCACTCGAGCGCAAAGAAAAGCCCAATAAGGAAAATTAACTCTTGCACCTTGAGAAGGGAAACCGGAGAACCAAATAAGGAGAACAGGAAATTTTGAGAGCCGACAGTCGCAAAACTGGGCCTCAAAACCATCACTCAATGGTCACTGTGTCTGAGCTTTAGCCCACCCTGTTGAAGCCCCGTGACTCAGCTTGCTCGAAAAATGCTCTCTGAATCCTTGCAATAGCTTTAGGGTTAAAAGTCCCTAGCTAAACCTAACAGTAAAAAAAATGAAAAAGAAACAATTTGAAACAGTAATAAAAAAATGAGAAAGGGACAATTTGGAACAGTGTAAAAAGAGAGAGAGACAGAATCAAGCGAAAACGGGGGAACTAAAGATGAGCATTGGCCCACTCGGGGAGGGAGGTCCCTCTGGGTAAGCTACGAAGGCCTACCCCTAGGGTCAAAACTTCCGTCTTATGCTGACAAATTTGCAAAGTCACTCATCATAGCAGTTAACGGACTGGACATGATGGAAGCCACCTCAGATTTGTTTTCATCCGAGTTTATCAATTCTATACTCAGGACCAGGGCTAACAAAAACCATTACCAATTTTCATGCCATCCCCCTCCTTCACTCATATTCTAAAATTAATTTTTTTAGCATGATAACAAATTGCATGTATCCAAGAATGTTAGGGATTTAATCTATGCAACTGTTGATTTTTTTTTTAACGCAAACTTATTTAGTAATTTAAAGTTTGTGTAAAATTTCTAATATCTAAGTAGTTTTATAATTATTTTATTTAGAAGGAACTGGTTCAGTAATTTCGTCCAGTCGTATGTACACACATCAGAACAAGAATACTATTCTATGTTTGTTTTCCTTCTTTCAGGGAGGAAGTGTTCTGCCGCTTGTATGAACACTATATTACTAATTGATTGGGTTTTTTATTTGATTAATTTTTAAAGGGGTTTTCGGGAGTTTTATTGAAAAAATGGCAGACTTTCTGCTCCATCTATCCCATCTAACTTTTATGCAGAGGGTCGCGACATATGCACCTATCTCTGGCAAATCAAATTCAAGTAGGGAGAAATACCAGGCAAGTCGGGGATACCACCTCCAGATCGACTTATTTATAGAATTTTGAGAATGTTATAAATAAGTCGAGCTGTGTATTAAAACTGAATAATAAAAAATATTAATTAAATCTGCAAACACGTACAAAGTCTTTGCTTCGAAGCAAAGACTTTAACAAGCAAAGACTGGAATGGATCCATTCCAGTACGATCCATTCGATTAATAAGTTGGAAGCACATATTTTTTCAATTTTTTTTAATTAGATACTTTAATTCTTGAAGACAACTATATTTTTAAGGTACGAATCAGAAAAAAGGGAAAAATTATCATACTTATTTCTAAGTGAACGACAGTAAACAGCACAAAATACCATAGTGCATGTGATAAACAAGCTGTTCATGGCATTCATCGCACGGAGCAACTGTATATCAGGGAGCATAAAATTGACAATGACCGTAAAATTAAAAAACCACAAGGTGTGAAAGGATAGAAAGGTGAATTCGTCAGTTTACAACAAAATAATCTTTTATTCTTTTCAGAAAAAGTTTAAATTTCTTTTCCAGAAATTTAACTTAATATTCTGAATTTTATACGAATTCCATAGCAATAAAAATTTTTGCTTTCTTACAATCACTGACGCACGTATGTATGTCTGGAAGCAAAATTTCAATTAATGTTTGTATGACTCTGTCTGATTGGCTAGGATCACAGGTATCCCCTGCATTTCTAGGATAGTAATAAAAATGTTCCCAATTTTGTTATTGGGTGATGGCAATGATCATTCGTGGTGGTCTGCTTTTGGTTTCTTTATTTTGAAAGTTTCAAAGCATTTTATTTTGAATTAACGAGATGTTATTCTGCTGCCGTCCATCATATTGTGAGGTTTTAAAATAGCACAGTCTTTGATATGATGCCTCGCTGGATGACTGTTACTCTTCGGTGTTGGATTGCGTTTATTGCATTTACAAATTTTGGAGCTGCTTTCCGATGTTTTACTGATTATAATTTTGTTCATTCAAAATTTTTTGGCATTCAAAACTTAGAAACCATACCATTTGCAATAAAAGGTTTAACTCTTTGAATTAAACCCTATCAATTTAATATTTACCGTATGTTAACAGTACAGATCTGATTCTGGAATAATATGTTTACTATTTATTGCATCTAGTCATATATAGCTAATACAAATGTATTAGTTTTATGTCATGAATTTGTAGTCATTTTGAATTATCGTATGTCAACAGTTGTTAGATTTTCGTATTAAAAAAATCACAAAAATTAACATTGCAATACTGTTTAAAGAGATAGGCTTTTTAAACAGTACTGCAGAAATTTTGTAAGATTTATAAAGCTTCTCAATGATAAAATTTTTTAATTTCTGGATTAAAAAATAGAATATTACATTAAAGTAAATTTACTCTAAAACATAAACACATTTGGAAACCTAATATAGGAGATATTACATTTTATCATTTAAACAGACATGCACATAGACATATAAGTGAAACATCTCCAGTAAAGGATATTAAAAATTATTGTAAAAGTAAAACAAGTAGGATATCCATTTTTGTCAAAATTTAAAACTGTTGTTATTTAATGAAGTACATTTAGTGTATAAAATTATCTCCCTTACGAAAACAGTTATGATTAATTAAATTTTCTAAAGATAGATTGATAACTTAAAACTGTTGTTTCATTAATATTGAAAACATTTTGTTATTAGTGTTCCCTCGCCACTTCGTGCCTTATGTTTTGCGGCTTCAGTGCTTTGCAGGTTTTTCAAAAATATTCATCAAAAAAATAAAATTGAAAAAATATAACCATGTTATCAGCCACATTGCAGGAAGGAGCATTGTTTCATGTTGATGCATGAGAGAGAAAGATCCCAGCATGCCAAACAAAGAGATGAGTTGACTCAAGAGTACATACCACAGGCTCTTGAGATGATAAAGTCTGCAAGTGAGGAAGAAAATAAAGAGGAAGACAAAGAACAAACTGAGAAGCGTGGCCTTACCCTGGAGAATTTGCAACAATTGTGCAACATGGCAAGAATTTGCACAAGACATTTACGACAATATGATTCAAGCTGTCTAGTTCAGCAACCGCGTTGACGGGGTTATTTCCTTGTACAAGAGAAATTTGAAGGAAAAGGAAAAACAAAGACAACAACTACCCATCACCATGCTTCTCTCCAAGGTAAAGCCCCCTGTCTCTACCGTCAGCACCTCCAGCAGAAGAGTCTCCAAGTGAGCCTAAAACTTCTACCAGTTAAGTGAGAGCCTCTCCTCCGCCACCAACACAAGATTTCGCCTCTCTCAGAAAACAATGTTCATTAATATTTATTGCTCTATGAGGTTTTGTAATTAACCTTATTAATTAGCACTGATACATTTAAGTAAATACGTACACTGTTGTAATTTTTATCTTAATTGTGTAAAGTATAAATACTGTTTGCATATTTAAAACATTCGTGTACACACATACACGAAAATTCCTAGGGGCAAATCCTACTTCATGGTTTTTCATCTTTCATGGAAGGTTCTGGTCCCCATTAACTGTGAAAAATGAGGGATCACTGTATAACCTAAAAAAAAACACTATACATTTTTCATGATATTGGCTTATTTATCAGAATTGCAAATGCATTTAACAGAGGTAATGATCATTCAATCTCACAGTCCTTCTCTTGTCCTCTATTGAAAGGAAAATAATGTTTTTATCATTTAGACTAAAAAGGGTTGCTTCATATTATATCTAGACAAAATACTTAGTAATAAATGAACCTGTAAAAAAATAATAATAATCTAAATATAACTGTCAATGATATTTTTAAAAAAAATTCAATTGAAATTAATCAAAAATTAAATATAGTTATCAAATGGTTTAAGTAATTCTTACACAGTATTATGTGAAGCTGATAACTTATTCCAGATTTGATGAGTAAAAAGAACAAATGTGCAGAAGTATGAGTTACTACAATTATATCAGTATGAATGTATGTAAGAATTCATTATAATAAGTTTAGATTTTGTAAAATTAGTATTCATTCATATTGCCTGAAATTTTTTTTAGTATTTCATAATGTTGTGAACTTAAACAGTATTAATTTAGTCATTTATTATATGTAGATGGCCCTATCCTTGAACGGATGTATGGTTTCTGGTCTACGATAAATGGCATCGTTCTCTTGAGCTGTTTCCTTTTTATTGAGGATAAAAAGTTAGTGCTTTTCTATTAAATTCATTTAAATTGTTTCTTACTTTGTATGTTCCATATATGTATGTATAGTATCACATCATTATGGTTATTTCATATTGTGAAAAACTTCTAATTCGAACAAGGCATTATTAATCAATTATCTTTTATAAATGTTATTTTTATTTGTTTATATTTTTGTTTGGTGGTTGAGTTTTAATAAGTTTACTTATATTTTAATGGAAAAGGACTGTAATCCCTTTAGTGTTCTTGATTGCTATTTTTTTTCAATAGGATAGTTTAGGGTTATATTACAGTAAAAGAGAGCCCCCAGTGGTCTTATCCCACAACGACATAAACCCCCAAAAAATAAAATCTCTCTGAATGTGTAGAATGTCTAAAATCAATATAAAAATAAATGTTTAAAACTTATTTTATCAAAAGACATAAGGTTGTGACTCAATACACTGCCAAACTCATTACAGTGCCAAGTTATTCAAACCTGTGGTGACACTATATGGGAATCTGTTAGTGTAGAATATTATGCCCTTCAGTACTCAAAGTAAACTCCCATTTTTGCCACATGTAAGAAAAAAGAAGTTATAAAACCTCACTTTTTACTCTGAATGATTATGCTAAGAATTTATTTGGATTGAGTGATATAAAAAATTGTATTTTTTAATAATATTTTATCAAACTTATTTATGTATATGTTATTTTATCAATTTAAATCATTATGATAATGGCTTTAATTATTTAAAGTTATATCTTTATAAAATACCACTAAATACATTGCTTAATTTTGTCTATCATAAAATGTCTGTCCCTATTTTACTGTGACAATAATTTATTGGATTAAAGATTCTAGAATTTATAAATAATATTTCATTATGAATTCATAAAACTTTCATTATGAATGTTTATATAGCTATGTTTTATATGGTATTTTTTATTCAGACATTAATACATTATTTTTTTTCTTGCAGGATCATTGGGTTATCAATATGTGTTATTACACTTTACCTCATCTTTTTTAGTTTGGAAGGATTTTTGTATAAAACAGTTATAATCCATGGTCCAACAATTTATCCATTTGTTCTTAGTGGTAGGCCACTATATTTTATTTTATTATTCTCTTGTTGATTTTTTTGTTACCATTTTATGTATATATATATATATATATATATATATATATATTTGATTATAATTATTTTTAAAATATACTATCTAGGCCAGAGATGAGAAACTTCTTTATCACTAGAAGCTACATTTAAATCAGGCATGAATTAAAGAAGCTGCACAAGTTGATATACTTATAAATGAAGCTTTTAGGAAATTAGTATAGCTTTTGTATATTTTATCAATTTAATGCACAATATAGTAATAATACAAACTACATTATCATTTCTTTATTATTTAACATACAAAGTTAAAATATAAAGCATATTTTAGTCATATAATGTTTATAACTTTATATTCTGGATAAACAGCTACATACTTAAATATTATTTTAAATGAAAATTATAAAAAAGCATTTTTAAATAAATATCTTACGTCATAAAGAAATAACAATAGAAGAATGATATTGAGCTGTTGAGATAACTAAAACGAAACTGAATTGTATTAATTTTTAAATTGTTTTAATACTCCTCTCTCTCACTCTCTCTTTATATATACATATATGTAATGAGACGGACTTCTTGATGGGTGGTTACAATCATAGCCATAAAAATGACACCGTTTTAGCTAAAGACCTTTATTAAGATAATTTTGGTGGACAGGTTCCCACTTCATCATTGGGACAGGTCAAACTGAAGGGTCAGCTAGCATGAAGTTCTATGTACAAGACCCGTAACACCTGGTTCAACATCTATGGGAAAATATCTGCCCAACAACATTGTGCATCTCCTTTTTGTTAGGAAATTTCTTATTATTATTTAGATTAGTCCGCTAGGGCCATGTAGAGTTATAATTGGTCAGGCCCCTTCTCTGAGGGTATAAACTGTAACCCCAGTTGTCAATTTAGGTTAGGGGTTAAAAAGGATAATGCAAAATGACAAGAGAATTTTTTGCCCTTGATTTAAATTTTGAAAACCCCTGAGAATTTTCCTTATGTATATATATACATAATTAAATATTAATTAATACAAGAGCTTTTTTGATGGTTGCACAAAAAAACTCAGTCTGCATATAGCCTCAAGGCTACATGTTCTCCACTTAAAATCTAGATTCATTGTTCTCAAACTGGATACTGTGGCAATATAGAAATTGTCTAAAATATACTAATTGACTTTATCACTCAAATTTGTGAAAATATTAACTTTTTGCACTTTAATGTCAAGTCTCACTTGAATGACATCATCTTTCTTTTGCAGTAAATGTAATGTTGAATGTAGCTTGACAAGATTTTTAAATTAAGCTACTGTTCTTCTCACTTATTTAACTCAATTAAAATTGCTAGTATGGCTGTAAATTAATATAACTCTAACATTAGTTTGGACCAGACTATTGGGAATGAAGAAAACCTATTTAGAGCCCAAAGAGTTAAGGTATCCGTCTACATTAAAAATGTCATTTTTTGCCAAAAATCATAATTTTTTTATTATTATTTCTCTATTGTAAAATTTCAACTTTTAAGCTTCTAAATCTGTTTTTGTTTTGTCTCTACGGCATTTTAAAGAAAAGTTACAGCTGTTTAAACATCAGTGACAGCTGTCAAAACATAATGGAAGTAGCTACTTTGGAACAGAAAGTTGTGAATTTAAAGCCTTTTAAAGAGCATTTTTTGGACTAAACTTTATAAATTTTCATGAAGATTAGTTTAAACATTTTTCTAGTATTTTTAATAATTAGCAACTTGGCAATTAGAATGTTTTCAAGCAAGAAAGTGTGGTGAATATTAAACATGTATTTTAATTTTTTAATAGTTAAAGTTGCTTTCATAAACTTCAAATGCGTTTTTCTCAACGGTATTTTAAAAAAAATGTTGAAACTTGAAATGCGATTTCTCAAAAAGTTTTTCAAATATTTTGTTGAAAATTATTATGAATGCTTTTGATAGTATTTACTAATAAATGACCTAAAAGCTTTAAATTTGAATAATTTTTAATGATGTTACACTCATAGTTAGATATAAAGGTAAAGAAAATTCATTAAAAATTCAAGGTGTATGATTTTGAAGGACCAAAATTTTTTACCAAATGTAAATTAAGCAAAGATTTTAGGTGATTCACTAGTCCAGTGTATAAGAAATATGTTACGTCAAAAAATATTGAAATAATTTAATTTATTAAAAAATAAGTCCTTTTGAAAAAACCTGATTTTTTTTACTAAATTTTCTTCATTTATTAGAAATTTTATAAAAATTTCTCCAGGAATAAATTTTTTAAGTGCAATTCTCTATGATAACATAAAAAATAAATCTAAAAATGTAAAAACATGAACTAGTTTCTATGTTTAAAGAAAAAGGTTCTCCGAACATAGACAGATACCTTAAAGAATGAAACTTAAAACTTGAACTGGTTATATCTTCCCACTGCAAAACTATCAAAACATGCTATAAAATTGTCCTTATATCTGGAGGTGTAATCACTCCTCTACTCCTATGGTTTTCAAACTGGATGCCACAGCAAAAAGTTTTGAGAATTACTGATCTAAACGATATGAAGGGAAATAAAACTATTATTTATTCTAGAGTGGGAAAAAAAAACATAATTACATTTTTCTAGTTTTATAAATTTTTTAAAAAAGAGATGTTTTCTCCAGAAGTAAATTTTTTGGCTCAAATAAAATAGCATTTTAGTGTTTAAAATACTTTTTTTGGTCTTGGGATGTAAAAGTTATATTTTATTATTGTTTACTAACATATAGCCCGTCATATGACGGGATCAGTAAAATTTTTCAGTTTTCCAGAATTGTAAAGTACCCTATGAGGCAGGTACAAAAAAAAAAAGGTTTGTTTTTTGGCTGAGAATTATTTTGCAACAAAATATTACCTTAAGAAAATTATTTATGTAATATGTAAGTTTAGTAATAAAACGTATGGAAATAATGCAGAAGATATTTAAATAATCTAAAATAAATGATTCAATGAGATAGTGAAAGGAATAACGTCATAATGCTAGAAAAACAATTGTTATTTTTATGTATTTATTATGTGATAAATTGATACATTTAATTGCCTGCTCTTAAAATGGGGCTTGATATAATAATGGTAATACGTGAATTTAATTAAATAAAAATAATAAAAATCATAAAACTTTGAAAAATGGTAAAAATTTATTTTAAAAATAATAAAACTTTAAAAATAATAAAATAACTTTAGGAATAAGAATTCAAAAGAAAAAGCAGAAATTATTAAATTAATCAGACATTTAGAAAAATTCGGCTACATCGGAGGCCGAACCATCAACCCGAGAAGTATGACAATCAAATGGGCAGACACTCTATCCCATGCGCCAGCTTATACGTGGTGAAAGAAATGGTTAGAATATATAAGGGTCAAGTAAAAACAGTCCAGAAATTTAAATATTGCTATCTGCCCTCGCCATCCTATCAATGATGAATTTAAGATAGAATTAGAGGAAGAATAAGGCTTAAAATAATAGCGTTAAAAGCTCGAAAAGGGGGGGGGATGAGGTGGATTTCGAACTCGCTTTGAATTTTGCTAACCCTAACTCATAAAAAATCCAATATGGATGCATGTATCCATTCCAGGTACAACCGCTTTATAAATTCACAGACAGACAACTTAGGCTATTTTATATAGGGGATTAGTTTTACAGATAAAATAAGCAGTAAAATAAATTTGTAAAGATTTTCTTATAAATAATTTTAACGAATTGAAAGAAAAAATTGTTTTAGATAAATATGTAAAAGTGTTTGAATATTGATTAAAAATATTAACTTAGGATTTGAATTATTAAACTTATATTTATTGAATAATGTTTGCATGTTATCAAAATTTTTTTGTTGCTGCATTGTGAATTTAAATAGTTCTGAATATATTTACTAGAATAGCTGAAATGTAAATATTTAATTTTACTGTATGAAGATTATCAAAGTAGAGTGGAAATTATAAATCAAAACCTTTTTTTATTATTATTTTTAGACTCATGAGTATTGTTTAGAAAGATATATATTCAATTCTAATGACACTTGTTTTGTCTTATGTACATTCATAGATCTTTGTTGTATAACAGTATTATATAATTACTATCATTTAGCCCATCATATGACGGGATCAGTAAAATTTTTAATTTTCCAGAATTGTAAAGTACCCTATAAGGCAGGCAAAAAAATGTTTTTTTTTTGTGCTGATAATTACCTTGCAACAAGAACTAATGGATGATTAAATTTAAAATTATCACATATGTACCTAACCTATTATTTAAGCTAAACATAAAATAAAATTGTTTACGTATTAGCTAAGATCAGGGATAAAACTTATGAAAATAATGCGATATTTAAATAATTTAAAATAAAAAATGATTAAATGAGATGGTTAAATGAATAATGTCATAATGCTAGAAAGAAATGTTATTTTACTTCTTTATGTGATAAATTTAATCGCTTGCTCTTAATCGGAGAAGATAGGGCTTGAAATAATGGTGTTAAACGTTCGAAAAGGGAGGAAGGGGTGGATTTCGAACGTTTCAAAGATGACAATATTTTTCGCTGTGATATGAAGTATATTTATACCAATTTATTTTAGAATGGGATCGATAGTTTAGGAGATGATAAACTTTATTCGCTTTGAATATTTCTAACCCTAACTCATCAAGAATCCAATATGGATGTCTCTATCCATTCCAGATCCAACCGTTTCATAAATTCGAGGACAGATGGACTTAGGCTATTATTATATAGGGGATTATACAATAATAATAATAATAAATGTTCATGTTCAAGTAAAATAGATTATACTTTTTATTTCATTGTTGTTTAATTAGCAGCATATTAATTATTTCATTATTTCATTAAGATTTTATGAGATGATAAGGTAAGTTTTTAAAGACATGTAACAGATGTAATAGTTGTTTCTGATTTTTTAATAAAATTTGTTAACACATTAAGAATTTTAAAAACCTAAAGTTCTGAATTTTATTTGAAAAACTATCTCAGTGGTATAATATTGCAAAATCACAACTCTTCAGTCACTATAACTATACTTTTTATTAATTCTGTATTTCTTTCATTAAAGAATAAAATGATTTAAATTCTTATATATGATAAGAATTTATAGATTAAAATAATGCACATAATGCATAAATTTTTCAAAGATTGGTTAAAAATCTTGTGTAAATGAAAACTTCCTTTTGATATATTTTATTTTACATATCTTTATACAGGTGTCACACTTATATGGTTGATCTCTGGCCTCATTTGTCAATTTTATGGCAACAGTAAGGATGATTATGATGAAAATGAAATACTTCGAAAGCAGTTTCCATTTAAGAGTATTTCAAAGAAAATTCGATAGAAGTAAGTTTAGACCTGAAATTTTGATTAAAATTAGATTTTAAGTTTGTCATCTGCAGAGTTGATTAATTTACATACCCTTGATATAAATCATTATTTAAATCACTAGATTTTTAAAAAGTATTAATTTAAATAGAGAATACATTTTTTCACACTTAGTGAAATTTTTAAGCATAATTGATGAATAAAGAACACCAAAAGCAACACTAGATTGCAAAAAAACTCATCCTTTAGTATTTGAAAAGGAAGATTAGGGTTAATACGAGGCACATCCAGAAAGTAAGTTTCCCTGTTTAAAAGAAAAAAGAACTCACACTTTCACAGATATATTTATTGGCAACAAGTACAGCAATGTTTCAGCTATTTTTCAACATAGCCACCACCAGAATTGAGATACTTGTCGTATTGTTGGATCAACTTTTGTACACCTCTGTTGTAGAACTCTGCCGCCTTTGAATGGAACCAGCGTTCCTGTCCCAGAACACCGTGCACATCCCTTTCCGTACCTATAGCATCTGTTTGAATTTGGTCCTGATCGAAGATCCACTATGATGCAATGCATTAACTGCTGCTTGGTTTCCAGGGTAAAGTGCGAAATCCAAGTTTCATTGCCCGTGACGATCCTGTCGAGGACCTCGTCGCCATCTTCTTAATACCGTAGCAGAAATGTCAGTGCTGCTCCTAAGCTTTAAATTTTGTGTTTGGGTGTAAGTTTCGGCTTATAGACCTGACAGAGCTGACGATGAATTTCAATTGGCGCAATGCTTTGTGCTTTCAAGATCACCGACCGAACCTTACACGTGGCAGGAGAAGGAATTAGAGTTTCCATTTCGAATCACTGCTACCCCGCTACTGGCACGAATAGAGACTTGTCCAGCTGGCATATGAATAATATGTCTAATTACGTTTACTTTGAAGGGGATAACATCATTTTATTATAATGTAAAATTTCTTTAAGCTTTAAAAATATGGGGAAGGTTTAGAGCTTTCAGAATTGGCCTTAGTTCTTTTAGCTTTTTTTATTAAAAAAAATTATTTTATTTAAATTTAATTTTCAAATAAAAATATTCTGAATAGATAAAAAAAGATTGTTTGAAGATATATATTTTTTAAAATTCTGTAATCTATTAATTCTTTTTCTTTTTTAGTGAAAGCTGTTTTAGAAGCTGGTGGATAAAAGTTTCATGATTCTAATTTAGCATTGTGATGAATACAATGCTGAATGTGTGCATTGCTAACTGGTCCCTTACCAGCTTAAATTGCTAGTCAAGTCGTTTGTAACTGTCACTTATGAGGCCAGCATTTGTCTCCTTCAAAGGTCTGCTGATAAGGAGAAGACTGCATGCATTTTTCATTTTTAAAGGAGTGGTTTAAATAGTGTTAATTGTTAAGTACAAATTAAAAAGAAAAATATCATTGTATTATTAATAGCATAAGCAAGCCACCAGATATACTTGGCAATTTTTTACAAGTATATATCTAATCAAATTAATAAAGATATGATTTTGAAATAATTTTTCTTTTGCAATATAAATATATAGCACAGCATTTAAAAAAATGTTTTTATACAAATATAACATTTATAAAATAGATGATACAGGAATAACTATAGCCTGTAAACTAATGCCTAAGTTTTAAATTTACAGCTAAATGCTTACTATTTGTATAAACTTATACTTAAAGTTATACTGTCAAAATTAGAAATGATGTGCTTTAGTAATTTTGTAATTAGAATAGTACTAATAGAAAAGTTTTAAATAACTTACATGATAATTGAAAATGTGGAAGGAAAACTTATGTGCTATATTAATTGGATTTTAAAATTGTAGAAATTGAACATATAATCTAAAATAAAGTTATTTTAACAAATGCATTTCCTATGAATCATATCAGGTGCATATATCTTTATAAAATCCATTTCTTTCATCCATTTATCTTTGAATGGAATGAAAAGTAGCTATTTATCTGGACTGTTTTAGCATAAATGGATACACTCATTTTCTTATTATAAATGTGCTATCAAAATGTGTTCAGTTTCAATAATGCTATCAAATTTAAGAAACAGTCACATTATTTATTGTGATATTTCAATCTGTGTTGTGATAATTTTATTTCACTTCTGTATTTATCTTGTTTGATAACGATATGACAAATATGTTTTTTAAACTGCTGTTTTGGATTTTTTGTGATTTTTTTATGTTACATAAAATAAATGCTCCTTGCTGAAAAGTGGTTATTATTTTATTTTTGAATTTTAAGTATATATATATTATTAACAAGGTTTCAAATATAAAAATTTAGTTTACGGCTCAAGATTATATATATATATATATATATATATATATATATATATATATATATATATATATATGCTACAATGCTTTTTCTTTACATGAAAACAATAGGAATAAACTAAGAATTTTAAGTGTATTTTAAAAATCTTTAGATGATTAGTGTATATTATTTAATTTGCCAGGTCTTACTGGGCAAAGACACTTTGCATTTGCAGTCATGACATCAGAAAACTAAGTCCAAAGAGTCATAGAATTCACATTTATTTCTTATTAAAAACATATCAGTCTACCGACTGTCTGTACAGTACAACAGATCTACAGAGACTGCTCAAATGATATACACATTTGTGGCTGATGCCAGCCCCACCTGATTTTGTTCCCATATGAATTAAACTAAATTAGTAATTTTATGAAGCAAGAAAGAATTGTGATAATTTAAGACAGCTCAAAAACACACATGCAGCAATTTAATTATTGCAAAAGCAATACCACTTTCCTAAAATAGCTGAGAAATGTGCCCAGCGGACAGAAAACTAACATTTATTTCAGGGTTAGTTTTGAGAAATGGGTAAAAAGAATTCAAATCGGAGAATACTCCTTTATCTGACATTTTACATCTGGGAAATTAGGTATTAAAAAATGAGAAGTCAAAAAAGGAGAACTTTGGATATCTATTTTAGGAGTAATCATTTTGGTATAATGCATATATACATTCAGATAAATCTTAGGAAGTTTGGTGGCTTTATAACAGAGTTTTATTTCAAATTTAAACATATTATTTAGAAAATATACTTAATTATACATAGTTGGTTATTACTGAACTTTCCACATTCTTTTATTGTTATATCATTATGTCTTCTGGGCATGGTGATCTAAATGCTCATTTATTTATGATGTGTATGATGTTTACATGAGACTTATAATAGTTCAGCACTTTTTAGAATGCAAGAGTGAACCTTGATCACTTAACCTAGTTCGAAAACCACACAGCTATCAATTTAATTATTGTCGAAGCATTGCCATTTTTCTGGGATAACTTAAAAATATGTCCAGGGGGCAGAAAATGAGCATTTATTCCAGAATTAGTTTTGAAAGAAGGGTAAAAAGAATTTAAGTCCTTTATCTGATATTTTATGGCTGGTAAACTAGTTACTAAAATATGGAAAGGTGAGTTTTAGATATCTATTTCAGGGGTAATAATTTTGATATATTACATATATACACACACATATGTGTATATATTTTATATGTATGTATGAACAGGCCTGTTCTATAAGATGCTTAAGTTCTATAGGATGCAAAATAAATTTTTGAATACAGTAATTTAATTTTCTGGAGACATCTAAATAGGATTAGTTTGGAGTTCAACGTTCCACCTTACGTGACTATTTAAGAGGACTCGTTGATCCAGAAG
Source organism: Pardosa pseudoannulata (assembly GCA_032207245.1). Classification (NCBI taxonomy): domain Eukaryota; kingdom Metazoa; phylum Arthropoda; class Arachnida; order Araneae; family Lycosidae; genus Pardosa; species Pardosa pseudoannulata. The sequence continues at coordinate 151,933,425 of CM063510.1, forward strand.
TTACTGCGTGAGTCCTAATTCCAACGGCTGTGAACATTTATTGCTACTTTTTAAAATTGCTTTTAACCCATTAATGTGTAGCGTCAGTTTTTGGAATCAGCTAAAAAAATTGTTTGTATAATTTTATATCTCCTCAAAACGATTTGTCCTTCTAAGTGAAGGTAGATGGTAATTCTATAAACATTCTACCAAATATTCAAGTAGCACCTATTGTTCAAAATTATTTCCTTGCAATCAAAAGTTTACAATTTTTCGAGTCTTGCACATAAAATTTCTTTTTCGCAAGCACATCCAATTCAATCATGATAAATATCTTTATTAATTAAAAACCTTCTTTTTACAATATTCAGAGGACAGCTTAGGACGAGCAAGGGGGAGGAGGAGCTATTCCCGAAGGGAGCATTGAGGGAACACTAAATTGATGTTATGAAATGTTAGAATGAGGTATTTACCATTCTTATATGCATTAAATTGGGCAGGGTTGACTCAGCCTTTCATAGTGGGTAGAGAAATTGAGGACCAAGCATGCTTGGGAACTAAACACTGGGGGTTCCGCGTAAGATTGACCACCTAACCGGAACTTCGCACCCCAGGGCCTTTGGTCACGCAAACGAAGATTGGCACCGTAAGCCTTGGAACCCTAGGGGCTTTTGCGCATTTAAAAAAATATGCATTAAACTTTTGCATACTCAGATCAACAATATGTGAATCTCTCTCTCTCTCTAGTAAATAAAAAAATAATCGCTTACTCAGTTCAACAATATGGAATTGTTGTTGATTTTTTCTTTCTAGTAAATAAAAAACAGTCGCATACTCAGTTCAGCAATATGAGAATATCTTTTAATTTTTCTTCCTAGTAAATAAAAAACAGCAACTCAGTTCAACAATATGAAAATACCTTTTTTTTTCACTGTAGTAAATAAAAAGCAATCGCATACTCAGTTCAACAGTGTAAGAATATATTTTTTTTCCTCACCCTCTCTAGTAAATAAAGAACAATCGCATACTCAGTTCAACAATAGGAGAATATCTTTCTCTCTGTCTCGCTTTCTCTTTCTAGTAAATAGGAAACTATTGCATAATCAGTTCAACAGTATGGAAATATTTTTCCCCTTTCTCTCTCTTACTGATTTTGAAGCATGAGCACAGAATAATGTATAGATGTACATAATTGTCTATGGACTTTGCTTTTGTTCGTAGGTGACAAAGGGGACTACATTAACTGCTGAAAAAGCTATTAGGAGGAAAGAGTGAAATAACTGTCAAAGAAATTTTTAAATTGTAGAATGTAGCAACGTTTTATTGTGAGCAGCTGTAGCTCAGTCAGCAAAGGCAACGATCTCGTAACTAAGGGTGGCGAGATCAAGTTTCGAGACTGCCAGAGATCCGCCTTATTCATTAATGAGCACGTAAAATAGGTTCGAAGTCCCAGTGTTCTCAAGCTCAAACGATGCCTCTGGAGATGGCAGGCAGAGATTGAGGGACTTCTGCTTGGTCCATGCTTTTAAATGACGATGGCACACTTGAGCAAAATTGTTATTTCAAACTAGAGGTGCTCTTCAAACGAAAGGTACATCCCTTCGCTTGAATTCGAGTAGTCCCTGGCTCACGTGCTTGAATTGCTCAAGTGGCATTAGTAACAACAATAACGGTTTTATCATATTGTAGGTTGGACTACTCGTGGTCTTTTTTTTTTTCAAGTGTTATAATCTGACCATCCACATGAAGGGTCATTATTACATTAGTCATTTTATAGTCCTTGAGCTTGTGCTTATTAAAGTGCATTGTTAGAGCGTTCTCACAGTGGCGTAGAGAGAGGGGTGGGACAAAGGGATCTATCATGCCTCGGACACCAAATGGTTTATATTACTATATATTTTCATTAGGAGAAGGCACCAAAAAGGTATGCCTTGGACGCCACTTATGCTCACTAAGGCACTGACAATACTGCGTTTATACATGATACCAAATAAATTATTACATAAAACTATTTTTTTTCCCATATGAATGACTTCCTATGAAGCTTAAAATTACAGATCATCACTAATAAGACTGTAATAATGAAACTATGTAATATTAAAAGTTGTTTCAATTTCCTTTTTGTTTCACTGGGCGGTTTATGATAACTTACATTTCAGATATCCATCAGTATATATATTGGGCAGAAATAACTCAGGCATTAAAAGGTTAAAACTTTTAATTGTTTTTCAATGCGACACTTGTCTTTATTAGCAATCACTTTTTTTACAAAGACGTTACCCAGTTTATTGTGGAACCGTTTTATGTCCAATTTTGCTTTCTATGAAGGGACAGCATATCATCCAAGCAGGATTTCAACCCACATACCCCAGAGTGGTAATCGAAAGCTCTAAACACTATGCCGCGCAGCTAAATGTTTTAAATTATTTTGTTGTTTCTGTTAGCCATTTTAGGTTGGCAGCTCATAATCGATATGGAAATTTTACTTCTTTCGACAAATCAATAAGAACTGCTGCTTGGTTAAGCTAATTGTGTATATATACTTGTGTACTTCATACCACAAATATGGAATGGTGGACTTATTTTTTATTTTTGCCTGTATTTTTTGTGTTTATTATTTTAGTTTTTAGAATGTGTCAAAAAGGATAAACTGTTTCCTAATGATTGCTCATCCGTCAACAGTTTTTTAGCTGGGTGATCACCATTGCCGTTTTTTCCATGTATTCCCTAACTGCTTCTCGTGTAAATAGAGTTGTGAGCAGTGGAAAAAACCTGGTTTAAACCCAGGAATAAAACGTGTTTTTTGGGAAGGGAATTTTGAAAATTTCCAAAACACGCTAATTTTGAAGTATTTTGTTTACTTTTATCCTAATCGCACAAGACAATTTTTACATTTCACATATTATTATTATTATTATTACTCTATCTCCCTCTCCCTCTCTCTCTCACTCATATATATAATGTGTGTGTGTGTGTGTGTAGGAATTGGACACAAAATGCAACAGTGTCATTTGATTATACCTTTAAATGATATATGCATTACAAAAAATAATAAACTGTTAGTTTAAATTTATATGTATATGTATTTGCATATTTATCTTTATATTATAAAAGGAGGGGGAAAGTTTAACATAAAGCAATTTAACTAATAAATAATTATCAAAAATAATGTATATAATTATTATATTAGCAATTAAAATGGAAGCAACCTGTTAGGTGTTAGATAAGACTAACAGGGTAATTAATTACATAACTACTACTATAAAATCATTTAACTGCTCATTGCTATTATTTCTTGAATATATATATATATATATATATATATATATATATATATATATATATATATATATATATATATATATATATATAATGCCAAAAGTAAAGAAAAAAAATCTGTTAGAAATAATATGCTGGTTCTTAAATAAGGCACGAGCACTCAGCTGATCGCTGATATCGCTGAGCCCTAACAACCATTCTGACAGGCAAGCTAACTCGTTGCTATGGACGTTTACATGTAAACAGTCTTATTTTAATGTCGTGGTATTTTTTTCAGTTACAGATTTTGAGAATTATTTTTTTGTAATTATAATCATCACATATTGAAAAGAGACTGAATAGGAGGAATTCACCAAAAGATTATATATAACTGTAAACCGAAGGGTTTTTCCGACCGGCACGTTAACATGTTTCTTGTCATTTGATTATACCTTTAAATGATATATGCATTATAAAAAGTAATAAACTGTTAGTTTAAACTTATATATATATATGTATTTGCATATTTTTCTTTATATTATAAAAGGAGGGGGAAAGTTTAACATAAAGCAATTTAACTAATAAATAATTATCAAAAATAATGTATATAATTATTATATTAGCAATTAAAATGGAAGCAACCTGTTAGGTGTTAGATAAGACTAACAGGGTAATTAATTACATAAGTACTACTATAAAATCATTTAAATGCTCATTGCTATTATTTCTTGAATATATATATTGCCAAAAGTTTAAAAAAAAAAATCTCTTAGAAATAATATGCTAGTTCTTAAATAGCCACTGTTGAAAAAATAAATGTAAACATTGTTAAAATGATTTCTTCCCAAAGTTCCCTAAATTCCGGGTTTATTCCCCAAAATTCCCGGGTTCATTCCCACCTCTTCAAAATTCAGGGTTTTTTTACATCTCTACGTGTAAACCCGGTTGGCTGTTATAAATCGGAAAGATTATTGTTAAATGCCTTTTCTCTATTCCATAAAATTTTGTGAACTGCCCTGCGATTGTATACTATGTTACCAGCTTTGTATCGAACCTGAATATCATTGTAATGCAATCTTGAAAGGTGCAATAAATGTATTCGATTATTATAACTACCACGACCAACATATTCTTATCCGATCGTCTTCATTCTTTCATGCTGTATTCTTCGGGATACTTTGTGATTTCTTAATAATCTTCCTCCGTCCCGAGGGAAATTAACAAGACAAGAAGTTACAAAAGTTTGTCAATGATTGTTTCATTAACATGCAGCTAGCATCATCCCATAGGATTTAAGGTTCGGAGGAAACAAATGTTTCTTGACACTAGAGGGACCGCTGGCTTTAAGAAGTATGGATTCATAGTTCTGCATAAAATATGAGTCTTCCAGTGCATGTATAAATAACGGTTAAGAGTACCCTTTCGCATTCAGAGGTCACGCAGACTTCAAGTCGATAACATATAAGGGAAATATCGACAGATCCAACAGTACTCTTTAGGTAAGGGTTAACTTTTGTTTTCACTTTGTATGTTTTTATATTGTTTCGTTTGCCAACGGGTTCCATCCGGATTAGACTCTGTTTTTCAGAACTAGAGAACGTTTCTCTAAGTAAGGTAATGGGTTCGATTCTTTTTCAAATCCTTACCTAATCTAGTCATCAGGGTACGGGGCTGATATCCTCGGTTCGAGTGTGGCTGGAGCGTTAAACACCTAGAAAACAACCCAGAGAACAGGCAAGTCAAATCTATGAGTCTGGATGTCCGGTCGTCAGGTGGGAGAGAGGTTACGGAATCGTAAGCAGAACTCCCCCCTTCTGAGGATGATCTCAATCGAGAAGGTTCTCCAGCTTGGTATCAGGAAAGCCTTACACCCGTCAGGGTAAGTGTGTTAGAACTCTGCGCTGGACTAAGCCATCCAGATTTGACGATCCGTCGCAAGATGACAATAGTGCAGACATCACTCACCACCATTCACGAAACCGACCAAGCGCTCAGTCTCCAGCGGTATCCCATTGACAAAGCAGCCACTAGTCGAAGCCGTGCCTACCATCTCTATTTGTTTTCACCCGTTAGGGTAACTGGACCCTTGAGATATATCAAAACAGAGGAGCAAACTGGGCCTTTTCCACTTTCCTACTTTTATAACGTGTATGTGATAGATATCGCTACTCATAGAAGGCAATCTTCTCTCAAAACCGGTTGACCGAGGTTCTAAGGTTCATTGGTTTTCGGCCCTTTCTATAAAATCATATAAAAACTAAACTATCATATTTACAATGGGAAAGGATTTTAGCAAATAATAAAAGGCATCCTTATTATCATATATTTATAATAAATTGAGTAAGATCCCACAGATGATAAATTGCTCGACAAAAATTTTCGTGTTATTGTTGTCATAACTCTACCCCCGATGTTAGAAAGCCTACCCCAGTTAAATGCTATTAAACTTTTGAAAATCTTGTTGAACGTTGGGAAAAGCTGAAAACATCAAGGAAGAATAGATTACTGATTAATTAGTTGTTAATTTTTATTAAAAAGTAAACTTTAAAAAATTAAAATAATGGCAGGAGTTTAGTGGTTAATCTAATATATCCTGTAATAAAAGTATATGGATATCATGTATCATGTTCTATAGTCAACTGAATTATATTAGGAATTGCCTCCTAGCAGAACTGTAGATTTAACTGTGGAATATTAAGCTCTATGATCCTTCATGATTGCTCTATATCCTTCATGATCTTTAACCGTTGACTGCCAGACGTATTTTCGATGGTTTGCCCAAGACACCGACGTGAACTTTCCATTATGCTGAAATATTATTTGCAGCAGATAAAATGAGTTATAAAATTATGCTTGAAGCAGTTTTCGTGGAGAAGGGGTTCACCGGTGACCTCCATGACAGTCAATGTGTTATTTACTTCTATTATTTGCTACGTTGCCGGTCACCGATGATCCCCATGGCAGTCAACGTGTTAACAGTGGCTGGACACGTAAAATAGATTTATGGCCACAATGCCGTCCAAGTTCCCAAACGATACTCTACAGATCGTATGTCAAGCCTGGGGATCTTCTGCTTGGTCCCTGTTCCTAAATGACGAGAACCCACTCTCTTAGAAGTCCAGCCTCTCGAGGCAATGAACACTATCTTTCCATGAGAAGTCATACGACTTCTAATCGGATACAACACCAATCAATTTCTACAGCAGCTATAAATTGTCACAAAACTGCTGTGTGTGAATGACGAGACTAGACAAGCCGTAATCTTCAAATTCTCAAGAAGGTCAACGCTCTCCATCCACTGCAAGGGTACAATAAGGTGGCGAAATTGCAGTACCCACTTTGTTTGTGTTATCCCTAAGCAGTAATGTTGGAAGCCTATACGGTTCTCCCATGACAAATGTCAATCATATATCTGCGGTTTGTAGTGACGAATGCTATCAAAGTAGAACTAATAATTGTTGTAAGCCAATAAAACATAACCTGTAAAAGTTGCTTCTCTTGTGTGTTGCAGCATGCATTGGTTTGTGTTCCTGCTGCCTGTTTGCTTGGTGTGCTGCGTCTCTTCCTCCGAGACTGCCAAGAGGAGCTTCTCCCGCCTAGGTTGCATGGGCGTCTACGATAAAGCCAAGTTCGCCAGGCTAGACAGGGTGTGCGAGGACTGCTACCAGCTGTACAGGGAAGCAGACGTGCACACGCTCTGCAGGTAAGAGGGGATTTGTCTCAAGATGCCATGTGTTAGGGATTTATTATCCCACGTTCGACTGCCACCTTTGTGTTATTACGTAGACCAGGGTTTCTTAAACTTTTTGATGTGGGAACCCAATAATATTGTTTCGAAGATCGAAATAATGACACGATTAGGTTAAACCAATCATTGGATTTATTAGAACCGAAGCAACTCGCTCGAGAACAAAACGAAGAACTGGCCCCAACTGGTGATACAGCTTTTATATACAATCAAAATATTCGAGAAACATCTAGATCGAACAGCAAAGAAAGTTCTAGAATCATCCAGATTTTGGAAAAATAATAAATAACATTAAATTAAACAAAACAACATTTTAAATTAAAATTCTAGTCTTCGGATAAAATACGCTGACTGGAAGTCGAACCAGGGATGGATGGATCTGCAGTCCGACGATCTACCGACTGAGCTACAACGAATGACAGAAATTCTTCTTTATGCGGCAATATTTACCAAAATTTTGTCGCATTGCTCATATGCCACATAAGTCCCATAGGCATTTTTCAAATCCGACACACACGTGAGTGAAATAGTCAGTCTTTGCTTTTGTACTGTAATACTATTGCACTTTTAGATCATTAACTTTAATTTTAAATTATAAGACATAAAACAATGTAAAAATTTTAAATAAGTAACAAACTTAATAATACGATAATAAAATAAATAAATTCAATTATTGGGGTCAAACATTAACTGTAGTCTGTTTGTTCATTAAGTGCAGCGACTTGGAAGGTCCCTACTGAAAAAACCTCAGCTCGCATGTCATACCAAAACATTCTATCTTGCGTACACAGAACATTTGAGCAACTGATAGCGTCACGCGCAAAGCAAGTAAAATAAATGTTTCTATACGAAAAATGTGTCGAAATGTTTTTGCATTTTCTTTATCTGTATTGTTTTTATCTGTTTTCAGATATATTGGGTAAAGATATTTGGTTATTGTAAAATTATTACAAATGAAAGAAAAATCAAAATTCCTAAAATGTTTGCCTACCTCTACTGCAGGTCCCTTAACCCAAGGTTTAAAAAACTCTCATGTAGACAATATTTTAAATGACTACTTCAGTGTTACAGCAATTGTTTTTACACTGGATTTCGCGAGATGCTCTTAGGACAGCCGCTAATATAAACATGTAAACATGGGCAGCAGTTAAATGGTATTCCATGAGGTAGTCCAGCAGTAAAATGATAGTCCAAAGAAGCAGACTGACCGAATAGTATAATTGAAAACAGCTGTATGCGTTCAATCTCTACTATTTCAAAGATCTGCGAATGTTATCCCGAAAGTTAGTTTTCCCTGCTGCCAAAAGATGACTCTGCAAAACGCAGGAAATAATGCTGATACAAGCCTGGTAGACTGTGGGCATGTCTGTTGTAAGCGGTGTTGTAAATCCCAGATCATTCATATTAGTGTCGTTGTAGTGCGCTGAGGTGTTCGCTTTCATTTCTCCTCCCTCTGGTAGTTATTGAACGTACATTAGGTAGTGTCGATAGAAATCCATTGTCAGCTGTGTTTAATGTAATGAACCGAATATGATGCGGAAATAGATAGTTCCTGTTTGTTGTCAGGGAATCCGAAGGTACACAAAAAGTCCAGCTCTGTGACTAGCCATCTGTCATCAATAGCGGCTTTCCTCCCCACTGTCCTGATCTTGCTCCCAGCGACTTGCACCTGTTCTGAAATCCCAGACGATTGCGATATTCTGGCTCCATTCCCAGACTTCTAGGACAATGGACTACAAAAACTTATTACACGGTATGATAAGTGACACATTTCCGGTAGTTGAGAAGTAGCTAAAATACTGATGTATCTTTTATAATAAATCATTCCGGGTAATAATGTTTTGTTTCTTTTTACGGGCTTTGGGAAACTAACTTTGTGAATGTCACTCGTATTTACGTTGGCTTTTTATTTATTGATTTAAGAGAATATTCGAGATGAAAAGTCTTTCATTGTGACAGCCTATTGTCGATTCGATATAAAATATACTCTTTATAGAAGATAATTTTTTTCCAAGATCTTTAAAAGCGAAAGTTTTTTCCAATGCAGCTGGCAATACAAACAGATATATTTTTGCTAAACACAGTTGAGAGGCTGTTACTCATTTAGCACTACCCGGAGAGTACCTGTAGCTTAAGGAATGTTACAAACAGTGGCGTGCAGTCCATATGTTCAGGGTGTGCACTGCACACCCTAGCAAAATTATGAGAGACAATAAATTTCTGCACCTATGTCTACCTATCTTTATATGGTATATAATATATATTATTTAAAATATATTCAAATATTATGTTGATTTCCTTGATTGTATTCTCGCAGTGCGTGCGGTACTAGGTGCTGCACCACATAGCGTGTTCAAAAGCAAAGAAATATAAGAATTTTTATGTGTACGCACTACGCACTAAGAGGAAATCACGCTTTCTGTGTATGGGCTACTGGAGAAGCACAGCTTACTATTGCACTGAAGCAAGTGCAGCTATTTTTCCTGCACTTGGCATTCAGAATCATCCGAAGGTACGGTTTATTAAGCGTTGTATTAGAGCGGGGATTTACGTACTGAAGCGGTTTTGGTCTTTTAACTGAATAACTGGCCATACGATTTTGCAGACGGTTAATGTTTAAATTTATATATTGTAAGATTTTGTTTTCATAGAAATATAAAAGAAGTATTTCATAAATATAAAGGGAAATGTTTTAGTGTGGTAAAGTAATTTCGGTGATGTATTATATTTATAGAAATAATTCGCTGAAAATTTTTTTGTTTTGTTAGACAAAAAAGAAACGAATTCTAACAGAACAGTCCAAATTTTACCATTCATTGTGTTTTACAGACAGTATATAAGTTATATCTGTAACACCATATCCCTGGTTTTGTTTTTAAAAATTGTGAAGATGTTTTTCGCAGAATATATGATTTCCAAATGTTAAAAACAATTAATAAATATAATTTAATCCACTGACCGAACGAGATGCAGTTCGTTCTATTGCGCCAGCGTGCAGTGAAATCCTCTGCACGTGGACTAGACTTTCGGTTTGTCAGCACCAATGAGCATCCTGATGAGGCACCGCAGCGGCGGGTGCCGTGTGGTGCTACGTTTGCTGAAAATGTAAGCTTTTCGTGGAAATATAAGCTTTTAGTTATTTTGTTAGTAATACGGATAGACGTATGGATTTTGTGTACAAATGAATAATAAACGTTAAGGAAGTGTTTAATATACATTTTTATGGTTTTATTATTATTGTTGTTGTTGCTCTCTGCACACCCTGCATGAATATCGACCGCACGCCACTGGTTACAAAAGAGATTAACTTTGCTAGGTCCTCGTAATTTAGAGACCTCTAATATCCCCAGTCACGGCCTTCCAGCTAGAAGGTATCGTTTCTACTTGGAGGACATTGAGACCCCGAACTTCTTTTAGATGCCCCAGGCACCATTGCGACGACTTCATTGTTCTTGAGTGAGAAGTAGCGTAAAGAAGGATCACAGTCATAATAGAATTGGAAATCACTTTTATTATTTCTGGAGTAAATACTAGATAAATACAAAAGGATTCTAATTCTCCCCCAAAGAAATCGAAATGTAGGGGATTGTTACTTGCGTAAAATTACCACGACGATCACAGTCGAAAAATATATTAAAAAATCTCACAAAATGGGGAGGCCTTTCCAGGGTGCAATGCAAACCCATTCTATCCCCGTTCGATGTCCGAGACCCTGCCGTTCCTTAAGTGAGCTGACTTTACGAATCTCCCAAACGTAATTACTAAAAAGCTGGCTCCGGTTAAAATTCGCGGAAGCCTCCACGAGGTCAAAGCACCTACGTAAAAATATGCCTAAAAGCCCCGAGTCGATAAATTCTAATCGCTAATTCATGGGGGTCAGTTACGGTCCTGCTAACCGTTTTTTTTTTTTTTTAGTCAGTTACGATTCCAGTTACCTGAGAACTCCAGCTAAGGTTACAGCTAGTTTTTTAGTTGAATTCTCATTCGCTAGCTGTCCCCATTCCGGACTTCTTCAGACAATCCTCCGGAATCATTACCACAACCGATCAGGAGCGTGATTCCTATTCAACCGAACTGTCAACATCCCAAACACGGCGTCGCAGCGCTATTGTAGCCAGATCGAAACAGGAGGAATTCAGATCAGCTGATTTCGGTCTTTCGTGTTCTGAACAAAGGGGGTCTTCACACCATTAATAAACGCGTTGGATCTTTATCCGACCTGAGCCTCGATCCCGCAACACACCGATCGTTACATTTCCCGATTGAGCTATCTAGATTCTGACATGAACGTATACCACTTGAAGAATTTGAAATTTGTGCTTTTGATGACAAGTTTCATAGTATAATATCCCATTCATGGGTGATTCTAAGTAAAAAAAAAAATTTCTGAACATTATACAAAATTTTCTGAATAAGTATATGCTACTAATTTAAAATAAAAACCATATTAAGATTAATTTCTGGATGTCAAAACCAGAGCTAAATGATACCTGAATTTGAATATTTTGATTTATTGTTTACCAAATATCAAAACAGTCTGTATCGGTTATATGGTCAGCTTAGCGGTCGAGAAAAATCAGACCATATAAGTAGGGTGACCATATATGCGGAACAATGCAACCCTAATGTGCATATACCGTGCATTTTAATCCATAACAGAACAGCCTTATCCTCATTCCCATAAGGTGACAAGCTCTGACGTTTTCTTTCTTGATCACCGATTTCAACTCTTGAGGAGAAAAGTTTGGCAGCTAAAATGTTGTTTAATGTCGTCCGGGTAATAGAATTTGCTTTGGCGGAAGATTAAATTTTTAAAATTTTTCAATCAATTCATTTTTGGAAGGGAATGATAAATTCTTTCTTTTCGAAGCCATAATTAAAAAAATGAACGTTCTTACTCGTGACGTATGATCCAAATGCAGCAAAATTTTCCTTTACTTGTTTTGTCTCAATTTCAACTTACGCAGGGAAAGATTACTTTAACCAATAAACAGACAGATGTCCACCTCTTGTCAAGGGCAAAGAGAACTGACAGAGGTGAGAACTCCGACGAAGAGTCTACACTGTGAAGACTCCCCTTTGTCCGAGCACGCGCCTAAACAGCTGACCAGAGCACACCAGTTTACCTGGACAATAGAGTGGCGTCGCAGAGTCTGGGATCTTGAAAATCGGACTGAATAGACGAATACGCCCGTGATGGATCTCGTTAATGAAAGTTCGTAAATTCCGTGAAGGAACAGACAGCGAATGAGAATTCAGTTAACCCTCTAAGCGGTTCGCACGTATAATTCCGCCAAAGCGATGATGTCTTCAAAGCTGTTGTCACGTACAATTTTCGACCTCTAAAAACGTTCCGAAAATGGATGTAATGTACATTTCTACCAGTGTTTTCCCCTGTGGAATTTTGAGATAGGAGGGTCAGGTCGATTGTTTAGGAACTGCACACCTACTCCCTGAGGCACAAAGACGCTGATAGCTTTTCATGGCTTTGTAAATCTCTATTTCGAAGTATTGTGTTTGCGGTAACAGATGTATCTCTAATTACACCACTTAAATAGCTTGGATGACTTTCGTAAAAGAGATAGAAATCATTCTCTTAAAGAATATTTTTATTTGTACTTTTAGAACCCATTATTTCTTATGGGATGATCTTCGAGACTTGACGAGCTTTATGTGTATTAAAAATTAACAATCTATAATGTCTATTTATATATCTATTTATAACCAGAAGTAAAGGGACAGTAACGAGTGTGGATTTCCCGTATTCCAATCTAGTCGACAAAAGGTGAAGTAAAAAATCATAGAACACTTTGATCACTGAAGCAATGAAACTTTAGCGTATTTTTGGAGACTTTTTCCTCGGTGTGTTCCACTCGGAGGGTTAAAAAAATATAACTGTAACTTTAGCTGGAGTCCTCAAGTAACTGGGATCTTAACTGACCCCAAAAAACAATTGGCGGAACCGTAACTGACCCCCCAGGTATAAAAAGCCTACAATTTTGAGACTCGGGGCTTTTCGTCATTTTTTACGTAGGTGTGTTCGTGGAGGCTTTCGCGTATGTTATCTTGCTAGTTCGGGAGATTCGTAAAGTCCGCTCATAGAGGGAGCGTCAGAGTCTCGGATACCGAACGGGGGATAAATTGGGTTTGATTGCACCCTGAAAAGCCTCCCCACTTGTAAGAGATTATTAAATCTCTTGGTTTTCTTTCGACTGTGATCGTCGTGAGGAAGTTTTACCGGCAACCATCCTTTGCAGTTCTACATGATTCAAGAATTAACATTCCTTTGTAAATAGCCGTAATTAATCAAGAATAAAAGTAAATTTCCAATTTTATCTTTTACTGTGAACCATTATTCACGTTACTTCTCACTCGAGAATATTGACGGCGTCACAACACTAACAAGAAAGGGGAATAAGGGGGGGGGAATAAAGGCTTAGAATTCAGGTCATCTCCAATTTCGCACTGACTTCTTAAAAAACAAAAAGAAAAAAAAATCAGAAACTTGTTGAAAACATGAAATTGACCCTATAAACGGTAACAAGTAAAGAAAATGACTGTATAAGCTGTGCGCTTTAACACATGTTCCCTATTAAGTTAGACGGGACTTTAGAAAACTGACCTTATAAGCGGGTGACCATATAGCCGGTACTGACTGTATATTAATATGTTCTAACACGTATCCCCTTATTATAGAGTTGCAAATATAAGTGTATTCTGTATAAAATAATATAAATACTCATATATCAATATATAAATACTCATATATGTGTGTGGTGGTTATCTAGAAAACAAAAATTCAATTTCTTAATCTGAATACATAAATTTAAATTTCAACATATTGCTTTAAAAAAGAAAATCACATAATATATTATTGCTGTTCTTTGATAGAAAAAAGATTTGTGGAAGAGGCAAAAAAGTAAAATAGTTGAGAAAAAACATATAACTCTCTTCTTATCTATCAAATTCATTTATATATTTTTTTATTTGATGCGGAAGGTGATTTTAAAAAACTTTCTTTTTAATTTTCACGAACACATTTTTCAGAAAATTATTTTCACTTTTTTGGTTTTCGGGCCTTTTTACAAAATTACATAAAACCCAAAATATCATATTTACAATGAGAAAGAATTTTAGCAAATAATAAAAGGCATCCCTATTATCATATATTTACAAGAAATTACAAGATTTACAATAATATTAGAATAATTTACAATAACATTACAAGAATTTTTTATAATTTTCGGAACAAACTCACACAAATTTTCGGATCTGAATCACCCGATTCCATTGTAAAATAAAATCTTGCAGTTTTAAATATTTGTCTGCCATATTTATGTACTTGTAGAAGGATGAGACTCTTATTTCAAAAGACGTTTTGAATTAATTTAGCCATTTTTTTAGGAACCATTTTTATTTCCTTTCAAAGTTCCACAACACAGAACACAAAACAACAAAGAGCACAAAACACACTCTCATAGAACACTGACACTATATTAGAACACACTACATGGCTTTTTAGCGCCACCTATCGTAAAAAAGGAGAGGGGAATTATTGTACCCGCTACATACTAAAGTAAACTACTATGTAGAATATACGTTGTAAACTGAATGCATTTCTTATTAAGACGTTAAATAAAAATATTTTTAACCCAACATGCATTTATGCATATTATATTGTAGCTTAAAAATTATCAAACTAATTTTGGGATTAAAAAATGATATTATATTCATAAAAAGACATAATCTTGTGAATTTCTTCGCTTAAAGAAATGATGTATAGTGAAGCATAAAAAAATTGTATGCAGTATTTCAAAACTCATAACATTATATGAACATCAAATCTGAAGTATTGAATCGCTGGTTAAAGTTTTTTGAAAGCTAGAGTGCAATGAAAAAAAAATATTTTTAATGTTATTCTAAAAAGAGTAGATCATTCTATTTTATGATCAATCGAAAAAAGTCTGTTATGTTGAAGATTTGAAACATCGAAAGGTACTAAATTAAAGTTAATATCGTTATAAATACAGTAGACTCGGCTTAATGCGATCAGTTTGGGACACCGTGATTTTGATAACAATAAACGATATGCAAAATTAGATAAATTAACCCCCCCCCCTTTAACTCACATGCACTAAATTTCAAAACAAAATGAAAAAACTCATATATTTATGTAATATATATTATCCTTTAAAACATAAGAATTGTATACATAATTTAAAAAATCAATTGTTGATTGTTTACAATTTTTTCTATGAAGCTTATTCATAAATTGTTCGTAATCATGTTTTTTAAAGTCACCAGAGCGGTGTTGTACTCCACGTTTCGACACTTTCAATGCAATTCAGAGGCTGAGAAATGTTTAACTGCGCTGCAGCATTACGCCGAGTCATTTTTGGTAACCTGTCATAACGATTTAAAATTTCGATCTTTTGTTTTAATGTTAAATCATTTCGCTTTCTGGCTTCCAAATCGACAAGCTGCATTTAAGCGAGCAAGGCATAATAATGCATATGCTTCCTTTCAATTCCGATAAGAATGTGTTGCCTTCTTCTTATCTGACAACCATTGACCACCAGCAGGGTGTGCTTATTTCTGAAAAATTCCAGGAACGTTTAATTTATCACTCCTTTGTTCATTCCCCATTTCCCTAGGTGGAAAAGGGAGAAGTCTCGGAATTTCAAACAGCGAAGAGAAAAGGTTCCTTCTAAATACATTGTGAATATTAATTTGCCAGGTAAAACGAGGTCCGAAAACTGATCCCGTAAAGCGATAATTTTAAAATACCAATTAATAGAAGAAATCGGGACTGTTATGATATCGTGGTCATAACATAATTGTTCCAACATCGAAGTTCGTCGCTATCTTGAATCCGAAATCAGAAGTAATTTTAAACTACATTTTTACATACAAACGCCCATTGTCATCAAATGAGGACGGCTTAAAAAACATGGTTGCAGTTAAAAAATTTCAAAATGCTTTTAAAATACTCTTAATTTATGCATTTCTACCCGTATCTATCAAACTCGTGGAAAAATTCCAAAATTTGTTAATTTGGCCGTTAAAGAGTTAAATCCGAAATCAGAAGTAATTTTAAACTTGAGCGTTTACATTAAATGACTAAGAAAATTCATCTTACTAGATGACTAAATCAATTCAACGATGTTGACACATACAAAAATCCTTTTATTTAAAGAAAAACACTTAAGAAATATATTCGTGATCCAGCGACGATCATCCAATCGAAAACGTCAGCCATCCTATTCCACGCTCACTGCGCCATCTCTCTTCTGTAAGGGAAAGCACCTCAGGGACTAAGTGATTTCGATAACAATAAGCGATTGATAACATTGACCGCGATCACATTAAGCGGAGTCCACTGTAATTCTTTTTGCTCTCCAGCGAAGGTTTTAGTGAAACTCGGCTATAATAAGAACAGTTTGGGTCACTGTTTGAAATATTCTAATGGATTTCTTTCTTTTTTTATATATATACAGGTCCAACTGCTTTAAGAATAATTTCTTTACTCAATGTGTTGACGCTCTCTTACTGCAGCAAGATCAGCAACAGCTGGGCAATATAGTGGATGAACTATACGGAAAGTAATTGGTGGAGAACATCGTTCAATACTCTACCTCATTGAACGACGATTTTGAAGTGATTCATAGAATACTAACGATGTTGTGGCTGGACGAAATCTGGAGACTCCGTAATAAATTTAACCCCAAAATGTGTATGTATGTATATTTATATTCAGAGAGAGTTATAATAAAGTTTATAAAAGACTAACAGACATCTAAAACTTTCTGATTCTTAACTATTCCATGGTTAAAAAGGTATATTTTCTGCCATTTTTTTTTTTTTTTTTGAGTATCACAATAAAAATTGTTATTTTTTCGCATTATAGAATTCGATCAATTTAACATATATAAAAGTAAAGTGGATTAAACATTTGGTGTACAGTCGAACTTCCATACCTCGACTTCCTATAAGTCGAATAATCCGCTAACTCGAACTTTTAATCAAGTCCCGAATCATTTCTATACTGTTCTTTAAAAAACTGTCTCTATAACTCGAAGTAAACATCCTCTAAGTCTAAGTTTTTGTGATAGATTTCCCCGGTAAAAAACACAATTATGTTCAAAACTTCGAATGCCAGTCCACTCGTGACCTTCGAGAACCTTCGTTCTCGGTTCTCGAAGGTCACGAGCAAGCACAGGACGCTATTCACATCTTACAACAATACATGGAGACCACCGAAGGTACAGACAACACCCTATTTAACTGTGTTCAAAAATTAGGTGACTTTGTGAATGCCAACAACCTTAAAAATAACTGCCTTTTTCAAATGAGATTTGCATGGTATGTATACAAATTAATATGTAATGAAGCCAAATTTCTTGAGTTTTAAACCTTTTGAACCCATTCTTCTCTTGTTGTTTACATAGGCTATTAAAAATTTGAAATGCGTACAACTATAGTATTATGGCACATATCAAACCATTTAAACCCTGTCGACCCATCTTAAGTGCCAGTTGAGAGGTGTGGGTAATCCCCCGGCATACTAACTGCGAACTGACTGTAACCGTAACGAACGAAATGTATTCGAGCATTTAATGCCAAATACGGAATTCACAAGATGTTTAGCCCCGGCCCGGGACAACTTGACGAGAAGCAGTACCATCGGAAATTTGGAGGTAAGGCCTCTTTGCTTTACCTATTGATTTAATTGTACTGTATTCTCTTGTGGTCTTTTTCGACAACTGGCATCCCTGCCGGGATTCGGGCTTATATTGAAAGTTATTGATTATTAAGCACTCTTGAAATCGAAATCGAAACTTTGTAGTTAAAAATGTCTGATGATGAGATTGCTCGAATGAAAAAGAGAAGGGGAATAATAAGAACGTCGGTTACTAAGCAAATAAAAATTATAGAAGCCGAATTAAGCAAAGAAACAATTTTGGACACTTTAGAAGAATCTTTAGAACTTTTGATTGAACACTCTAAAGAACTGGAATCGCTAGATGGGGAATTGCAAAAAATCATAGAACCTAAAGAAATTGACGCGGACATAAATATATCAATCAAATATGAGGAAAAAATAATTACTTGTAAATTTAGAGCTCGAAAGAAAATACACGCATTATCAGAATCGAAAACGAAATCTGCCAAAGTTACACCCGATACCAGTCTTAAGAATTCATCATTAGAGAATGAGTTTCAAGATAAAATGCAGATTAAATTACCCAAGCTCTCTATTCAGAAATTTTACGGAGAAATAAGCCAATGGCTTAGTTTTTGGAATTCGTTCGAATCTGCGATACACGATAATACATCTTTAGATAAGACAAGTAAATTTAATTATTTGAAGGTCTATTTGAGTGGAACTGCTCTTCTATCGAAGGTTATGCTATAACGCCGGAAAATTATGACAGTGCCATTGCTAGTCTAAAAGAAAGATTCGGGCGATCAGAAATTTTGATAAACCAACACATTTTAAATATTTTGGCTATCCCTCCATTAAAAAATTCAAGTGATATTAAATCATTTCGAAAGCTTTATGACAGAATTGTAACCGAAACTAGAAGTTTAGAAACTTTAAAAGTTTTACCGAATGATTATTCAGCTGTTTTATGCCCAATGTTATTGAAAATGCTCCCTCATGATTTACTTTTGGAGTTTAACAAAGAAGTGCAAAATTCGAATTATGAAGTAAATAAATTAATAGGATTTTTATCAAAGCAATTGATTGTGCGAGAAAGATCATCCCTTTCGAAAACCGAAAATCAAAATACTTTCCCAGATCGCAGACAGAATTTCCGCTATGAGGAACGAAATGAAAAAAGAAAAACAACTGCCGCCGATCTTTTCAGTTCTGAATTGAGAAGCAATAACTTTTCGCCATGTGTGTTTTGCAGTAATTATCATGAGTCAGCGGACGATAGCTTACATGCTTTAAATTTCACTATTCATGGAAGAAAATATATCCTAATTAAACGTGGCGCCTGCTTTCGTTGCACTGGAAAGCATCTGAGTAAACAATGCCAGAAACGCGTTCGTTGCAAACACTGCAATAAAAGGCATTTATCGATTTTATGTTTTTATTCAAGAAATAAAAAGATGAAATTTGTAACGAAAACACTTGTGAAAATAGTGTGTTGACGAATAATTCTTGTTCAAAGGAGGTTCTTTTACAGACTTTAATTGTATGCATTAATGGGAACAACTCGAGTAATTTTTTGAGGATAATTTTAGATTTAGGTTCACAAAAATCCTACGTCAGTAAGTATGTGGCTGAAAAAATGAAATTAAAGTGTATTGGAGAGAAAACAATTACTCATGGGTTATTCGGAGGAATAGAGAAAAGTGAAAGGCATAAGAAATACTCTATTAAGTTAAGCAATATAGATAAGAGTTTCACTTTTGAAATAGAAGTAATGGATCAAAAGAAAATATGTGCCCCTATTCCTAAATTGGAAAATCTTGAATGTATTCATGAATTGAAAGGGTTGGGAATATTTTTAAGTGATATTGCCATTAATGAAAACTGTTGCTTATTTGAAAATAGTCCAAACGAAATTCATACTTTACTAGGCGTAGATTGTGCCAGTAAACTATTAACTGGGGAAGTCAAGCATTTATCAGATGGGATGCTAGTTATGAGAACGAATTTAGAGTGGACAGTTCTGGGAAATTCCAGAGAGGAAAAAACGAAGAATTCTAACATTTTGTTATTGCTTCATACAACTAGCTTTGACATATCTGATTATTGGTCTCTTGATACAATTGGCATTCGTGACCCAGGGACTAAGAGGTTAAGGTCAGATCTTGAAAAGGCAGCAAAAGATCATTTTCTTCAGACTGTTACTAGGGATGAAGAGGGGAGGTATTTAGTTAGTCTACCTTGGATTGAAGATCACTCCCCGCTGTCGAGTTGCAGGAGTCTAGCGGAAAAGAGACTAGCTAATTGCGTGAAATCTTTGGAACGAACGGGAAAGTTGACCGATTACGAGAAGGTTTTCAAAGACTGGTTATCTGAAGGTATAATCGAGGAAGTTCCTCTCTCTCATAATTTTAAAAATGAACATTTTTTACCGCATTGTCCCGTGTTTAAGGACAATTCCATGACAACTAAGGTGAGACCAGTATTTGATGGTTCCGTCAAAGGAAAGAATTTCCCCTCTTTGAATGATTGTGTAGAAAAAGAACCTAATCTCATTGAACTGATACCAACCGTAATGAACAGATTTCGTCTTAAGAAGTACGGTGTAACTGCCTATATTGAGAAGGCTTTCCTGCAGATTGGCCTCTGCCCCAACGACAGACCATTCCTGAAGTTTCTGTGGTGGGAGCAAAGTAAGAAAGAAAATCTTAAGATATTTTGGCATAAACGGGTAGTTTTTGGAATTTCTTCAAGCCCTTTTTTACTCGGCGCGACTCTTGAATACCATCTTGACAGAGAGAGAGTTCCTGTTCAGTTGCAAGAAACTGCTCGGAAGCTAAAAAATTCTTTCTACGTCGACAACTGCGTTCTTAGTGTTGATAGCCCTGAAGAACTGTCAAAATTGATATCGGAAGCACAGGCTCTGTTAAGCACAGCCAAATTCCATCTCCGAGGGTGGGAGCATACTCCTTTAGCTTTTGAAAAAGAGAGTGGAGAAGGCATACCTGTCATTTACTGGTCAGATTCAGCCAATGCTTTATAATGGATCAAGGGAACTGAGAATTGGGCTACATTTGTGAACAATCCAGTTCAAGAAATACGAGGACTGAGTAATCCTGCTGACTGGAGACATGTAGTTGGCGTCTTGAATCCTGCCGATTTCCCTTCACGAGGATGCAACTCTCATGAACTGTTAAAAACCCGCTGGTGTGAGGGATCAAGATGGTTGAAGTTGCCGATCTCTAAAATTGATCCAGACTTGGAAATTGTTAACTCAGAGAAAAGCAAAACCATCGTGTCAGTCATTAATGCCCAAACAGATACTATCGAATATGTAGCTCGAATTTCATCGTATCGCAAAATTGTAAGAACAATGGGTTGGATACAAAGATTTTGTCACAACTGCAAAAATAAAGAAAACAGAAAAAAGGGAAAATTAGATTTAGAAGAAATAGATCGAGCCGAGAAAATAATTTTGAGAAAAGTCCAGGAACAATCGTTTGAGGAAGTACGGAAGTTGCATTTGCAAACTTTTACAGACAATGATGGGTTGATTAAAGTAAAGACCAGAATTTCAATGAGAGAAGATCTAGAAACGTTTAGATTTCCCATTCTATTACCATGCAAGCACCACATTGTAAAGAAGTTAATTTTTGAAAAACATGTCGAACTTTGTCATTCAGGACTGCAACTTTTAATGTCTACTTTACGGGAGAATTTTTGGATTATTAAAAGCAGAAAGACAATCCGGCAGGTCATTAGAGAATGTATAAAGTGCAAGAGATTCGAAAATCGTCCACTGGAAAATATTACTGCTCCATTGCCTAAAGACCGTGTAAGAGAGGCTCTTGTATTTGAAGTGACTGGCATCGATCTCTGTGGACCGCTGTATTTGAAAAATGGTTCTAAGTGTTGGATTGTTATATTCACGTGCGCAGTCTATCGTACAACACATCTTGAACTAGTAACATCCTTGTCAACGGACAGTTTCTTAATGACCTTTAGGCGATTTATTTCTAGAAGGGGTAGACCCTCAACGATTTACTCAGATAATGGAATAAATTGAAATCCGTGGACTGGCAAAAAATTGAAGAGTTTGCCACTTTAAAAAAGATCTCATGGAAACTAAATCCTCCTTCCTCTCCGTGGTGGAAAGGTTTTTGGGAGCGCTTGATAAACATGCTAAAAAGAATACTGAGAATACTGAAGTCATTGGAAATGCTTGCCTGAAATACGAAGAACTGTACACTCTCCTCTGCGATGCTGAAAGCCTCATCAATTCAAGACCACTAACGTACCTCTCTGACGACCCTGATGATCTAGTGGCTCTTTCTCCTTTGGTGTTTTTGCAAGAGATCGAAGAGGTTGGAGTTCCTGATTTGGATTTAATAGATGAGAAGAAACTGAATAAGAGATTTGCGTATAAACAAAAATCACGCCAAGATTTAAGGCTTCGGTTCAGAAGTGAATATTTGGGACAGTTAAGGGAATTTTCAAAGCATAAGAAATAGTGTTTCGTCAAAGAAGGAGAAATCGTGCTGATCGGAGATTGCAATACCAAGAATATAGATTGGCCGCTGGCCAAAGTTATTAAAACTTTCCCCGAAAAAGATGGAAGAGTACGAGTGGTAGAGTTAAAGACATAGAATGGAATTTTCTTACGGCCTGTCCAAAGACTTTATCCATTGGAGATTAGTGAAACTGAAAGTTCTCCAAAGCTCAACGTAACATCCCCAATCGTAGACGACAACAATGGAGTTCGTCATAGGAATGATCCCTTAAAACCTGACAGTGAGCATGAAGAGATTCTTTCTCGGGAACCTGAAGTTCGCCGTTCTCGGTATGGTCCCGTTCTGAAGGAACCCGACAAACTGAACTTGTGACATTCCATTTCTTCAGTTTGAATTTTGGAAGGTATCTCAAAACTCAAAGGTGGGAGAATGTGGGAAATCCCCCGGCATACTAACTGCAAACTGACTGTAACCGTAACGAACGAACTTAGTGTCAGTGTCTGTCGCGAGAGTGTAAACAGTCGAGATGAACACTCGCTAGCCTTTCCTTTTACATGTACATAGTTTTCTGTAATTCCTTTTAAATGTGTATAAATTTTCATAAACTTCCTTCTACAGAACAAATCGAGATCCATAAACGATTTTTTTCAATTCTTTTGTAAAGAAATTAAATCTCTTATAACTTTATATAAATTTATTTTACGATAGGGTTCTCTAGAGATGCTAATTGTAAGGTGACATCGCATACGCCACGATATATCACTGTTCGGCCCGAAAAGGGTTTAGGCCCTTTTTGACAACATATCCTTTTTATCTTGACGGTTGCAAAGCATTAGTTATGAGCACCGAAGATTCCCACCATTTTTATCATCTTCAGCAAGGGGATGTTTCTTTCCCAATTTCATGCCTGTCACATCAAAAAGCTTAACCAGAGCTTCAAACCATAATTTTTTTAAGGTTCAACTAAAAAAAATATACCGGCTCAGTTCTGGTTTTCGTTCCGCCAAAAATAACGGCTTTAGGTTAGGTTTCGAATGAATAATTTTATTTTATGCATATTTTTATTTGTACTAAAAATATATAATTCTACCATAAACAAAAAATGTAATGGTATTGAAATTTAGAAGATTTTATTCTTTTTTATAATTGGTAGACTATGTGAATGGATACAATTAACTAGTTTGTACGATGAAGAAAAATATTAAATATTCCAAGAAATCTTTAGTATTTAAGTAAGCAAGTAGTATTCCAAGTAACAATATGTTAGAACTATTTCGGCACCATGAAGAAAATAATATATCCATTCCAAGTAATCTTCTATATGGGAGAGTTTTATTACAGTAATTTTAAAATTATGTACATTATTTATATTACTAGTGATACATAGTTTCCAATTTTAGCTTCCGTGGAGCTTTTACCACAACCAAGAACATTTTAAAAACAAGACATCCATTTATACATGCATCACTCACAGAGCCAAACTCTACAGAGAGAAAACGATATTATATAAACAGGACGCTGGCGCTGCGCGCCCAAAGTATTCGGTTACAGTAAAAAAAGAGGAGTGGATGGAAATATTTCCAACATACGATACGAACAGTGAATATAGAAATGCGACCACTGGCATTGTTATTCATTATCATACGACGATTGAAAATTCATCTAGATTAAATCTGCCTTCTACAAGTAGTTTCATGCAAAACTGAAACAGAAAAGTACTAGTGAAGATCGAAACAATAAATCGAGAAGCAATGTACATGCAACGACGATAGTTATACGGCCGACGTTAAATTAGAAAATAGTACCGGGTGACCGAGTTCCGCTCGGAGAAAACAGGTATCGAAGCTAACTCGAAGATTTAAATTTTCAATTGTGATTTATCAAAACAATACATGCCATAAGAAAATTTGTGAAACCATTAGTGAAAAGATAACCGGTTAAAGTGCACCATTGTAAACTATTCTAAACAAAGTTGCTTGGAAAGGGAACTATTCTGTCATCTTGGTGGTTGTAAGCGTTGCGAGGTTTCACGATGCATCCTTTCAGCTTTTCATTCGTAACAGTGGTATTCAAAACGTGTCGCAGTATTTTTCTCACATCAGCATCGATGGGCAGCGGGTTGTCGACTGGATCGCAGACGAATAGTTGACGTTTTCTATAGCTTGCTTCGTAAATTCCTAGCATCCAGTGCTCGCCTCTATCCATTTGAGCTCTCTTGTGAATGGGAATGAGTAGCACGTCGAATCCTTGTTGAACGCCGTATAGATAGTTGGAAGCCTTGTTCTGGTCGCAGATATCGTTGAGAAGAGCCATTCCTTCATAAGCGCCATCCGCTGTTGTAACGTAGAAGCGTGCGACAAATTCAGGGTGAAGTACGGCAACTTTGACGGTCGGGTAAGCTTGTTCGGCGTAATGGAGAAACATTCTGACAATGACGGTATCTTCTAGTTGTCCATTTGCGGGTATAATTGAGTTGATCGCTTGTTGTTCCAAAATTCCGGCTCCTTGAAGCATTTCATGTAGAGGTGCGTTCTGCATGTTGAAAATGTAGCTTGAAATCTGATGAATGTTGAAATGTCGAACTTTGTTGACGGTGATTTGAAATCGAAATCAGTTCCTTAACACGTTCGCTGCCACCGACGCACTGGCGCGTCAGAGCGGCATCTCCTGGTATGCCGACGACGCACTAACGCGGCGACGGACTTTGATAAGTTATATGCTCTGTGTTTAGTGTGGCTTTTGAAATTGAACGGCGAGGTTGTTTCGGCACGTTAGTGAAGCATTATTTTTTAATTTTTTGTGGTTGGTTTTCAAAATTTTTGTTTGCATTATTATTTTTTTTTTACTATATCATTTATGTGTTATATATACTTTGCTACATTAATTTAATATTTAGAGTTGATAGAAAATAAAAATGGAAACCGATATCAAGGAATAAAGACAAATCAATAAAGACATTATTATTATTATTATTAATTCGTCAGAACTACAGCCAATCGATTCCTCGTGGTCGAAAACCCCCGGGTACCAATTTTCACTTGGTTTGGACGCATGAGAAAAAAGTTTGCCCGCACCGGGGTTCGAACCCGGCCCTATCTGTAGCGCCGAACTACGTGACCTTAGCGCGTCAAAACCGACGCCAATCGATTCCTCGTGACCAAAAACCCCAGATCCCCAATTTTACTACAGTTTATTAATTCTGGGGCGATTTTCGACTTGACAACCATTCCTCGTATTATAGTATAGGATTGATAAGTTGGTTACAGTAACAAAATGACTGAAGATATATTGAACCGAAATAAAGCGATATTTTGTTTTTTTTCGGTTCAGTTCCGACCAAAGTAACGGTTTTTCCGGTTTTCGGTTCAGTTGTGGTTCGATTGCTTCACCAAAACTGAAACACAGCTTAAAACTGGTGGTTCTAATCTGTGTTTGCTTAAAACCACCTCCGATCCGCTAGAACCCCCTCCCCCCCCCCCGAGCTCAGACAAAATGGCAAAAATAAAAATTTTAGTTCAAAGTATGCGGGCTATTATTTTTTAGAATTATGAACAACCCCCTTGAAAAAATTCTGCTTACGCTACTGATACCAGCAGTGAAATTCGAACCTATGAATTTCCGTTTTCGATAAGCAAAACAGTACAATTCATCTACTGTTCGGCTTGCAGTTGTAGAAAGCGAGGGAACGTGGCGACGTTGTGACAAACCGTTTTCTTTATTTTTTGGCTTATTTTATTTTAATTTTTTTTCATTTTCCAATATTTTGGGTATTGTATCATTCCGCTACTTTGCTCTCGTATATTTTTTTCCTTACGTAATGTATTGTCTTGTTTTATGTTTATAAAAATAAAAAATAAAAACTGAAAAAATGCTTAATAAAAATTTTAAAATTTTATAAAAACCAAAAATATATCTTTTTGTTAGTGATGTCACTTTTTGTTTATTTTTATTTGCCGTGCCAAGTAGCAACTTTTTAATGTCCCTATTTTTTATTATTGTACTACCTATTTTTTATATTTTCTGAGCTTCATGTTGTTGAATCTATGTATTGCTGTTAACCATACCGAATGGTCATTGTCAAGGTTCCAGTCTAATTATCCCCTAATTAGACAACGCGTTGGTTACTCATAATTTTTTATGAGAACGTCCTCATCTCCTCGCTTCCTTGTGAGCTGGAGTGTATTAAATTTTTGTTTGGTTCACTTTTTGCCTAGAGGCCTAAATTTATGTTTTGATCTGCTTATGTTCGGAGGTTAAAATGAAGACCTTACACTTTGCTAGGGACTCCGTTAAACCCAATGACCTTGACCTTGACCTTATTGTGACAAAGAAACTCAAAAACAATAAACGAGGGAAATTGTTCAAATTTTAAGCCATAGTATGAACATTTCTATCAATATTTAGTAAAAGAATGGTAAATATAAAGAAATAAACGTTTTTGTCGTGGTATAACACTAATTCTTTAATTCTATGTAACATACATAGCGTCTAAAAGGATAAAAAAAAAAAGAATAATTCTGATGCTGTTATCATTTTGACTTGAACCGTAGCAATCGAAATAAAACAGCAACCACGTTATCGAAAACAAAACTACGATAAACAGAACAACCATATCTCTTACACGCTTGCGCAAATCAATTTATTGTGTTATCGTTCACTGGGTAGAGAATGAATGCTACAAGTAAGGACATAAAGAGTTGAAATAACGTGTTTAAGATATAAATCATTATATACTGCCAAACATATAAAAATTCTTGTCGTATCTCTTAAAGGTTCGTATTTTTTTATATGTTCTGTAATTTTTATGATATTTATTAACGAATTCTTCTACTGAATATTTCTTGACATCTTTAAAGTTCGAATGTAATTTTCGTCTGCTATAATTTTTTGTAATCTATAACAGTA
>CM063510.1:151962988-152015488 GCA_032207245.1 Pardosa pseudoannulata
TATATATACATATATATATACATACACACACACACACACACACACATATATATATATATATATATATATATATATATATATATATATATATATATATATATATATATGAAGCCCAGTGGCGTTGGGGTACCGCTTCGCGCTCCCACAATACAGGTCCGAGGTTCGATTCTCGGGCTGGGCAAGGTTGACTCAGCCTTTCATCCCTTCAGTGGGTAGAGAAATTGAGGACCAAGCATGCTTGGAAACTAAACACTGGGGTTTCCGCGTAAGATTGACCACCTAACCGGCACTTCGCACCCCAGGGTCACGCAAACGGAGATTGACACCGTAAGCCTTGGCCCCCTAGGGGCTGTTGCGCATTTAAAAAAAAATAATATATATATATATATATATATATATATATATATATATATATATACCGGGTGGCCATAATTAAACTGACAGTACTCACAGCGTTCTGTAACTCGATCTATTTGCTAGAATGACGAGACTTTTTACACGCATGCGTACCACTAAACTGAAATTCTACAACTTGTGTACACACTTGCTGATTAACTACAGCCAAGCGGCACTTTCTCATCAAATTGACTCCACAAATTACATTTACATTATTGCAATACAAGCTGTTTTTACGCCCCGAATCTCTATATATAACTGTATGTATGCATTATATATGTTTGTATATTTATCCTTTATACAAGTGTACACGGTTTCTCGTAGAGTCACCATAATTTAAACAGACATTCTTCGTCAAATGGCCACTGTCAACAATAGAACTTTTTGCATACTTAATGTAACGTAAAATCTCAATATATCTGGAATATTGATGTTCCCGATCGCCGATAGATGGCATTATTTGAGCACTCCAAAAGAAATCGGTAAATCTTAAATATAGATCATGAATGTAAAAATATTTTATATGCACTTAAAGTACTTCTGAAGACTTACAAATCAGTATATAGTTTATTAAAATCAAGCAAAATATTTAAAAGTATTTAAGATTTATTTTCAATAGAACGTCGATATGATCATCTCCTGCAAATTAGATTTTTAAAATTTTTTCTAGATCAGTTTAACATTTCATTTTTATGCTTATTACCCTTTAAGGTAATACAATTCAACAAAATATTTGAAAGTTTCAATTAAGTAGTAAGAATTTTTACATGTTCCAATAATCTCACTATGTAAATAAGTTCTTTTTTTTCTTTATTCCATCCGAGTTTATAATTTTGTTTAATTATTTGCAGAAAATGGCGACTACATCTCAGAAACATCGGAACTTTGTATCAGAACCAATGGCCGATAAAGGTGTCAATGAATTAGCCGGAATCGGGGAAGTTCTGAGTAAGAAACTCGCAGCTAAAGGCTTTGACAAGGTGTAATATTTTTTATTAGTTTCAAACACGAGTAACTTAAGATGTATGCTTAAAAATCACTTTCGAAGCTGTAAACTTCAGTTTGGCGATATAGGTTGATATATCATATTTAAACAAGTTTGCTGGTAAATTTATGTTCACATGACTTAAACTACTATCGTTTGTTCTTGTTACATACATCTGCAAGACAACTCTTTAAAAATTTATTTTTGAGCAAGTAAACAGGACCGTAGCTAGGAACATATTTCAGGAAGGGAGAGGGTTCAGGTTTTATGTGATAATTTTTTGATATCATAAAGCATACCTTTCAGTCGAATTTCTGTGACTTGTGCATTTAAGGGACTATAATACACTTACTGATAAAAAATATTAGCACTTGATTTGGAAATTTTGCATTATACACTGTCTACCAATAAGTATTGGGACACCTATGCAAATGACGATATCTGCAGTCCTGAGGTACGTCACGGCCTCCGCAGGTATATATCGTGTAGGAAACAGCATCGGCATTAGTCGCATGCAAGATGCCGCGCAGTTCGGAGCTCTCTGATTTCGAGAAAGGTATAATTATCGGGTATCACAAATGTGGCCGATCCTTAAGGGACATATCTAGCGATCTGAAGTACCCAAAATCGACAGTGGCCTATGTGATTAAGAAGTGGAGGGTGAGTGGTGATTGTCGGAATGTGCCCCGAGTCGGCAGACCAACGAAAGTGGGAGATAGAGACCGACGAGTGCTGTCCAGAGAAATTCAGAAGAACCGCACCAAATGGATGGCTTTCATCCGCGAGGAGTTTCAACAGGCATCCGGGAGTATTGTTTCAATGAATACCATCCGTAAGGAAGCACATCGGCTTGGTTTTCATTGTCGTGCTGCTGCCCATAAGCCTTTGATCACAAAGTCCATCCGCGCTGTTCGGTTAAAGGAAATTGGACCGTAGATCAGTGGAAACGAGTTCTTTGGAGCTACGAATCAATGTTTATCCTTTATCGTTCGGATGGTAGGGTCTGGGTCTGGCGTATGCCTCGAGAATGTCTCCTGCCAGAATGCATTGTGTCAACAGTCAAGTTCGGCGGAGGTGGAATTATGGGCTTGTTTCTCCTGGTATGGTCTGGGGCCCTTGGTCCCCATTCATGGTAAGCTCAACGCCGATGCCTACTGCAATATTTTGGATGACAATGTGCTTCCTACGTTGTGGCAGTTTTACGGGTTGGATCCCTGTTACTTTCAGGACGACAATGCCAGTTGTCATGTTTCGAGGTTAACCAAGGCTTAGTATGGTTCCAATGTAGTTCATCGAATGGACTGGCCTGCCCAGAGCCCAGACCTGAACCCTATCGAGAACCTGTGGACGAGTTGGATCGCAGACTTAAGGGGTGCACTACCCGTCCAAAATCGGTGAAGGAACTTGTATGTGTACTCCAAGCCGAGTGGAAGACAATACCACTAGCTGTAATACAAAGACTTGTGGAAAGTATGGCCCGGAGGGTTCACGCTGTATTTGCCTCTCATTGAGGCTCTACCAACTATTGATTTTAAATATAGTTTTTCTTTTCTATCACAGGTGTCCAAATACTTATTCATAGACAGTGTATATGACTGTTGACAACGTTTTCATGATTTTTTGGAAACTATAATATAAAAGCAAATATAAATATTTATGTAAGGGAACAAACACATCACCTTTAAACCTTGAATATTTCAACTTGTTTTTTTATTTTTACATTTTTAAAATCTTTGGACATTAATACAGTCTTTGCAATTAATATTATAGCTTTTAAGGAAAGTATCAAAAATATTAAATGCCTTTTACTAAAAACGGTGTTTTTAAAATTGCGCGTACTGTAAATAAAAAACTATCGCGCATATTGATTTCAAATTTTCACGTGAAATACATTATAGATCTACAATGAAACACTACCTACTTGTTAATTATTTTATGTAGTACTAGTTGCGCCCGGTCACGCGTTGCTGGGGCTCAGTGTAGTTAGACAGAAATGAAAGAAAAAAGCGCATGTCTTTAATATGTTTAATTTAATAACACTGCGTCTGATGGGACCACTGCTTTCATTCCTCGGTGCTAGGAGCCAAACACACGGCAGCCAATCAAACTGCTGGGTGACACACACAGAGATTTTAAACTTTATAAACGGTGTGGATAAAAACATACCCGGACTCTAGTACAACGTTATGCCAAAATTTCAAACCAATCAATGCAATATTTTCAAAGATTTTGGGTTACGAACAAATGTTTACATTTTTATTTATATAGGTGTTCGGACTTGGAATTTTTATACCGAAATCGAAATTTTTGTCAGAAAAAAAAAGAATTGCATTAATTCGCCGTCTGGGTGGACTAAAGTGTCCGTCATTCCTCACCTGAGACGCAATTCCCCCTCCCTCTTCTCTCCTACTTTGCAGATTTTCGAAATTTTTCGTTCGAAATCCCCTTTTGGACTCGAAAATCACTGCAGTCAAAATCGAAACTGTCCCAGTTTTTTTAGAAAAGCTAAAATTCGTTTTTACAAATTACTGTCCGATTTTTACGAAACCTGTGTTTTTCGATAGATTTATTCTATTAAAAAGAAATCCTACAATCAAGCATTTTAGGCGGAATTTTGATTTTTAGCCATTTTACGGCCCGAAAACGCTTATTTTGTTTCGTTTTCGGACGCCTTCCACGTTCGAGCACAAGGGTGGAGAGTATACCGTTGTACACTTTCTGTTCATTGACCCCGCGCACTTATCTAGTCTTCTAATTTATTTTTATTGCCCCTTTCCTTCTTCCGAAAATCAAAACTTTTCGATCGAAATTGTCGATTCCCACTAGCGTCTCCGTAACACAAACATCATAAATGCAACGGCTGTACAGCGCCTGCGCAGTTGCTCTGGTAGCTTTAATGTAGCCTCCACAGTATGGCCAATTGTTCACCACTTCCTGATGGTGACCTTCAACGATGGTTCACGGGTGGCATCCACACGCTGGGCCACTAAATGACCCGAGCGAATGGATTCGTCCATAAGGTCTACCGCGCACTTTAGTTGCGCATCTGGCTGCCTTTGATCTTTGGAGAAAAACCGCCTCCGAAGCCATCGTCCGCCAAGGCTATTTTATCGTCTGCCGCCATCGACCATGATAAACCATACCCCCTCCAGACGGTGGTAATGGCTTGCAGTGGACCATAGTGTGGAGGAGCCTTAAAGATGGGAGATTTTGCGAGCGCAGGAGATACGAAAATAAGGTTTACCGTATAAACAGGTCTTTACCAGTAGCGTCTTTACAGTAGTTTTGTGTTGTTAAGATGGAAGGTGTTTATTATGTTAATGAGCAAAAAAGGTCTTTTTGAGGCCCAAAAATTTCTTTAAATAATGCTTCGGGCTTATGACACCCCCCCCCCTTCGCTATTCGACTGTATGTGAACTGTGAAAAAAATTGTTGCAATACATACTATATTCAAATATTTATGCTACAACAAACATGTCCTTTTTATTTAAAATGCTGCTTGATAATAAAAGTTTCATTAAAATATTTTCCTTGGACTAAGTTACATAATTTGCATAGTTTTCTATAATCATAATTATAAATATAAATTTCCAGTACAAAATAATTACAGAAAAGAATTTTCTCTAATTATTTTTATAGAATTAAAATTCTAAATTGTAATTTCGTTAATTAGAATTAAAATTTAACTATAACTTTTAGAAATTACCGATTTTAAAAGAAATTAAAATAAGAAAAATTTAATTTTGAAACAAAAATTTTTGCCACAGATTCATTTATGTGTGATTTCTACTTAAAAAAGTGTTAGTGTGTATTGTAGATATTTTCATATGGCGCTTTCAGACTGATGTATTTATGTTGCGGTGATCGATATTAACGATTTTAAGACAAGAAAAATTAAAGTAATAAAATATTACAAAAAATGTTATTTTAAAACGAAAAATATCAGGTGGCATGATCATAAATGCACCAGCCTGTTTCAGACCGGTGCACTTATGATATTATGATCACCTGATGTTAGTTCGCCAAGTGTAGCAAATATTTGGCGCAATTTGAGGCCGGTGCATTTATGATGTGTTAGCGAAACGCTAGAGTCGACTCCCCCCACCTCGGGGGCACCTGCATCTCCATAACCGGTGTCGTTCCAAAATTTAAATGCAATATTTCAAGAGATTTTGGGTTACGAACATTTACATTTTTATTTACGTAGATTTAGAGTATTTGAAATAGGAATTTTTAAAAACATTATTTTAGCTTTTTTGAAAATTCTGTTCCCTTGTGTAATAGTTCTGATAATTAAGGAAAACTTAAATAGGTGGAGAATTATACCTAATAACTATTGCTTACAAAAAGCAAATATTATAAATGAAACTCATTTTGTATTGTTGCAAGTCTGTGCATAGTGTGTCAGAAAATTTTTTAAATATTTGAAACTCTCTCTTTTTGCTTTATGTAAAAGTTATTGTGTTCATCCGTCTTCAAGAACACGATACTATGAATCAAATTCACGTTTTTTAGTAGACATTTATGAGTTCCAATTATTTTAGAATACCTATAGTAACTCAAACAAGAAATCGATTGCCAAATGGTAGAGCACTGCTATTCGATTTAAATCCCGATCTGGCATGGATGTTTGTAGCCATTCGGAAATGGCCTTTAGCAGTAGGTCCCGGCCTCATTGGTGTCGGTCGCAAAACAGTAGATTGTAGCCCTCTGTCATTCTGACAGCTTTAGTTTAATTTGTAGAAGTAAGTTTAAAAAATTTATAAAATACATACTTACCAGGGTTGGCAAGTTTTTACCACATATGGAAAAAACCGCCCCAGCAAAAATGGCAAAAACAGATTTTTGACACATTAATGGGCATTTATGTTCTTTTACCTATCTTAAATTAACAGTCACAGACTAGTATTATAATACATTAGGATGATCACATATTCTCATTTTAATTTCTGAAAATTTATAAGTTTCGTCCGTAAAAAAATCTTTAATTGAAAAAAAATCAAATTGTTAGTCTGATTTTTATGTTGCAATAATTTAACAATATTACAAAATGTATAGAAGTTATAAACAAACACTTCCAGTTTTAAAATATCAACCTAATCAATTAACACAATGCAATATTTCAGAAATGCAAAATATAAGCAATAGTGATAAGTAAATATATCCCTATATAATAATAGCCTAAGTTGTCTGTCCGTGAATTTATGATGCTGTTGTACCTGGAATGGATACAGGAATCCATATTGGATTTTTTATGACTAAGGGTTAGCAAAATTCACAGCGAGTTCGAAATCCACCCCATCACCACTTTTTGAACGTTTAATGGTATTATTTCAAGCCTTATTCTCCCCTGTTAAGAGCAGGAGATTAAATTTATCATTTTGGATATCATTCTTATATACCACCAAACAATCACTGTCAATATTAAAGCCTCTGTCCATTCTATCACGTACGTGACCGTCATATACTCTATTTAGTTCTTTCCCCATATGTAGCCATGGCACGCTCAGTGGAGTGTCTGCCCATTTGGTTGTCGTACTTCTCAAATTCACAGTTCTGTTCTCGACGCTGCAAAATTTTTCTAATGTCTGATTAATTTAATATTTTCTACTTAAAAAAAAAAAAAAATTCCTATTCCTAAAATTGTTTTATTATTTTTAAAATAAATTTTTACTATTTATAAGTCACGCATTTTGTACGGATGTCCCTGGCCACATAAACATTTCATGTTTTCTATCCTTAAACTTTCTTCTCGTCAATTTTTATGTGTCCTTTCACCTTTTAGCTGTTCATTTTTCTGCCTCATTTTTGTGTTTATTGAAAGAAATCTCTGGATTAGAAGGCTCGGCCCATGTCCACCATGGTGATAGTTTCATTCCTTTACTTCCATTAATTACTGTGAAAAAAAAAAAAAAAAAAAAAACTTAACAATAATTTCAATGTAGCTAAGAAAATTTTGAATTTTCTTTCTAAATGAATTCAACGTGATCCTAAACTGCATTTACAATATTGGGAGACTTTAGAAGAGTATGAAGATAAACAAATTATTGAGCATGTACCAGATAATTCTCAGCCAAATAACAAATAATTTTTTTACCTGCCTCATAGAGTACTTTATAATTCTAGAAAATGAAAAATTTACTGATTCCGTCATATGACAGGCTATATGCTAGTGTTTTTTTTTTTTTATAATACAAAAAATGACACTTGAGGGAGGATCAACAGTTGCTTAACTCAGGATAGAAGAAGTGGGTTCTTGTTTGAACTGGTTTGTGGACGATGAATAGAAGTGTAAGTGCATGAAAATCTTTTAGCAGAGAGAGAGAGATAAGAGTAGTGCAAAAATAAAATAAGAATATTTTTTTGTTTATTCATTTATTTTTACTAAGAAAACATTTTATTTTATTTGTTATTATGACTTTTTTTCATATAACCTGTATCACTAAATTTATTTATGCAAATTTTAATTTTTGCCAGTTATTACCAGTTTTTGCCACTGTTCTGGCAAAATACCTTTTTGCTGGCAAAATGACCAACCCTGATACTTACATAAATCAATTATAGTTAATCAATTCTGGTCATTTTATAATAAAAATTAGTCATATTGTATCGATTTAATTGGTGAGTAAAAATCCAAGAATAAAATTATGTAGTCAGTAAACATATGCATTTTTAGTTTAAAATATTACCTTTTATTTTTCAGGCTTATATTTTGCTAGGACAATTTTTAATTTTGAAAAAGAATGAAGAATTATTCACTGACTGGCTAAAAAACACATGTGGAGCAAACATCATGCAAGCAACAGAATGTTATAAATGTTTGTCTGAATGGTGTGATGAATTTTTATAAACTTTTATTAATAAAAATTCATCTTTATGCTATTGTACATTTTTCTTGTGTAATATGATGTCTCCTTAAAATATGTGTTGATAGTTTCTTAAACTAAAGCAGTTAAAAACATATTAACTAAAAAAAATAACCTTTTTAAAATTTTCATATATTACACACACATATTTATACTAATATATATATATGTATTATATCACAACACACCCAAAATATCGAAGTGAAACTCTCCTTTTACCTCTTCTCCTTCTTCAATACCAAATTTCTTCAGCCATAAAATGTCAGATTTATAAGTGTATTTTACTGATTTACTAGCCCAAATCTAATGCTAGAATAAATGCTCATTTTATGTCCACTGGCCATATTTTCTAGTTTTGCTAGGAAAATAGTTTCACTCCTCCAATAACAAAATTGCTGCCTATGTGGTTTTCAAGCTAATTTAAATAATCAAAGATCACTATTGACTTCCCCCCCCAAAAAAAAATGCTGAATAACCTAAAGTCAAAAGTGATTAGTTACTCTTGGGTGTGACAAATTGAAAGATTTTTTTTTTCTTGTAGCATTGAATGCAAAGCTCTTGCTTTGTAGACAGACATTTTTATCCTCAATAAATTTAAAGTTCCACAACATTGGACTTGACTTTATTTATGGCTGTACGAATGCAAAATTATTTAGGTTTTCTTATTGCCTAGTAAGCCCAGACAATTAAAAAAATAGGGGCTAATATCCTGTGTACTCGGTAAAAGATTATTTCCCTGATAACATATACATATATACACATACATATGTATTTATATATATTTTTTTCAAAAGTGACAGTATTTAACAGCTTGCAAATTCATAACAAAATTGTATGTATCTCTCTCTTTTAAACAGACTAGTTATGATATAAACTGAATATTTTTAAACACTTAAACATATTATTTGGGATATCTGTAGTAAGCATTTTGATTGTAACATATCACAGGAACAAAGAAAGTATTTTAAAGTGGTTGTTTACTTTATTTCATTAGACATTTCATTTATTTTGTATATGTCCAATGAAATAAGAGAAATTGCTTGTGGTGCTTCTATAGGGGATAATGACCAGTTGTATGATGGGTTATGAGACTAAAAATAAAAGCGTGGGCACAATTGAAATCAGAGTTAAAGTAACATATTTTCGATATAGATATAATTGTATCAGAGAATATCTATATTAAAATACTAATGCAGTATTTAATTGTTATACGTTCTATTATCACGTTTTTTTTTTTGTCACATAACCCTTCATGGGATACATCCTTTATAAAGCAATTTCAGGCTTGTAACTGCTGAGGTACTTTCAAAAAGGTGAGAAAAGTGACAAATAATACAGAATAAGTGACTAAACATTGAACAAAAAAAGTGATTTTTTTTCTCCTCTTGATTACAGATGCTATTATTAAGATTTTTCTATTTATTTTAACTCTAAATCAAATGATTCATGCAAGACATGATTTTAGTGTCAAATACAAAAAGGTTAAAAATTTTGTTTAACACAACTCAACATTGCTTTTTATTCAAGAAAAATCTATAAATTAGATTTGAATACATACA
This sequence comes from Pardosa pseudoannulata, assembly GCA_032207245.1. Taxonomy (NCBI): domain Eukaryota; kingdom Metazoa; phylum Arthropoda; class Arachnida; order Araneae; family Lycosidae; genus Pardosa; species Pardosa pseudoannulata. Next base: position 151,972,795 of record CM063510.1, read on the forward strand.
ATATATTAATTTTATAATCACAATTTTCTGCATATATTAATGATGTTTTGAAATATGTACATAGCTAGATTAGAGTATCAAAATAAAAATTGTGAAGTACAAGAAAAAGAGAAATGTGTACTTTGACATTACTTTAATGTATTAAATGTACATTTCAGGAACTTCTTTACGGCTTTTTAAAATTACTAAATTCTGGAAACCATATGACTAATTAATTTTAATAAAAATAAGACTGGGGCATCACATTTTTGGTCTTTTATTAAAATATTTTGTTATTAATTCAGATTTTCAACAAGACTTTTGCTGGTCAATCTTTTCTTGCAAAGTTTGTCTCTCTTCATCCATTTTACCATATGCTGTTAACATTGCATTTGCAATGCTAATTTCTGTAAAATCTTTCTTTTCTACACCTTTCTGTAACCTAGAATTTGCTTCTTCAAAAAGTTTTTTGACAGTTTTATGCTTTCCTCTTTTATCTTCTCTTTCAGTTCTTTCTCCCTATCCTGAATTATTTTCCGTTCTTGCTCAACTTCTTTAAAGATCCCTGCCTCTTTTTTTTCTCTTTCTCTTCTTCTACCTTCCTTTTTCTGTTATTGTCTAACCTTCTCTTTTCTTCTAAATGAGATAGTTTTTGTGAGAATTTAGGGCAAGTACAATTAAAGGTCTAGTGACGGGCACAAGTTCTGGTTTGTTACCATATAGCTTCAAGACATCCTTAATAACTAAATATGAATTTAATGTGTATTCTGACATATGAGAAACTTACCTTCATAATACTTCAACTCTAAATCTAGAAAACTCCAGAACAGTTTGTCTCATATCACGCAACTGCTAGTGTGCCGCTATTCATATACCAGAAAAACATTGGAAAAAAAATCCCATGTGCGTATAATTTGGAACACTAAAAAGACACCAGAAATCCAGGCCGGATCCGAAATAGCCCTGAGGGGTGATGGTACTTGGAAAGAGAGGTAGGTCCAAACAGCTGAAGGGTTATGTACTTGTAAGACATCATTGCGTTTGCCAAGTTTTTCCCTCCCACCAGAAGCTGTCCAACCAACGATTCAATAATGTAATTACCAAAGGTCATCTGCCAACCGACGAGAGCCGCACATGCAAAATAATACAGAAGGTTATGATTCAGTCGTGTTGAGTGATCATATCGTTTCCGTTAAGAACGAAATACGGTTCATTACATTATCGGACCCCGTGATACACCATGAAAAAAGTGACTATTTTCTTAAAAAAGTGACTAAAGGTGAGAAAAGTGATGGAATTGCAAGCCTGCAATTTCCTACATCAGCATGTTACGATTTTCATATAAGAGCTTTTCACCCAACTTCTGTTTCATGTGCTGTTTTAAAATTATTTTTTACTTCTTAGTGCATTCTTAATGATTTTTTTTCTAGATGTAGTTAAAAACAAGAATGCAATAATGAATCTGGTTGACAAAGCAAATTTCTGCCTTCCTTCTTACACCTGATTTCATAAATTAATTTACCAAAATGGTAAAGCAGGTTTTTTTAACTAGAATATAAATCAGATAAAGTACTTATAGCCATTAGCAACAGAAACACGAAGTAGCAAAGATAAATAAAAAATAAATAGAAAATACAGTTAGTGCCAGATTATAGGTTTTCAAATTGAAGAATACTGCAACCACAAAACTATTTTGTATACCTCAGCTACCATTTTTGAACTCTGCAGATTTTTGGCTAGTTTCAGCCTTGAACCTGCAACCATCCAGTAATGAGATGGCTGCCCTTGCAACTAAGCTACTCCAGCTCACATGCAAAAGAGTATATATTTGACAATAAAATATGATAAACCTGATAATATTTCTATTGTAAAACTCTCCCTAGTGATGTTATTATCAATCAAACAAAAATTTTTTTTTCTGTTTTTGTAGAACTTTCTACCCACCCACCTACCCCAAAAGTTACATTAAAAAATCCAACAACAAATTAAAAGAGTAAACAAAGCACTTAAGTGGATTTTTTAGAAATGGAAAAATTTGATAAATTTACATATTTTAGTTAATGTGATTTTACCTTTTTTTTCCATAACTAGAATTACATAAAGTTTAACATTGTTCATATAAACAGCAATAATGTTATGCATGTTTTAAGCATTTAAATTTTAGAAGATATGAAACTGATATCAATCAAGTCAGGTGTTTTATTTTTCATTTATGTAATAAATAAAAATAATCATAAAATCTATAACGTTTTTGTCAGTTTATCTTTTAAAATAGATTTTTAAGTTATTAGATTTTTTGACCATGAATTCTAACCACAGTTTTATTCACCGTGTCAAAATCTGTTTATCAAAAATATTAAAAACTTATTAAGCATGAAAATGTCATACTTATAAAAAATTTTCACATTTGTTTCACATTCCTCTTTTAGTTATTTTGCAAATTTGAGCTATCCTGTGCAACAATTACTTACTATCGATTTTATTATAATTTAATAACCTTTGAAAACACCAATAAAACCTTGATTGAGCTCATATTTTTTTAAAGAAAATAAAGGAAAACAGCCCTGTTCTTGTAATACATAATAAAATAATATCACCTAAAGGTATTATTGAAGACACTTATTGATAAGGTAATATGACGATGACAAATCATATCCAAGTAACAACAACTGAAGAAAAGAAAGGTGTTTCTAGTTTTTACATATGTTAAGCAAGGTAAGTAAAACTTCTAGACAAAGATATTCTATCATTAAAATAAGGAGTCAAACGTAGTCAGTTGAAATTGATTCCACTTCACAGTTAAGAATCAATTATTATAATACTAGAGATGAGGAAACTTACATAAATTATAAACATATTTACCTATTAATATTTTTTTAACCTACATTCCCTAAAAACATATCTTAATCATTGTTAGACACGTTTTAGAATCTTTGAAAAAGTATTTATAGCATTTATTAAATGTTATAGTAATACAATTTAAATTTCTTGTATCATGATAAATACAAACTGAACGGCAATATAAATATTGATGAGATTGCTATGACGAGAGAACTGCTACCCTGTTCCTGAGTGAGTTACTTGGTTTTGTAGTAGTTGAAAATCCTAACTATAAATACTCAGCTCTACCTTTATAAAAATGTTACATTAGCTGCCCTGGCCAAAGCCATCAAGTTCACATACTTAAATGTATATAGAAAACTATTAGTGCAATTTACACATTGGTCCACTATTTGTTACATCAATGGTATTGTTTCTAATCACAAAAATTATAAAAGCTAATTATTTTTAATATTTATATATTTACAGTTAGGTGTAATTTTAAGCCTAATCAAACTATGTTAGATCCATATGCTTATTTAACATAGTTTTCTTTTCCTAACAATGTAGTTGACATATTAAAACAATTCATAACACAAAATTCAAGGAAAAATCATTCTAAAGCACACAATACTGAAACATGTTTAAAACAACCATTTGAGATTTCTAAAAAGGTGAATTAAAGCTCTTCAGACATACACCGAATTATAGATTTATAAAAAGATACACTTACAAGTCATACAATTTTATTTCAGCTGATGACAGTGACAATGAAATAATGATTGCAACTTTACTACAAAACATATCAACAGTATTTAAAATATAAAGGTTACATTAAAGATATCCATCTTCTAGTAGCCTTTTCACGGCACATTAAAATCAAATAAGACTTTAACTTACAACAGAGCAGAAACAGTAATTTTTTTTATGCGTTCCTCACAATCTTGATATAGTTCATGGTAATCCGGGTGGTCTTTGATAAGCATCATTAAACAGCTCCGTCTTACACCCATGGCTAATCCAAGATCGTCTCTAGATGGAGTATACACGTAAGGTATATTTTTTTCTTCACATACAGCAGGCATGTGGCACATAACTTCGATAGGGGTCACGTCACCGGCAAATACTGCTAATCCTGTCTGCCCCTTGCGAATGGAAGCCTGTACATCTTTCAAGCCATGACACAGAAAACCTTTGTTTTCAGAAGCTTTCTTAATAAGCTTATATAGACGTTTGGCTAATTTTTTGGGAGCCATCGGAGAAGCGATAACATTTACGTAATTAAGTTGCTCTTCATATGGAAGTCGAACATTTGAAACTTCCATCACATCAGAAGCATCTAAATTCTCTTCTATATCATTTTCCGTTAATGACTTTTTAGATTTTCCCATATTAATTTATTTGAATAATAACGAACTACGGTAAAAGAAGGAAACACACGTGCTCCTACAGAATGTAAACTTCGAATTTGTAATCTAATAGTTACAGTTAAAGTGAAATTATACATACGATTGAATGAAAGTAAATATGACAACCCATAGTATTCAAGTTGAACCATCGCTGATCGCTATAGCTTCATCGCAAATATCAAAAAAGGCAATTTGTAGTTGCTAATGGTTAGTTATTCAACAGAATGAATGCATTGATTTATTCACGAACGAAAGTAATGTTAAATGTCTTTACTTTTTACGTAATACACGGATATAAAGTTGTTCTTTTTATATTTTGCGAGTTGTGAGTTCATTCTTAATATATGTTATAGAGATAAAACTTTTATATTTTTCCAGTGTATTTGGTAAAAGGGGTACAAACCAGTTTCCTGTCACGGGTCAAAGATCCTAGTTCCAACCCTCCGCTTTAGTCAAACTACTAACCTATTAACTTTACTAACAACCACTTTACTAACTCACGATGAAGTTCATAGTCTGTCACTGTTCCAACAAAAACGGGGTTTGGCGATGACATTTATTTATAAGTTTCAGAAAGTGTAGTACCTTTTGGAAAATGCTTGTTCTACAACTTTCTTAAAACTTCTAATGGTGTGAGATTTTGTTAGCAAGCTTTACCTCATTCTCAAAGTCACCAAATAGGGAAATTTACAAAATTGTTTTCCTGACAAGCTAGTCCATTTGACAATTAAACTTTTAATAATCAGGAAGTTATTTCTTTACAATTACTCAATGTGCAACATTATCTTTATATGAGTTTTAGCTTTTTGCAATCGTGTTAAACAATGAATGCTCTTTAAAATAGACTTCTTTAATGGAGAATTCTGTTGGTAACTGACATTTTGATAAAACAACAAAATGTTTCTGAACAATAAAAGTAAAAAACTGCTCATACAAAACTTGTAATCTTTATGTAAAGTTGCCTTATTCCTTGATTTACTGAGAGTTCGGTTATATAGTTTCGGTTATATGCAGACTAATCATAGGTTAATGCTTCATCTAGAAATGGAGTAGACAAATTACAAATTCTGTTAATAATACCTCCATGGTAAATTAATGTTGTAAACTCAGTAAAAAGTTTTGCATTGATCATTACAAAGTTATAAGGTTTGATGAATAATAAAAAAAGAAGATACTCAACAGACTTCGATATATCACGTGCTTGCTCTTCGAACCACGCACGTGTACTGTGAGTTTCATGACATGTCTCATTGTCTTGCTGGTAGACGACATCATCTTGACGATAAACAATTCTCCTGTAGGGGTGAGAATGGTCCGCAAGCATAGATGCATACTTGTGTTGATCCAGTGTGCCTTCCACCATGATGAGTGAACCCAGAGAATACTATGAAAACATTCCCCAGACCATAATGCTCCCTCCTCCAGCTTGGACCATTTCGAAATTGTTGCAGAGTGTTTGGTCGTATATACCAACGTGCATCTATCCGATGAAGCATAAAACGGGATTCATCGAACAAAAGCCACATCTCTCCACTCAGTGGAAGTCCAATTGCAGTATTGGTGTCCAAATTCCAGCCTTCGTCGCCGATGAACAGCAGTCAGCATAGGGGCTTTTACCGGTCGTCTGTTGCGGAGGCTCATCCTCAGCAACGGTCGCTGAACCGTCGTTGGGCAGACACTGTTGGTAGCCTCTATATACATTTGGGCGGTCAGTTGCTCAAAGCTTGCAAGCCTATTCGCTCGAACGCATCTCCGCAGCCGTCATTTACCTCTGCACTGCCCCTGGAGCACTATATTTGCCACGTCGCTGATTTTGGATACTGCCATTTTGTTATACACGGTATACTTTTACCACGATGGCTCACGAACAGTTTACAAAATTAACCGTTTCGGAAACGCTTCCACCCTTGACCCGAAAGCCAATTATCATACCCTTTTGGATGTCGAGTAAATCAATCCGTTTCTACATGACTGCAAGAACTGAAATGTTTTCCGAATGTCTACAAGACACTTTACCAAATTTGCTGATGGTATCTACCTTCGGCGATTGGTTATTTAAGGTTGAAGTCAAAAGTTGGTGGTGGTCATGTTAATGTAACTAGACTGTGCATGCTTAAATGAACTACATTTATAAAAAGTTATATCTGAGGGAAGAAGTCTTAAATATTTTTCCACAAACAAAAATGGTGAATAAATATAACTTCGTAAAAACTAATATTTATAGAAATTTTTATTTCATTTTACTAACATTTTTTTAATTGTGAACTTTATCAATCCCTAATCAATTTTTCAATGATCCTGGATGCCTACAAGTCTAGTAAGAATTTTCGTTCTCATGGCATATTTATTATTTTTTTAATGATAGTCATAATTATTATTAATAAAAATTATATTAATATTTGAGCAGTTTTAAATAGGATAAATAAGCTTAATTATATAGCTTTTATCAAATGGTAAACAAAAGAAATTGCTTCTTTCATGGTAATGACTATATTCACAACATAAATTAATTTCTAGGTACTTCGCTATTACATAAAATTAAATAATGCATATAACCATAAAATGCTATTCTGTTTTTGTAGAATGTTATATCTGCACGACGACTTTTTAATGCCTCTCCCCGCTATGGCCCATGATTGGATACAGAATTATTAATCTGATGGCGGCCTATGTACACTGGTCACGGGTTACATCCATATATCAAGCTAATAGAAGACCCAAGAGGGCTGGTAATTGCTTGTTTACTTTTTCAGTATTGACACGGAGTTCGAGGAAATCGCTGCTGCAGCTTTACATTTGGGTAATATCTTCCGTTCCTATTTATGTGTATGCAAAAATGGGATGATTATGAAAGGACTAAGAAATTAATGGTAACTGTTCACTGCAACAGATCAACGTAATTTTAATTTAATTTTACTTTCTGTACAGAACCGTAGCAAGGATTGCAGTATAACGAATGTTAACGTTGTGGATTATAAGTGAAAAATGATTAGGTGTACACAGTTTAAATTCTGTATTCATGGCTCTTATAACATTTGTGCACATTCGATTTCGGTTACAATCAACCCTCTATATAACGAGAAATTTCAATATAACTAACATTTACATAGCCGGACAAAAGAGAAAAACAATTAGAAATACAAAGTTCAAATTTTGTATTGAGGACTGTTATAACATCTATTTGTGAACCCCGATTTTTTATAGCAATCCGCATGCTATGTAATAATAAATTTCAATATAACTAATATTAACACTGCTAGGCATAACTAAAAAACGATTAGACGTAGAAGGTTTAAATTTTGTATTCAGGAATGCGATAGCGTCTAATTGTGCTCTTATAGTCTAGATCACAATTCATACTCTATATAAAAGAAAAATTTTAATATACATTGTCAACCAATAAGTATTTGGAGACCTATGCAAATGACGATATCTGCGGTCCTGAGGTACGTCACTGCCTCCGACGGTATACATCGTGTAGGAAACAGCATCGGCATTAGTCGCATGCAAGATGCCGCGCAGTTCGGAGCTCTCTGATTTCGAGAAAGGTATAATTATCGGGTATCACAAATGTAGCCGATCCTTAAGAAACATATCTAGCGATCTGAAGTACCCAAAATCGACAGTGGCCTATGTGATTAAGAAGTGGAAGGTGAGCGGTGATTGTGCCCCGAGTCGGCAGACCAACGAAACTGGGAGAGAGAGACCGACGAGTGCTGTCCAGATAAATTCGGAAGAACCGCACCCAACCGATGGCCCTCATCTGCGAGGAGTTTCAACAGGAACCCGGGAGTATTGTTTCAATGAATACCATCCGCAAGGAAACACATCTGCATGGTTTTCATGGTCGTGCTACTGCCCATAAGCCTTTTATCACAAAGTTCAACCGCGCTGCTCGGTTAATGCGGTGCAAAGCACATCGAAATTGGACCGTAGATCAGTGGAAACAGGTTGTTTGGAGCGATGAATCAAGGTTCCCCCTTTACCTTTCGGATGGCAGTGTCTGGGTCTGGTTGGAGAACGTCTCCTGCCAGAATGCATTGTGCAAACAGTCAAGTTCGGCGGAGGTGGAATTGTGGTCTGGGGGTATTTCTCCTGGTATTTTATCACTTAGTCCCCATTCATGGTAAGCTCAACGCCAACTGCACTATTTTGGATGACAATGTGTTTCCTACGTTGATGTGGCAGTTTTACGGGTTGTACCCCTGTTGCTTTCAGGACGAAAATGCCATTTGTCATGTTTTGAGGTTAACCAAGGCTTGGTATGGTGCCAATGGAGTTCATCGAATGGACTGGCCTGCCCAGAACCCAGATCTGAACCTTATCGAGAACCTCTGGGACGAGTTGGATCGCCGAATTAAGGGGTACACTACCTGTCCAAAATCGGTGAAGGAACTTGTATGTCTACTCTAAGCAGAGTGGAAGACAATACCACTAGCTGTAATACAAAGACTTGCGGAAAGTATGCCCTGGAGGATTCACACTGTAATTGCCTATCATGGAGGTTCTACCAACTATTGAATTTGAATAAAGTTGCTTTTTCTTTTCTATCACAGGTGTCCAAATACTTATTGGTAGACAGTGTATAGTAATTGTTTTGTATTTTAGAAACTAAAGCACATTCCGAAAAATGTGTGCTTGAACATTTCCTGTAAAATTTAAAATTTTTATAGAATTTTTATAATTTTGTAACTTTTTCAAATATTTAATATTTTTGCTATAAATATTTTTTCCGATTTACCAAAGCCATTTACATAAGACACTGCATGGATTTTGAGATATCTTCAAAATTATATTTTACAAAAATATTTTTATAAATGTACAATGAAAGACAATAAAATTTGACAGTTTTATCTATGGGTTATTCCATGTGAAATCGACACAATTTTAGAACAAATTCTACCTGACCCCCTCCAATTTTGATTAAATTTGGTACAGTAAGTGACTTGATGGATTTCAATATTTTAGTTTTTATTTCCTTAAAACAGCAATGTATGTATTGCAAATATATTTTCTAATAATGCCTGTTGTAGTCAAAGCTAATTTATTTTAATAAAGTATCAATTGATTACTTCATAAAATGAATTAAAATATTTTGATTTATACAAGTACTTCAATTTATAAATACAAGCAGTAGCCTAATAGATCACTTTTTAATGCAAGGGGACACAAAAAATTAAAACTTCAAAAAATAAATTTTTTAAATTTCGGTAGCTAATATTTTTTCTGTGATGAAAACTGCATAAAAATATTCCAAAAGTGAAAATTTTTATAAACAAAAACTAAACTGAAACTAGGTATATTCTGATATTAAAAGCCATTTAAAATTGATTTTACTTGGAACATAATTTTTACAACTTATGCACATATCTATGCATAAATTTGAAATTTGGCACATTTACTCATCATTTCTAGTTACTCATTAGCTGACAATAATGCTGAAAAATCTTAAAAGATATCAATATTTACATACTTTAAAATCAGTTTCATTAAAAAATTATAATTTTTTGACTTATTAAAAATTTAAAAACAGAAACAACTAATTTTAGTGATTATTATTGTCAAGTCATACATGAAGTTTATTTCAAATACTGATGAATATTCGATAGATATTATTAACTTCTATGTGTTTGCGATATGTTCCATGTCATTTAATAACACCATTAATAAATATGATTGCTTGTCATAATTACATATTATTCCTAACAAATATTAGCAACAAAGCTTTAATATTTTGTGTACTGTAAAAATTTAAAGTAGTTTATTAACATAGTATCTTAGAAACAGTCAAAAAACATCCAATACTTGAATGTTTAATGGTTATGTGCCTCTTAAATAACAAATAAAACTATTACTATTTTTACACTAAGAATGTAAACTGTTACACAATATTAAACAACATAGCAGATAATTTAATACGATATGGAAAATAAACATTATTAAAGTAAAACTCGTACACTATACAAAATTCTCAATTTTAGAAAACGTAAAAATTCAATATTTCCAGTTTAGTTCTTTATTAGATATCCTCCCTTTCTCCTAACATGATTTTACTTTTAAAATCTCAAATTGAACAGAAAAAGCACAGCGTATGAGTTTTTAATTGACAAACTCTATATCAAAACTGATAATAAGTAGCTAATCATGTACTTTGTTTTTATCTTTATGTAACTTGTCTTTGGTATTCTAAATGTAAGGCTCATTTCTAAATTTTAAAGTGTCTTGAGGGTTCTACATTGCAGGGTTGGAAAAAAATCAGATTTATTTGATTTAAATCGGATTTCTTTGATTTTTTCTGAATACTAATTTTAATTCTTGTTTTTATGTTTTTTGCAATATACACAGAATTTGTTATAAGAAGTAACATCTTATCTATCTAGTATATTCTACACACTGATTACCTAAAATTAAATATATAAATTTTAATCTAAATACATTCCACTATTTTGCAATTAGATAGTGCAAACTAAGTAAGATGTAAATTTAAAGAACAAATTAAATATTCTTTTAATGCAAACTATTTATTTAAAAAAACAAATCACAATTATTTCATTATTTTTTAAGCACCGAATTATGGATTTAATTGTTTCAATAAAAACACTAGCTTTGATGCTTTATCCACTCCTAATTGGTTATGAAGGTTAGAATGAACAATACCAAAAGAACTGTCTATCCATTCCAGCAGATGAAGCCACAGCTGTTGTTATTTGGTAGACAAACTGGATTTCAAGTTCTGTAATACTCTCTTTACCTCCCATTACATAAAACAAATTCCACTAGTCATATTTAGTCATTGTACCTACCCTGACTACATACTTTCAACATAACAACCCCTAAATTCTTGGAAAGCACATGCTATCTATTTACACTTATTTACTTGGTATTATTGTGTGTATCACATTGGTATTATTGTGCTGACTGATTCCCAATTCTCCTATCTTTGGAATATAGGTTTTAAAAGAAACGAAAACAATGATTTTTTTTTAATCAACTAATTTAAATCCTGCCACATTGTAATGATTGATTAAATATATAAATAATAGAATGGCAGAGTAAAACAGAAACAACACAAGGGTGTGCACCAAGATGGCCCAGTGCATGGATGCATCCTCTATTTACTGCGCATTTCAGTAGCTGGCTGTTGCATGGAAAAAAAAAAAAACCTGCTTCTGTAGCCATCGTTCACCATTAAGATTTCCATCATCTACCACCATTGACTGTAGTAAGTGAACCTTCCTACACATAATAGTGATGGTTTACTGTCATCAATTATGGGTTATAGTGAAGTGGTGCCTTCAAAAATTTATTTTTATGCCAGAAAAGACAAGTAATACGTATCCTTTCATAAAATAAATAAATAAATGATTTACTGCACATTAGTTATTTTCAGCTTTTAGGAGCTTATTATTTTAATTACAAAATATCTCTAAGGATAATGTAGCCTGAATTTAAAATAATGGTTTATGAATGATTTTGGAGAATATTGTTCTTAATGAAGGGATCTTAGTGAAATTTCTTAATTTTAAGCATCAACACACTCATTCCACATATGAAAGGTTTATAGAAATAAAAGCTTATAAAAACACTACGACTGAATAAATAATTTTTAAGTACATGTTTAAGATAATTTACTTTTTAAAGATGTTTAATGTTCCTATAGTTATATAAAATATTACCAAATTTGAACACAAATCTTCACAATGGACAACAGTTTCTTTCGGTGGATTACTTTGAATGCTTTAGGGATCATAATTAAGGATCTATTAATATAATTAATGATCTACGGGTGACTAGTAATGGCTCATAAGAATTTAAGCATATGGGCAACTTTAAAAGATGTTGTAAACAATGTACTGTACATATTTTCATTAACACACTGAGAGGCAACATAGTCAATAAATATTATATCTTAGTTCTTATTTAAAATTTTATTAATAAAAGCACCAATAAATTAATCATACAACCAACCTTTCCTAAAATCTGTGGAAAATGATTTAAAGTAATTTTCTTCTTCTTTTTTATCTGAAATGAACAGTTTATAAATTTTAATTTTTTAAATGCATTAAAATAACCATTTACATTTACAAGTGGGCATAAAACATTTTCATTTAAACTAAGTGGTCTATATTTAAAAGTATTAGTTAACATAATACTTTTAGCATATCTTACACACCAAGATTATCTGCTAATCTATTCAACATGAACTATCTCTGGTAAGAGTATAGTATTTTCTGTTTAACTTTTTAATATGAATAATTTCTAAATTTATTGCCATTATCAACTTTCTACATGAGTTTTACATCAATAATACTTTCAAATGTAGCTTGGCACATTGAGAGTTCATTTAAAGTTGAATGTATAATTTTTATACCATTAGATAAAATCAGATTATTCCAAAGTTCAATGAAATCAAAAGCTGATTTCTCCCAAACTTTATTTTCAGTTTCTGGAAATTTTCTGACCATTTAGACTTAAACTCATTCCTAATATTTTGAAAATAGAGCTATCTAAGACAGTCTATGTCAGGGATGGACAAACTTTTTTGGCTGTGGGCCAAAAATCGAAAGAAAATAAGTTTGGCAAGCCAAGATAAATTATTTTAAAATTTTAAAAACAATTTACAAGTACGTAATGGTTTAAATACTGTTAATGAGATGAATAAATTGCGATTTCATTTTTAAAAGTTCCTTATACTGAGGTTCAAAGTGAGAAGTACTGATCTTAAGGAACGATGCTAAATGCTCATCTGTCACTCTAGTTCTGAAATTATTCTTTCTAAGGTTTAAAGTTGAAAACACATGTTCACATATAAGAAGCAAATATACTGCTGATCTTCTGGGCGTGAGGTAATAAATTTGGGATATAATATTTAAGCAAAGTAGAAAAGGAGGTGGATATATAATGTATAAATATATATTTCTTTTGCCATATATATTTTGCCTCGGACCAGCAACTTAAATTCTATCTGCAAGCCGTAGTTTGCCCATCCCTGGACTATGTTGTCCAGCAAGCCTCCCCTTCTGATGCATGTGTACGTCTTATCTACCTGAAAAAAAAAAAAAAAAAGAAAGTAATAACTGCCATTTTAGAATTTGATTTGTGTTCATATTTGGTATAGTATTGTGAGTCTGGCAATAAAGAGTTTTCAAATATTACATACTAATACTTCTATGATTCACTACACAAATTTTTCTTTGTTAGTTGAACAAATTCAAAATAAAGTTTGTTTTTATTATTGTCATTCATTTCAAAATTAAGACATTCAATAAATAGCGACTTCTAGCAAGACTTTTAATGTTATGTATTCATTCAATTATTTAAATTAAATGATAGAAGATAAAAAAAATAAATCATTTTTAACATTAGTTAGACTATTATTATTTTTGACAGGGAAGCAGTTGACTCTCTCCAAAGAAGGGTATAGTCTGTCTTAAAAAGCCTCCAGAAATTGTATCTGAAATCTTTAGCAACCATAAAAAAAGATTAAATTCCTTTTGTGGTAGGTTGCTTCTGAGTATACAAGTAATACGTAAAATGTTAATATGATGAAGGCTTAAGCTAAAGATTACTACAAATTAATTAACTACAAATAACTGTAAATTCATATTTGCACAATTTAAAAATAATTAATGTAGAATTTTTCAGTTTTATTCAGGATTTTTTAAGTTTTATTATAAAGTTCAGCCTGTTTTGCTACTAAGTATATATAATCTAAATCAAGAGAATAATTGATTTACAACATTTACATTTACTACACGGTAGAATTAACTACTTTATCAATTTTTTTTTATAACCTTGATAAATTATTTTATATCCATCATTTGATCATAGCATAATTACTACAGTTTTATTTAATAATTTTATGCATAATCTCATAAAAGTTAATATTAATTGGCGTGCAGTAGGTTTTCATGCATGGTGTGCAGAGAACATGGATTTTCCAATAAATCTTTAATTATTGAGACATCTGAGTTCTCCATTCTGAAATGGGTTATTTTTTATGAATATAAGTTTAAAGAATACAATAAATAAAATATTTACTTATGAGTATTCAAACAACTAAACTTATGAGAATTCTACTAGCACTGAAGCAAAAATTATGTCCTTTGTTGTATGGTGCCATATCGGCGTCAAAAGCAACGCTTTGGGTTTCAACAAAAAACTTATATGTTCAGCAAACGTAGCGCCCCGTGGCGCCTCATCCGGATGCTCAGTGGTGCCGACAAACCGGACGTCTATTCCACGTGCAGAGGATTTCACTGCTAGCTGGCACAATAGAGTGAACTGTTTCTTGTTTGGTCAGTGGATTAAATTATATTTATTAATTGTTTTTAACATTTGGAAATCATATATTCTTCGAAAAACATCTTGACAATTTTTAAAAACAAAACCAGGAATATGGTGTCACAGATATAACTTATATACTGTCTGTAAGACACAGTAAATGGTAAAATTTGGACTGTTCTTTTAAAATTCTTGTCTTTAAAACAAAACATTGTTTTTCAGCTATTTCAATAAATATAATACATCACTGGAATTAATATACCACACTAAAACATTTCACTTTATATTCATGAAATACTTCTTTTATATTTCTCTGAAAACAAAATCTTACAATATATAAAATTAAACATTAACCGTCTGCAAAATTGCATGGCCAGTTAATCAGTTAAAAAACCAAAATTGCTTCAGCACTCAAGTCCCCACTCTAATACTACGCTTAATACACCGTACCTTAGGATGATTCTGAATGCCAAGTGCAGGAAAAATAGCTGCACTTGCCTCAGTTCTGTTCTTCTCCAGTAGCCCATACATATAAAGCGTGATTTTCAATTTAGTGCGCAGTGCCTACACATCAGAACTTCCTATGTTCGTTTGCGCGCTATGAGGTGCAGCACCTAGTATCGCATGCACTGAGGGAATACAAGCAAGCAAATCAACATAATATTTGAATATATTATAAATATTTATTATATACCATATAAAGATAGGTAGACATAGGTGCAGAAAATTATTGTTCCTCACAATTTTGGCAGGGTGTGCACTGCACACCCTGCACATATGGACCACACGCCACTGCTAGGTAAATTTATGTACATCTACACAAACACTACTGTCTAGTCTATTTATATGGTAAACAGACATTATATCATTTATGTACTTTTGTTTGTTACTCTGTAAATCCTAATGAGCTGTGTGAATGGTCTCCTAATCCCAAAAAGGTTGTGTGCTTGTTTATACTGTCATATGCTGATAAACTGCTAAAGCTTCTTTCCTAACTAGAATACTTCTAGAACAAATGTAAAATGAACAGTTATATAAATATCTAATATTTAGTTTATACGATGAATATTTCATTCATTAGAAACTTATTTTATTTTTAAATATTAACTTCTATTATTTTAATTAAAATTTAATACAAAAACCTATTTTGATCATTAATTGATATATTTTTAAGAAATATAAATTACTGGTATTAAACATTTATCTTTGTACAGTCAGTACCGGCTATATGGTCAGTTTTCTAAAGTCCCATCTAACTTAACATGTGTTAAAGTGCATCGCTTATACAGTCATTTTCTTTTTCTTGTTACCGGTTATATATGGTCAGTTTCAAGTTTTCAACAAGTTTCCATTTTTTTTTTTCTTAAGAAGTCAATGTGAAATTGGAGAGGACCTGAATTCAAGCCTTTATTTTCCTCTCTTTCCCTTTTTCTTGTGTGTAGACTCATCGTCAGAGTTTTCTAGCTCTCTCAGTTCTCACCCTCCACTGATAACAAGTGGACATCTGTCTGTTTATTGGTTGAAGTTATCTCTCTCATACATGACCTCAGGTGTTATTTTACTAATTCCGAAGCAGCAGATGATCATTTAAAAGCTATTAGGGACTTAGAAAAAGTTGTGTTAACAACCAACAAAAGGAAGCAAACTTATATATCTGATTATTTTTAAATACATTGAACATGAATGTATGTATGTACGTGTGCTGTACTTTGATTAGTAAGGTAAGCTAATAAATCCCCCCCTCAAAAAAAAAAATATTGCATGTTTTTAATGTAGTTTTTACTTCTCGAATTAATTTTTAAAATGTTCTTAAAAGTATTATTATTCGTTTATGAATACTACATTCTAATAGCAGAATATAATCTTGCCACAGTTCAATAGGGTTGTATTGTTCCGCATATATGGTCACCCCGCTTATGCGGTCTGATTTTTCTGGACAGCTGAGCTGACCATATAACCGATACAGAATATATTAGGATAAGTTTAACAATACAGAACTGTTTAAAAAAATTTATAAAAAGCTGTGATTATCTAATGTTCGTACCTTTAGTTGGAATCAGTCAGACAAAAAAACTCCAATATTATTAGATATAAATTTATTTACTTTTTTTTAAAATACACACCCAAACAGGATAGGTGAATATAATCCTGCCACAATTTAATAGGGTTGTATTGTTCCACATATATGGTCACCCCACTTATACGGTCCGATTTTTCTGGACTGCTGAGCTGACCATATAACCGATACAAACTGTAATATGTATATTTTATGAAGAAAATATTTATTTGCTTACATAATTTTGTTATAAATGCAGATTTCATGATTTTACAACTCCATTATCATTTACAAAACTTCTCTTAAAAATTTTGTGTGAAGATGTAATTATTACAAGATCAACAATGTACAGACTTTCAAGATTATCTTTCTAGATAGTCTTATAAAACTCGAAAGAACTGGACACATTTAACACCTTTAAATACAAACTTGGACAAGCTATGTACAACAATATTAGTGAGATCTAGAGGAAGCATAAACCCATGAAAAAAGCTATCCTCCATTCATAATATATGCTTTGGAAGGATTGCTGTATTCATATGCTTATGCTCTTGACATTCAAAGTAACATATATAACATGTTTGTAAAACCTTATAACAGTATAACTTTTAGCTTTATTCTAAAATCTTACAGAACCATTTAATTGTATGTCAGGAATTTCCCGAATTTTCACCATACTATTATATATATAATATATATTGTTATATAATAATTATATATATATTATTATATTATATATATTATATATATGTATATAAATATATAATTTAATTATATGCATATAATTATTAATTATTAATATATATGTATATTATATATATATATATTTTATAATAATTATATAATATATTATAATTATATAATATATATTATATAATTCACCATACTATTATATATAATTCAACTTATAACTTTAAAAAGTATCGTTTAAGAATGTGTAATAACATATGTACATGTCTGTTGACTTTATATTCAAAATTATGTGTTTTCAATTCGTTGTGGTTAATTCAACAATTTATTATATATATTAGTATCAGTTTTAACATGGAGAAATTTTTGACAAGCAAATAACTATTGTTGTAATCTAATGTAGTAATTTTAAAATAATTGACAAAAGATTTACTAGTTTGTGAATATTAAAAGAGAAAGCTGTGAACCGTGTTAGAATTTCACACAAAATGATTTTAATAGCCTCATTTTTGAATGTTAAATTACATAAAAGCATATAACAGTTTTGTTAGAATGAATAAACCCAAACATATTAGGAAAAGGATATATGGAAAATGAATATGAAGTGGCATATAAATTACTAGAAATATAAAAAATTAAAATACCTTACCGTTACTTTATTTAAATGTTTAATAATACTGTTTTTTATTTCAATGATATAAAATATTTAAATGAAACATTATATTTCATTATAAACAGAGCGTGTATTATTAATACATTCTTTTATAAACAAAAAATATAAAATTTTCTTATAAAGCTTACGTAATTATCGTAAATGTTTCTAGTATCATTGTTTGAAATATAAATTTTATACATAATATATCTTAAACTTCATAATGCAAAGCGTTAAAAAAATTACGAAAAAACATTACGTTATTCTATGTCAAATTCATACTATCATGCCACATAATCAAGAATTTAATATATTGATTTCCGTACGGTAAATAAAAAAATCGCTTGCGTTATGAGATCAATTTCTTTATTGTGGCTAGAAACAGAAGTTAAGAAAAATCATTATCTTTCGTTTAGCGCCAATGCGCCAAAATTGGCGCCATACATTGAAGTATACCAAAATTCAATGCAAGCTATCTGTCACTGATGTGTAAAACTCCAACAGAGCAAATTTGAATATCTATCCAAGTAATGACGTCACAGTATTTCCAACGGAAGGTTAAGTTCAAGGTAAATGGTTTTACAAATTACCTGGTGGTGTGAAAGTACATTACTTTCAATACTGTTGTGATCTGTTAATTAAAAAAAAACTTAATAATGATTTGTTTATCTCCTTTAACATAATTTTCTTGTTTGCTTAATTTAAAAAATATATAAATATTGCAACTATATAAGTGTTATATGCTTTTTTTACTTTCTATTAGAATGATTTTGTTTATTCCTTTATTTATAGCTTCACAGAGGTACAGATAACCGGAAGAATTTAAAACACTATACAAAGGTATTTATTGAAATTAATCACAAGAAAATAAAATTTAGAAGAAATGAAATTAAGGTTTTTTCTTTTATTAAATACAAACAAACGAAAGCTTTTTTAGTACGGCAAAAAATTTCAAGAAATATAAAGTAATATAAAAAGGATACAATTCTTTTTATTTAACAATACTGAAGTATATTTATTGAATATGTATATTTATAGTCGAAATAATATATATAAAAAACAGTATTCGGTTAGGTAACTTGAATATCCATTATGGTTTATTTCAAAATCACATTTATTTAAAGAGTAATAATTTTCTGTAAGAATTAGATTAGGAAATTTTATTTTCGATGAGCCTCAATATATAAAACATATTTTATATACTTGGATAGAGAGGACTATGAAACCCAAATATTTTAAGTAAATCACGATTAGTAGTACATGATATAAAAATATAAGATAAAGTAGTTATCTCAATATCGACAAAAAATTGCAATGTCCTTAAAATAGAATTTTAAAGCAAATTATGTTTTCTAAATAGTGTTATTTAATGAATACACACATGGTAGTTTAGGTAAACAAAAGCGGTATTGACTAATTAGCGATTACAAACACTGAATCACCGTGCTAAAATATTTAAGTGCTTCGTAATACAACTCAACTCTACAATTTTCAAACTCTTTCATTCTAATGCGCTATTGTGGTTAATTGAAGTTTTTATTCGTGTGTATATATTTTAACCTTTTTATCTTTTTAAGGTAAGGAAAATAATTTTATATTATCTAAGTCTGCAAAATACTTTATTTGTCTCGATAGTATTTTCACTCATTTCCTGCAATTTTATATTCCAAAACAGTCATGTTTGTAACTTTAACGTTCTTAGTGATAAAAGTTTTTGTGTTGTATATATTATAAAAATTTAGCATTATATTTAATAGGAATTTAAAATATATTGACTAATTAGTTGTTCTTCCAATTTAAAACTGTAATTTGTGTTGCAGTTTTAAGAATACAGTTGTTAATGCATATATATTTTGACAGCAAATTTATGTTAAAATAGCGTTGTGTGGTAAATAACTTCTTGCAGTTTCTTTAATTTATGAAGTAACTTTATGTAAAGATATTCCGCACTTTCTAATTCCATAAAATCGTCTCAACAGTAATAGTTGATCTCTGTTGTTATTGTTTATCTTTTCATAAGGAATTTTTGGTGATTGAATCTAAGTTATTTTATAGTTCGTTGTTGCTTAACTTTACTTATTTTGAGGAATAAAACATTTTTAAACTAATAAGATTATTCAAATAATGTGTTGTCGTAAATATTGCAATTTTGTGCATTGAGTTATTCATCGTAGACTGCACCGGTAAACGCTGACTTTTAATATAGTTCTTAGAAATATGAAAGATCTATTAATTTAGAATTTTTATATTGTAGCCGAAAATGTCATCGACTTCACAAAAACACCGAAACTTTGTTTCGGAACCCATGGGTGATAAAGGAGTCAATGAATTAGCTGGTATTGGAGAAGTTCTTAGTAAGAGGTTAGAAGCTAAAGGATTTGATAAGGTAATGTTCTTTTATATAAATATAGTGTCCATCTGAAATCATTTCTACCTTTTAATCAAATTACTTTTGTCATTTTATAGATTTTAAAGTTTTTACTATTTTTTTTAATAATTTCTTTAATAAAACTTTCAAATTATTGTACAAAATTTTTGTGTAAATTAGAAATAGTTAAGTAATATGAAATCAGTTTGTTGTATAATGTGTGTTAATTGGAACTATTTGATGAACATTTTAGCTATTTAATTTAATAAGTATAAAAACAACTGACAATTGTAGAGTTAGTGTGATTAACTAATTTTGGTCTTTATTGTTTTTTAACTTAATTTAAACACAATTGGAAATTTCTTAAAATTTAAATATTCTTTAATTTGTAAACATTAAATTACCTTTATCATTTGAAATGTATCTGGAACAGTTTTGCAATCAGGCCATAATCAGCCAACTTTAGTGACTCATTTGATGTTAGCAGTGAATACATTATGTAGGAAGGTAATTTCACATATTGCTGTTTATTAAAAATGTTTTACTGTGAGGTGTGTGTTGAAGTCTGCTTGTGAGAGTATGACATAAAGTGAAGTATGACTGATTAAATGATACTGAATGGTTGTAGAAACCATTTCAAGCCAAACTCCTCATGATGTAGGAAACATGCCAAATTCTAGCTTATACTAATTGTAGATATATAAATAAAGAGTGGTTAATTTGAGTTTACTCTTGTACTGTTAACTAGATTTTTCTAAAATTTTTGCTATATTGATAAAAATCTGAAAATTGCTGATCATTGAAAATGTATATCTCACAGAATTTGGCAGTGTGTCTGGTAATCAATTTTCTGAAATTTTATCAGTAATAGCAAAGAGTAATGGCTGCCTCATATTTCAGTGCAACACAGTGCTCAATTACATAGGTTTGGTTGAACTTCATTACTTTGGAATTTTTAGTCTATTGAATATAAACTGGTATTCACTTGAATAAACCATAAATCAAATGTTCAATTGCAATTCAACAGTATTGTAATTCAAATTTTATGTTTGTAGTGAATTTATTTCAAATTATATCACTGTTTGTAATGACAATAAACAGAATAGCAATTGCCAACAGATCCTAACTAGTAAAACAGTTTAAAGAATAGTATACTAAATAAATGCACATTTAGATTTATTTTATGAATTCAGTACTGCTAATCAATTTAAACTTATTTCACTCTATCTTAATCTTATTTATATTAATGTCACTCCAAATATATTTAACTAAATCAATCTATAAAATTGTATCACTGTACATGACAGCTTTAACACAAAACATGTTGTTCATTTTTCCTAAAAGTGATGAAAACTTTTGAAATTAGAGTCGATCATTGATTTATAGCCATATGTATTTTGTTTAGGTTGTTTTAGTGATATCAGTACTTTATTTTGCTTGAAAATACAAATTTTTGGACTATTCCATTGAATTGTATAATTTTTAGTAGTGCATTTAATACGTAATTTTCAAGTCTAATAAGTCTTATTTTTCCATTGTAGGCATATGTTGTGTTAGGTCAGTTTTTAGTACTAAAAAAGCATAAAGAATTGTTCATTGACTGGATGAAGGATATTAGTGGAGCAAACAGCAAGCAAGCATCAGATTGCCATCAGTGTTTGTCTGATTGGTGTGATGAGTTTTTGTAGTTTCTTTACCAGCCTTTTTTTTTATCTCATGTAAATATGATAGCACTCTGGACTCTGCGAGACACTGAAATTGTGCCATTATTACAACATGCTTTATATCCATTCTCACATGTTTGCTACTGATTGGGTTTAAAAATTATTCTACTGGAGTTTATCGATTGTTTCACTTTTAAGTTAACTGGTTACATTTGCTCAGTGTATTATAATTAAATACTCAAGGAAACCACATGTAATAGGTATTAAATTTATGATAAATATATTGCAGATTCACCTTCAAATTATATATTTAACGTTTTTTTTTCAGTGTAAAACTATGTAAAGTTTGCTCTGCATTTATTTAGTAAAAAAGAAAGAGTATGATTTATATAGAATTTTGCACAAGAAAAAGACGTCCCGTTTTGTTATTAGTTGTATTTTAAGATAGCTTCAGAATTTCTGTCAAAGCGTGTGCTGCATTTTTCATGTGTCTTTGATATTTTGTTCCATTACATATGCAATTTTTGGTTGTCTTTCAGGTTATTTATGTTCAAAATTGAGTATTGCTATTTTGAAGTGTTTTGTCTACAAATATGATAGTACCTGGTGTTTCCTTGTCAGTTTCTTCACTCTTAAGGGTTTTTTTTTTTTAGCATTTAATGATTTTAATCTTGTACTATCTGCAATGTTGTATTCTTACACATTTTTAGTGTTAAATAAATATTTTTAACACTTTATTGTTCTTTTTGATTTTTTTATGTGTTTGCTTAATACATAGACAATGCAGGATTGGAAAAAAATCATGATTTTAAAAAAAATCAGATTTGTTTGATTTAAATAAGTTTTTTTTTTATTTAAATCAGATTAATTTTTTTTTCTGAATACTAATTTTAATTGTTTTTATGTCTTTTTCAATATACATAGAATAGTTTGTTATAAGAAGTAACATCTTATCTATCTAGTATATTCTACACACTGATTACCTAAAATTAAATATATAAATTTTAATCTAAATACATTCCATTATTTTGCAATTGGATAGTGCAAACTAAATAAGATGTAAATTTAAAAAAACAAATTAAATATTCTTTTAATGCAAACTATTTATTTAAAAACAAATAACAATTATTTCAATATTTTTTAAGCACCAAATTATGGATTTAATTGTTTCAATAAAAACACTGGCTTTGATGCTTTATCCACTCCTAATTGATTATGAAGGCTAGAATGAATGATACCAAAAGAAGAAAACTGTCTTTCCATTCCAGCAGATGAAGCCACAGCTGTTGTTATTTGGTAGACAAACTGGATTTCAAGTTCTGTAATACTCTCTTTACCTCCCATTACATTAAGTAATAAATTCCACCAGTCAAAATCATTGTACTACCCCTACTACATACTTTCTGATGACAAACCCTAAATTCTTGGAAAGCACATGCTATCTATTTATACTTATTTACTTATTGGTATTACTGTACTGACTGATTCCTAATTTTCCTGTCTTTGGAATATAGTTTTAAAAGAAGTGAAAAAAAATGATTTAAATCAATGATTTTTTCAAAAAAATCAAGTGATTTAAATCATACCAACCCAGAGACAACGTACACAATTTGTACACATATATAGAAAGTAGTCAGTTTATTTGTGCCACTCAGTAAAAGTAAAGAGAAAGATATTAATTTTGAAGTAGCTGCTGTCAGTGTATTTGCTGTCATTGAGATAATACAATGTCCAACCTGAGCTGCAGTACTCAATCGGGAGAGGTAGGTATTTCATATCCAGGGAGTAGTAGGAACAATACTTGAGACAGCCTAAGACAGGGATGGATGAACTTTTCTGGCCGCAAGCCAAATCAAAAGAAAATAAGTTTGGCAGGCCAAGATAAATTTTTCTAAAATTTTAAATACAATATACAAGTACATAACAGTTTAAATACGTTAATGAGGTGAATGAAATTGCGATTTCATTTACGAAAAGTTCCTTATACTGATGTTCGAAGTGAGATGTACTGATTTTAAGGAACGATGCTAAATGCTAATCTGTCAGTATACTTCTGAAATTATTCTTTCTAAGGTTCAAAGTTGAAAACACTTGTTCACATATAAAAAGCAAATATACTGCTGATCTTCTGGGCGTGAGATAATAAATTTGGGATATAATATTTAAGCAAAGTAGAAAAGGTAATGGATATATAGTGTATAAAATATTTCTTTTAATTTGCTCGGACAAGCAACTTAAAATTCTCTCTGAGCCGGATAAAATCTTCTGACGGACTGTAGTTTGCCCATCCCTGGCCTAAGATCTACCATGTTCATTAATGCAGCTGGGACATGTAAAATAGGTTCAGGGTTGCAATGTTTTTAAGGTGTCCCAAATGATATGTCTAGAGGAGATGTCAGGTCAAGCCATAGGATCTCTGCTTGGTCCCTGGTTTTAAATTATGAGGACCCACTCTTAGAAGTCCAACCTCTTAAGGCAATGGCAGCCATCTTTCTATCAGAAGTCATGTGACTTCTAAATGGACACAACAGTAACCAACCAATGTCTGAGTTGAGTGGTGGTGAATGTTTTTTGGTCACTGAAACGGGAAACCTTTCGTAGTATATAAGAAGTAAGGTATTTATACACAAAGGGAGCAAGATGAAGTCTTCAAAGCACGACACTTGATGTAAAGACTGAGTTAACTGATAAGGATAAATGGTATAACTCATTTTGGCTTGAATGAGAAAACAATCTTTTGCAGACAACATTCAAAATAACTTTTTATAGAATATGAAACAATAACTCTATATTTTCAACTAATGCTACTGGTGCAAAGATCAGAGATTAGCGTCGACGATAGTGATTAGGACAATAGCCAAAGTGAAGATGGGAGATTCAGCCCCACTCCCAAATTTCTGGTGTTTACTGTATTGCATTTTGACTTTGAACGGAGAGTACAGTTTCAACAGAACAGAATTCAGTATAGAGTTTTTAATAATTCAAATAATTTTCAAATAGTTTTTTAATAATTCAGGATAATTCAATTAAACTATTTTTAAATGACAATTTCAATTTTCAAAAGTTATTAATTTCAAAGTTTTTGCTTGATATAGTTTAATACATTAAGTCCTATTACACAAAATTGGGTAGAATATTGAGATAAATATACAATATTAAATTTTATAATTTTTTAAGCAATTACTAATATAAAATATTAATTTTTTGCTATACCTTTTTTTATTTAAGTTAAAAATATTGCAGTTATGGAAATGGTGGTGGCAGTTCAATCTAGTAAGAGCTGCCTCACTCTCCTGAAACTAAATTCTGTCTATGGCTCTGTTATAATTGATCTGGTCTGACAAATCAATATTTACCCTGTTCAAGACTGCCAAGTATGTGTATGACCAGAAAAGTGTTTGTATCTTATCCCATTTTGAATGTGGGTGACTTCTTGTTAAGGAGTACAATATGTTGGCATGTTTTAGGTAAATTTTTCCACTTTGCTATGAAAAATTGATTAGTCTATTCATCAAATTACAACAGACATTTCATATAACTGTGTATTGAGTATTAAATCAAATGCTTATGTTTATTTTCAAATCTAATACTAGCCTACTAAAATTCCCCCATAAAAATGTCTGAATTCGATAAAGAATTGAACTATAAATGGAAAAATGTTATTTAATGGTAAGAAAATACCATTAGAGATAAGAAAATTTTAATTTATTTAGTACTAGCAAGTGTGCCCGTGCTTCGCTACGGTGAATTTAATATATTACTTTTAAACAAAGATTTTTTTTTTTTTGTGCATAACTCTCTAAATTCTAACAGTTGTTGGTATTAATACACTTTTGTTGGTATTAATAAATATCGTCCAAAATTAAGGAAATTTATGACAAACCACATGGTTTTGTATGAAACAGAAACACATTCATAGTGACAACCATATGAATATAAAAATAACTATATAAAATGATAGGTTTTTATTTGCCTATGAGAGTCACTGAAATTTATACTTTTTGTTGTTAGAATATTGTTGATAAACATTTCACTGTAACGTAAAAATTAACCAAGAATTAAATTTAAAATTAGTTCTCATATAAAAACGCTATAATTTCAGTCACATTAAAATAAAAATTAATCAATTTATATCTTAATTTCGAAGTCAAATCGAATAGATACTACGCAGACGATGTTTAAATAATATAAAATAAGAAATGAATAAATCAGATATTTAAAGTAATGACGTCATAAAGATAGAAAAATATCGTTTTCATCTATTTATTAAATGATAAATTGAAAATCTTAATCCCCTGCTTTTAACCGAGGAAAACTGCTTTTAAAACAATTACTTGGGATGACGTCACATTGCTAGAAATATTGTTTCTTTCACTTAGTTATGATGCGATAAATTAAAAAATTAATCGTTTGCGTTTATCCGGGGAAAATAATGCTTGTAATAATGATATGAAATGCTCGAAAGAGGGGGAAAGAATGGATTTCGAACGTTAAAAATTTACAAAAACCTTCCCATGGATAAACCTAATAATTTCCCAAATTTTCACGGCGATTGGATGCATGGTTTTTGAGTCTTTCGAGTACACACAGACAGACACAAATTCATTTATATATATATATATAGACTAGTGGCCATAATCACTCTTTGCATGACTTAACATATTGTGTGCGGGTCCATTTCGCAGCGGAATTGTATCGGGAACGGGCGTTTTGTGCGTCAATTTAGTTATTCAGTTAAGTCTCAACAGATAGAAAATTATTTAATTTTTTAACTAACTTTTCGTATTTTATATTGAAATACATAAAGAAAAATATAAATAGAAATACTTAAAAAAATAACAGCCGTAAGATTTTTGTAAACAAAAAATATATTTTTTAGTGGATAAATTTGTAATTGTATCGTAAATGTCAAGAATCAAATAGAAATAGTAGTATATAGTTTTAATTTTTTCGAATTATATATATACACTTTTACATTATAAAAAAATTAAAAGAGCAATCATAAAACTAATGTAAAAACTAGTTTTTGTCTAAATTTTTCCAGAATCTATGTAGTAGACAAGAACATTCGGCTTCGTTTTCCTGTATACACCGTTATTTTTGTACCCACGAACAAACCATGTTGTTACACTAACCCATACTAGTACGTGACCCGCGCTCAAGTACCAATCGTTAGAAAACGTATTAGTACGTGTCCCGCATGGTAAAATTTTTATTTGTAGATACATTTAGATCTGTTGACCCTTGTTGAGTTTTTTTTTTTCGGAAAAACTAATATAGGTATAGTAGTGCAGTTATTGTTGCAATTTCAGTTGATGGGGGTGAATAGGAAGCAGGAAGGGGGGGGGTAAAAGTTATAAAAAATTGTTATACAAAGTGTAAACGATTTGATTACACGTTTATTTTGAATTTTGCCCGTGTCAGACATAACCAAATGCGTTAAGGGGTTAAGTCGTATGGTAAAAATCTTAAATCTTACTTTTAGGTTATTCCGCACGAGGATAAATCGCCAAATGTCGCAAATGATAATTTTTTTATTTCTTCAGATTATATTTCTCAAGTTCATAATGAAAATTGAACTTAACTGAATGCGTTATTCTTTTCATGATGTTTTATTTCCGGATTTTATTTATATTGTTAGTGTAATATAATCTAAAAACTAATTTGAATTTTTAAGTAAATGTAAACTTTGTATGGCAGCCTTAATTACCCAAATCGACTCCTGGGCACGAAATGGCATAGTTGATTATTATATTCATCAATAGCTGTTCTAAGAAAAATGCTTATCTGGTCTGGCGATCCATCTCATCCTACGCTCTACAATACTTGTATAAAATGCAATGCGTTGACTATTATATAAATATTTAGTTCTGTCTATTCTGAAATGAAAGAGTCATATCGTTTTGTTTGTATCGATGGTGTGTACGTCTTGAAATGCCGATCTAAGCAAGATTAAGGATTTCATTAAATGTCCGAGAAGCCAAGGAAATTCCGAACATTTCGAACATGAAGGTCATAACGTGTCATGTATCCAAAACGAATTAGCAGATGTTAGCGATTATATTTCCCTGGAATTGTCAATAAAAGGTACTGATGAGTTCTTTACAGAAATCAATGCATCGATCTCCCTCAAGAATTGTCTACAGGTTCCCATTTGTCCCGGCAGTCTTTTTCGACACGCTCACGAATTAATTTCTCAAGTCCCGCGTTTTACAACTTATAAGTTTGTATGCGTAAAATAAGTCGTCAGTAGTATATCTCCTAATCTCGTGTACTCATAATCAATATAATAGCTGCTACCATATAGAACAATTTGTCGCAACGTCACGAACTACTATAATTCCTTTCCTATTCATTTTCAGGTTTACAACAGCCAATAGATAAATAATAAACTGCCTTTCCGTTTGAAACTAAAAGCCAGAATTGTCATAAATGGAGATTTGCCCTACTGCGTGAAATCGCCTTATTACAGTCGACATATGTGAGTGATGACTTCTGCGTCATAATGACGTCAGAAATAGCCAGAGATGAGAATTAGGTACCATAAATTTCCCTCTCTGACATCATTATGACGTAGAAGTCACCAGTGACATATGTCGACCGTAATGTAGTAGCACTCTACTTTAAATATCTTGACCTCTCGAGGACAGAATATATTAATTAAAAACAGAAAATTTTAGCTCGTGACTGGTGGTTGTAATTATAAGCAATATATGGCGTTACGACACGCATTATTTATCCATTTTTAACTGATTTATTTTCAAACGAATTGTAATTTTGGAATTTGAATAGTCTAATTCGCAAGTTTTCAACGGGGGCGGCACCGCCTCCCAATAGGCTCCACAGCCTTTCATGGGGGCAGTAGAAGATTCTGATCCAAATCGGTGTATTAATCCTTTAAAGTTCACGCTTAAAAATTCTTTGGCATTTAATGGAAATTGTTTGGGTCTACTTAAGAATTGGGTTCCCCTTGACAAATTTGGCTAACATATTGGCAATATTTTCTAAAACACAAAGCTAATCCATCCAAACATTGTATTTCTTGCTTTGGCGATTTTAATTAATTTACAGTGCGCCATCGCAACAGAATTATATACTCTTACTTAATTAAAGTAAACGATATGAAAACCAGACATTTATATTTATGGGCAATAAATCCCTTAACAGTTTACAAACTCAACAGCTCAAAATTATTAGAAATCAGCCATAGTGAACCATTAATGGTTTGTTATATCTAATTTTTTAAGTATTGCGCATTTTTATTATATAAGAAAAGAGTTACACAAGGAGAGTTGGATGCCAATATTATATAAATTATAATATAGATACAGATTGCTTGCACATGGTGAGATCAGGAGAAAATGTTGGGCTACCATACATAAACCATTATCGCCAAGTTGGCTGGGGAACCCTATTCTTAAGTCAACCCAATCGTTTATAATGTTATTTATGAACCTTATAAATGTGAAATTAGCGAAAAAATTAGCATTCTTTCAGGGGTTGTAGATGTGAGAAGTGGTTTAACTGTACATCCTCCCTTTTTACAGAGTGAAAATAATACTTCATTAAAATTTAAATTATATTGGAAGAATAATGAATAATTATCATTAAAATGACGCAATAAATAAATATATAAACAGTTTATAAGTATTGTTTTGTGTAAGTACTTTTAATTGGGATTATAGAAGACGAAAATATAATTCCAAGCAAAGCAAGTTTAAAAATGTATATTTGAAAGTGAAAAATAAATTATCTGTAGTGCTACCATCTATTGATAGTTTTATGAGTCAAAAACAAAAAAAATCCAAAAAGTCATTCATATATCTTTAAAAAGAAAAGAAAAACAATTTTAACAGCTGGTTTCGCTGCGTAACCACTGTCCTTTAAAGGGTTAAGGCAGCCAAGGATTGCGGTCAATAGGCTTAATATCTACGAAAGTATATATGATATCTATAAAAATGATCAATAAATCAATATAACAATATAGTATTTACCACAATAACCGCAATATTATATTTCACTTATAAATTTCAAGAATTCCACCTGAATTGCGGTAGCTCAGTATCAAAGAACGTATATTTGTGTTTTATGATAAAATTGTTTCCACGTGCACGTTGTAGTGCAACATTACTAACCAGAGAGAGTGACCAGAAGGTAGCTGAGCTCAGTTAGCAAAATATCTGTAGCTCGTAACCGGAGTGGTGGGATCGGAGATCGAGTCGACCAAAGATCATCTGTGTTCATTAATGACGGCTGGGACACGTGAAATAGGTTCATGGTTGCAATGTTTCCTAAGTTCTCAAACGATACTTCTGAAGGTGTTCTGAAAATTTTGGGGAATGTTCTGCTTGTGATGAATGAAGACTTGGTTAGGGATAAATAGTGTATTCTACCAACAATACAGATTTATATAGGAAAGACAAACAGAAACTAGACACTGCGCAAAAGTGAAATTGACCGGGAAGTTAAATGGACACATTATGAGTTGGGCTGAACATAGGATTCATTCATTGTGTACAAAACTTATTAAAGAGCCATTTACTCCAAATAACCCACCTTGTATTAAATTGATCTTTATCTCTTTGAACAAGGAATTGCACATCTGGTCGGCAAAAGTATCGTAACCTAAAGCTCTATTATTCTTGGAATGGACTATTTATTTTAAGTCATTAAATAAGCGTCATATAATCTTAAACATAGAGAATTTGTACAAATCTTCAAGCGTACTTTAAAATGTAGTTCAATACTGGCGTAATGAGCGATTAATATAATAAAATTTTAAGTGACAGATATAACTAGAAAGAAGGCCCAGGGTGTTCAATAGCTACTACCGCCGAGAGAGATAACGACGGTATAGGTTCAGCTAAATCACCGTAACAGAGTAGTTGCACATTGAACTGATACCTTCAACTAATTCAGATTTCCAAATTAGACAAGCATTTAAAATTGTTACATCGAAATGCATAGAATGCTGTTAAACTCGCAAACATCGTGCGAAAAGTTCAGAACTTTTTAATATTTTTTCCTGTATTTTAATATATTTAGTATTAATTTTTGTGTATCTATACAAAATTTATACTTTTAGGGAAAAGTGATAGAAAAAAGCAGGATTCGAATTGTCATTATAAATCATTAAAATCTATTGGAATTAGTGAGATCCTTTAAAAATGGGTCCTTAAAGTCCTTAATTTTAAACTAAGCCCCTGAAAATACCCTTTAAAAATATGTAAATTTCTTAATTTTTCTGTGACACATTTTATTTAATGAAACAATTGAGTCTAAAATAAAATATTTCTTTCTGTAATCCAAATACTTTGAAAGTGATCGTTGAAAACATTTGGTACTAGATACAGATACCACTATATGTTACGTATAGAATAATTTGTTATATATATTTTCAAAAAAATATATAACATTACCTTTTAAATTTATCTCTATACAAATATATTACTATTTCTCTATCTCTATACAAATATTGTTTAACCTGTTGAGCATGCACGTACAAATTTTATTTTAGATATATAAGGTCTATGCTTTACATGTATAAAAATTGTTTGATTCTAGTTCCATTGGAACGCTGCATTTTGCTACAGGAGTAGCACCTCCTGCTTCACTATAATCAATAAACACATTCAATTAAAATATTAGTTTATAAAAAAGAATGGACCATAAACAATTTTAGTAAATTTTCTGTCAGATATAGCAGATTTAGTTTTCTATATACCCGAAACTTCACTAATCAGAGTTAGTGCACAAATCATAAAAATGATTTGTTAATAATGATTAATGATTTGTTGCATAATATTTGGGTTTTTCAGTATATTTAAAAAATTATCACATAAAAACAAAAATTTCTCGTACCTTATTAAATGTGTTTAGGTTAAAATGTATGAGTAACGGCTATGTTGGGTTCTAAAGCTTCTTGTTAATCTATGCGAACGATAGCCGAATGGTAGGGTGCTGCTATTCGATACAGGAGTTCGGGAGTACGAATTCCGCTGCTGGCATGGACGGCCGGAATCGACTTTAAGCATTAGGTAGCAAAGTAGTAGATCGTAGCGACTCAAACTAAACCATCTTGTTAATCATGGAGGAAATCATTGTACATCTGGGAGGTTTGTATTGAAAGATTTATTTAAACACTTTCCATACAGCGGAAAATTCTGCAAGTTATGCGTGACACAATTTTCAGTAAGAGGGCGAAAAAAGGAGTTTATTTTTAATTTTTGGCGAGTCATGTAGTTTTCACATTTTTTGTTTGTCACTAGCAAATGTAAGAACTGTAAGAACAAAAAGGAAACCTTTAAACGCGAGAATGACTCCACTAAAAGAATTTTAAATTAATTTTTATCTTAATAATGCTACCTCTTCTTAAAATAAAAAGTGTGTAAGAAATCAAGGATGCATTGTATAACAGTTGATTAGAAATAACCGTAGATTAAACGGTATGCAATTGAACTCCGTGGTACCTTAACATTGATTTTATGATTACCTCTAATTCGTCGTAATTAAATGAGTAGTTAATCTCGCTAAGATCAAGTCTTAGTTCTATTCTTTTTATTAGATGTAAATGGTTTTTTAATAGTTCTTTGCACTTTTGATGATATTGGTTATCTCTAAATGTTGTTGAAAAGAAGAATATAATTTGTGCAAGCTCTAAACAACTCATTTGTTGCCATACCTCTCGACTTGTTCGCGCTTCAGCAGTGAACTGCAAATGGTACAGAAAAAAGATAACTTTGGTGGCATCAACGGCTGGAAAAACGATTAAATTTGAAGTTAATTCTTTAATGCTTCTTGATAGCCGTCGTCGTGATTTTTCTATCGCAATCAATTATTAGATCTTTCATAATTAGTTAAGACTCGTAGCTACGGGGTACTTCGAAATATGACGATTTCAATGGTCAACTATGAAACGGACACTTAAGGTAAATAGATCTTTTATAAAGTTTGTGAATTCTTATATTATTTTACAGTTTTACATGGCGAAGTCAATTGAAGAGGGCTTTAACCTTGAAAATATTGTATTCTTTCAATTGAGTTATAGCGTTCTCACATTTACAAACATGTATGGAAAAAAATGTGTATATGTATTTTCACTGATTTGGAAGTTACACGTGCATGTGATATAATTTTTAGCATTCCTTGGCAAATGAAAACTGTAATGTCTTTTTCTCGTGTTTTGTTTTCCTTCAAATTCTATTTGTTACAAATTTCGTCTTATTTTGTGTTAAATATGCAAGCGTTAAATTATGTACGAAATATGAGTTAAATTATGTTCTGTAATGTATAGGTTAAGACTGTGAATTAAATAAGTAAAAAGTTTAATCATTATTTTGTTATACACAAATATATATATAAAAAAACTTTCAAAATGCATTGTATTTAACTGTGTCAGTGGTTTTTTTTTAAATAAAATATAATTCTAGAGGTATTTAAAAATTCCTGCACAGATTTACGTAGAAAGCATTTATAGAATACATTTGGAGTGCAAGAATCTTAAAAACATTTTCCAGTTTAAAAAATTAAAGGACTTGATTAGACTTTATTCTCCTAAAATCCCTGAAAATGGATTCTAAATTACAAAACAATTCCAATACTTATTGTGATAGTGGCTTTGTTTTAAACAAGTGTCATGTTCCTTTAAAATTGGAAGGTGTTTAGGTCCATTTTTCAAACGAGTTTACTTGAACAATTATATATTAAATTACTTTACGTACGCATTCTGATTACAAGGTTAAATGTTTGTATTCTATAGATAAGTTTATATTAATACGTTTAAAGTCTGAATTTTGGAAGTATTTATAGGAGTATAAGAATTTTAATAATATATTTTTTGTCTATTAAAAGATTAGACTGTTTGTGATATTTTGTGTTAACAAATGTAATCTAAATGAGTCATTACATTTTAGCCATTTTTTTTTAGTGACCATCCTGAGGCAGGCTCGAGTCCTGAATGGGCTGTTAAACCATTGAGTTGTAGTAGTATTAATATATAAACCAATATCCATTAAAAATGTACGAACATTTCAGATTTTGTGAGCATTTGACCATTTCAAATTTGTAAGAAACGTTTTATATTAAGACATCACGTTAAAATTTACTATCTCAGACTTAGTAGTTAACGCTTTGATCAATTTTTTACTACTCAGATTATAGTAAGAATGGAGAATCCTATTCATCCTCATAGAAATTGGTATAAATAACGAATTCCATATTAAATTTTTTTTCTTTATAGGGGAAACCGGAGTAAAATGGTCCGCTTTTGTGAATTTTGAGTATTTGCTCTCAAACTAATGATTTTTTGATTCTGAAAATATATATATGCACATTGCCTATATATTAGGCTTTATATTACACTCAGTCAAAACCAATTATTATAATTACGTTTTTTATTACAATTTTTTTAATAGCAAGTGACAAAGTGGACCATTTTACTCCGACCCCGGGGTAAAATGGACCGCAAAAAATTTCTACAGATAACTTAAATGTAGTACATTATTTAATAGTACAAAACATAAAATGTATATTTATTTTCTATAGCTTCACTCTGTACACATAAAGCATGATATTAGCGAATATTGAAGTTAATGAATGATACACCGAAAGATTTGTGTGTTATTGAAAGTCTGCTATTTTCTTGAGAAGCAGTAGGATCTGGGAGACTCATCACAATATCTTGAACATTTCCGAGCGATTCATCAACATTGTCAGGGAAAATGAACACATTTTGATTAGGTTTTTGTCTTATAAATTTCACGAGCGTAATCATTTTTTCCTGTTATTAAACCAACCAAATGAACCACTTTCTTTTTTGTCAAAAATTTGACCAAAACATACTTGCCAACTTTTAATTCATTATCAGAATTAGCATCATGCTGTGAATTGCTTTCTTTATCACTGTGTTGTGTATCACTATAAAGACATGTTTTCCGAATCACTCAAACTTTCTGATCCACATAAATTTTCTTTATTTGCTTTAAAATTCAGTTTTATCATTTTTCTGCTTAGTTAAGACTAAAATTTTTTCTAAATTCTTCCTATCTTTAACTAAAGCAGCATTTTTCTGTTTTAATTTTTTCTCTTCCTTCTCTTTGACATTTTTTCAATCATGGTTTTCACTGGTGTATCAGTTAGAATTTTTGATGCACCCTTCTTTCGTTTTTTTGTTATCTTGCTCATGCTAGCTTTTGCCAAGGGGCGTAATTCAAAGGGTGATATTATTTTCAACTGATGATTTTCACTTTGTACTGATTGTGATGTATTTGGTTGCTGATTACCTGTGCTTGGTTGATGATCAGCTGTACTTGTTAATTCAAAATCTGGTGACGGTTGATCAGTCACATATGATGAGAGATATTGGATATCCCCAAAGGCATTTTCATTGAATTGCCATATATCTGTTACTTTAAATCCTGCATGTTTTTAAAGTATCACACATAAAATCAATTTAGAAAGCATTACAGAAATAAAAAAAAACACAACTTGGGAAATGGACCATGGTCCATTTTACCCCAGGTTCTGGTGGTCCATTTTACCCCATGTGTAATTCTGACAAAAAGTGTCAGAAAAAAAGAACTAATCTTATATTAAATTGTTTTAGCTACATTAAATATAATAATACATAATCTTAGCTCTTTATTGTGAGAAGTTCAATACTCCAAATAACAATTCTGAAATGAAAAGATATATTATGATGAAAATATTTACTTTGACTACCACAAATCAACTTTCTAGAACTTTCTTGTACGTTTGTAAATAGGCAGCCGTAGAAATATTAATGATCATTGAATTTCTTCAATTAACACTGATTGAATCCATTGCATCGTTATTTTGAAACAATATATTTTTGTTTATTAGTAATGATATATGTTGATAGTCGTCTAATTGCTTACTGTATGATTTTTAAAACTCATTGGCCATTATTTCATATCCTTAACAAATGGTTGTCATTTTTTAATGCAAGTTTTATAGCTTTTGAGTGTATTTCAGTCTTTGGGACAACCCTAAAAGTCTTTACATTTAGAAATTTGATGTTATTTGTAAATTTAATGAACTAAGACTAAAAAATAATTCTTTTTTCCTTTTTATATAAATCTGGTTTAAAGTTATCGTTTTTTTCATTGAGAACATTTTTTAGAAACCATTTATTACTAGTTGAAATTGTGTTAAACTTTTTTTTTATCGACTGTATTTTATTAATAGATGAATTAAACGTTAGAAATTTCCTAGAGTCATAATTGTTACTGAATTTGTTATAATTCAGCTGGTGTTTATTTCTCGTCAAATGTACCCAATGGAGATTTACTAGTATATGTGTCTGCTCTAAATGCACATATCTAACAAATCTCTTTTCGGTTGGATCAGTTTTGTGTATTTCGAAAGGTAAGCAAGAAACATTTTAAACTTGATCTATTCACTAAATTCTTGTTTATTTTTATGCCCATTTATTATTACAAGTCATGTTATAAAGTTTTAAGATATACTTCGGAATATTTGAAAACATTTTGTTAGCTTCGGTATATCCAAAACTGATTTGTGGGATAGTTTCTATATCAGAAAGAAATGCTCTTTATTTTTACCTTCTAAAAGCTAATCAAAAAATATTTACCATTAAGTCGCCGCAATTAAGAAAATGCTAACACATTTTGGTAATTTAAAAGCTTTTTAAAGCAATGTGATGTCGCATTTGTTACTCTCCTAACTTTCCTATTGTTTCCTGCTATTTGAAAATTAGTTCCTTATCTTTTTCCTAATGTTAAGTGGTTTTTCCAGTTACTAGAGCTCCGCAGAGAGTGACTGGGCCAGTTTTGAGCTTTACAGTCTAAATTTGGGCTCATTAAACTCCTATAGGTTTCTACATCAGCTACGGTAATCGAACAAGCAAAAGGTCATCATAGTGTGTAAAATGAAGTTTGTGTGCCGTATAGTTAACCTTTGGTAGCAACTGGGTACAAAGTGTTTTTTTTTAATTCTTAGATTTTGATTGAAAAACCTAAAACAGTTTTTTAGGAACTGTGGTATATTTTTTTCGCTGAGAATCTGTGTATTTTAAAAAATTTAATTTTTAAGAAACGAGAAATTTTCTGAGGTGTGGTTATTCCTTTTTCCCATGTTCAGAACTCTAAATATGAATACAGTTTTAGCACCCTCTACTAGGGTGTTTAGGGACAGCTTGGATGAATGTAAAGGATCAGAGAAAGCGTGAACATGCTGGCTCGAGCTCCCAATTAGGTGTATTTTATACATTTTCGATGTGAAGCCCTCTATTTTACCGAGCAGTAAACTAGACTTAGTTAACGGTTAACCATCTACCGGTGTTATGAAAACATTTTTGCTTGAAGTGTCTCGTAAAATGACTTCTAGATGGTAGCGTCCGCTAAGAGAGCACCCAACCCGCCCTCCCTTCTGGGTGTAGTCGCTTTTATACATTTTCGATGTGAAAAGCCCCCTAGCGGCCAACAAGAAGTTCTATAACAGCGCCACCTATCGGTGTTATGAAAACACTTTTGCTTGAAGTGTCTCGTAAAATGACTTCTAGATGGTAGCGTCCGCTAAGAGAGCACCCGCCCCGCCCTCCCTTCAGGGTGTAGTCGCTTTTATACATTTTCTATATGAAAAGCCCTCTAGCGGCCAACAAAAGTTCTATAACAGCGCACCTACCGGTGTTAGGAAGACACTTTTGCTTGAAGTGTCTCGTAAAATGACTTCTAGATGGTAGCGTCCGCTAAGAGAGCACCCACCCCGCCCTCCCTTCAGGGTGTAGTCGCTTTTATACATTTTCTATATGAAAAGCCCTCTAGCGGCCAACAAGGAATTCTATAACAGCGCCATCTACCGGTGTTATGAAAACATTTTTGCTTGAAGTGTCTCGTAAAATGACTTCTAGATGGTAGCGTCCGCTAAGAGAGCACCCGACCCGCCCTCCCTTCTGGGTGTAGTCGCTTTTATACATTTTCGATGTGAAAAGCCCCCTAGCGGCCAACAAAAAGTTGTATAACAGCTCCACCTACCGGTGTTAGGAAGACACTTTTGCTTGAAGTGTCTCGTAAAATGACTTCTAGATGGTAGCGTCCGCTAAGAGAGCACCCACCCCGCCCTCCCTTCAGGGTGTAGTCGCTTTTATACATTTTCTATATGAAAAGCCCTAGCGGCCAACAAGAAGTTCTATAACAGCGCCACCTACCGGTGTTAGGAAAACACTTTCGCTTGAAGTGTCTCGTAAAATGACTTCTAGATGGTAGCGTCCGCTAAGAGAGCACCCACCCCGCCCTCCCTTCAGGGTGTAGTCGCTTTTATACATTTTCTATATGAAAAGCCCTCTAGCGGCCAACAAGGAATTCTATAACAGCGCCACCTATCGGTGTTATGAAAACATTTTTGCTTGAAGTGTCTCGTAAAATGACTTCTAGATGGTAGCGTCGGCTGAGAGAGCACCCAACCCGCCCTCCCTTCTGGGTGTAGTCGCTTTTATACATTTTCGATGTGAAAAGCCCCCTAGCGGCCAACAAGAAGTTCTATAACAGCGCCACCTATCGGTGTTATGAAAACACTTTTGCTTGAAGTGTCTCGTAAAATGACTTCTAGATGGTAGCGTCCGCTAAGAGAGCACCCACCCCGCCCTCCCTTCAGGGTGTAGTCGCTTTTATACATTTTCTATATGAAAAGCCCTCTAGCGGCCAACAAGGAATTCTATAACAGCGCCACCTACCGGTGTTATGAAAACACTTTTGCTTGAAGTGTCTCGTAAAATGACTTCTAGATGGTAGCGTCGGCTGAGAGAGCACCCAACCCGCCCTCCCTTCTGGGTGTAGTCGCTTTTATACATTTTCGATGTGAAAAGCCCCCTAGCGGCCAACAAGGAATTCTATAACAGCGCCACCTATCGGTGTTATGAAAACATTTTTGCTTGAAGTGTCTCGTAAAATGACTTCTAGATGGTAGCGTCAGATAAGAGCGCAAGCACCCACACCGCCCTCCCTTCTAGGTGAAGTCGCTTTTATACATTTTCGATGTGAAAAGCCCTCTAGCGGCCAACAAGGAATTCTATAACAGCGCCACCTATCGGTGTTTTGACAATACATTTGGTTAAAGCGTCTCGTAAAATGACTTCTAGATGGTAGCGTTGGCTAAAGACTTCCCAACCCTCCCTTCGAGATGTAGTTTCTTTTAGAGTTTTTCTGTGTTAAAAGCCATCTAGCGGCCGAACACAAATCGGATGACAACGCCATCCGATCTTATGTTAAACATTTTTTAAGAACGAAAACGCTTAAAGAGTTGGGGGTAACTAAGCAGTGCGGTTGTTTTTTCACACTATAGCAGAGCGTACTTTACCCCTAAAAGAACCTATGAACGTTTCATCGCAGTTCAAATTTATAGTTTCTTCCCCTAGTGGTCGATATTGAAATTCACTATAGTAATGTGTCTACCAGTTTTCCTACTAGTTAAATTGATAGCCGATCTCAGAACCAGCGGGTTGCGAGTTTGAGCCAAAGATCAACCGTGTTCATTAATGGCAAATAAAGTTCGTGGTCCCGATGTCCTCTGGATTGGTTTGGTTTGGAGCGCT
The DNA here is from genome assembly GCA_032207245.1 of Pardosa pseudoannulata. Taxonomy (NCBI): domain Eukaryota; kingdom Metazoa; phylum Arthropoda; class Arachnida; order Araneae; family Lycosidae; genus Pardosa; species Pardosa pseudoannulata. The sequence continues at coordinate 152,012,286 of CM063510.1, forward strand.
ACGGTCTACTGTTTTGCACACGAGGGCTAATGAGACCGGGACCTACAGTTTAAAGCCGATTCCGAACGGCTACAAACATCCATGCCAGCAGCGGGATTCGAACTCCGGGTCCGAAGAGTAGCGCTCTACCATTCGGCCCTCGTTCGGCATAGAACAGTTCTGAAAGTGATCCAACCGAAAAGAGATTCTTTAGATATGTGCATTTGAAGTAGACACATATACTAATAAATCTCCATTGGGTACAATTGGAAGCGAAATGTTCTCAAACAGCACCGAAATAAATCATACAATAGCTCAATTATATGAGAACATTTTTTTAGACTTATTTCTCCTAAACATGAAATCACATAAATAACACTTTCTGAATGTATAAAAACTTCTAGGGTTAGTCCAACGAATAAATGACACTAGAAAGTTATTGAAATTTAAATTTTCGATTAAAAATATTTTGGGTCCTCACATTTTGGATACGGAAGCTTTCAGATGGCTAATCAGTTATAGAATTCGGACAATAAGCAAATATGTCAAACGGATATTATAACCAATAAATAAAAATATTTCAAAATAACGATACCATATATTCAAATCAATTAAAGAAATCCAAAGATTGTTAACATTTGTAAGATGTATTTTTAAAAACGGGCATGAAATTTAAAGTAAAAGGATAAAATGCTAAACAAAATGTAATGTATATGTAGAAAATTTCTTGCAAATGTGCAATTCGTTATTTATTACCAAAGTAGCATATAGCCAGTCATATGACAGGATCTGTAAATTTTTTATTTTCCAGAATTTTAAAGTACCGTATGAGGCAGGTCAAGAATTTTTTTTTTTCAGAGAATTATCTGGTACAAGCTGAATAATTTATCTTTACTGACCGCATGTTAATTGCCAACTTTATCTTGTCATATTACGTGATAGGATGGACAGCAGAGGTTTTAATATCGACAGTGATTATTTGGCGGTATATATGAATGATGTCCAAAATTGAGCGAATCGATTGCAAACCGTGTGGTTATGTATAAAAAACAAACACAAATAAACGAACTTCTTAATTTTCAAAGATATATAACTTAAACGTTAGATATTTATTAGTCCGTGAAATACTCCTAGACTTATATGAAAATAACTAGCATATAGCCCATCATATGACGGGATAAGTAAAATTTTTTATTTTCCAGAATTGTAAAGTTCTTTATGAGGCAGGTAAAAAAAATGGTTTCTTTTTTGGCTGAGAATTATCTTGCAACAAAAAATAATCGATGATTAAATTTAAAATTATCACATACGTACCTAATCTATTATTTAAGCGAAATATAAAAGAAAATTATTTACGTAATATCTAAGTTCAGTGATAAATCGTATGAAAATGATGTAGTGATATTTGAGTAATTTTTAAATAAGAAATGATTACATGAGATGTTTTAAGAAATGACGTCATAATGCTAGAATAAAATGTTATTTTTATCTATTTATCACGTGATAAATTGATAAATTTAATCGCCTGCTCTTAACCGGGGAAAATAGGGCTTGAAATAATGGCATTAAACGCTCGAAAAGAGGGGAAGGGGTGGATTTCGAAAGTTTTAAAAACGATAGTATTTTTCGCTGTGATATAAACCATATTTATACCAATTTATTTTAGAATCCGATGGATAGTTTAGGAGAAGATAAACTTTACTCGCTTTGAATGTTGCTAACCCTAACTCATCAAGAATCCAATATGGACTTGTATCCATTCCAGGTCCAACCGCTTCATAAATTTGAGGACAGACGGACAGATAACTTAGGCTATTATTATATAGGAAATTTGTTAATACCGGTGATACAATTTTCATTGCAACAAAAAATAATCAACGATTAAATTTAAAATTATCACATATGTACCAATCTATTATTTAAGCCAAATATAAAATAAAATTAATTACGCCATACCTAAGTTAAGTGATAAAACGTATAAAAATAATGCAGATTATATTTAAATAATTTCAAATAAGAAATGCTTAAATGAGATCGTTAAGAGAATGACGTCATAATGCTAGAAAAATAATGTTATTTTCATCTATTTTTAATGCGATTCTATGAGGATAAATATGATGCTGAACACTGTCGAGACGTCATTTGTGCCTTTAATCAGCAGGTGCCGATCCGATTAGTGAAAAGTTGATCAAAGCGTTACTAACTTTTCGTGTTAAATCTGTTAGATCGTATTTTTAAAGGGCTGTTATCTTAAAAGGTTTTAAATGATCATTTTTGGTTCCTTGTTGAAAATAAAATCTCGAACTCTCTTTAAATTTTGGATGGTTACTCTTTTGTAGATTAATGATCATTGGAAAAAAAAATGGCTAAAATATACAATGGTTCATTCTGCTCACGCTTGTTAACACAAGTATAAAACCTAGCAAGTCTTAAATTTGTTAATAGACGCAAAATAGTCTTGTTAAAATAATTTACACCCATATAAAAACTTAATAAAATCAAATTAAAATATATTATATATTAATTACAGAATATAAATTTAACCGTATAATCCTTTGTTAGCTTTAGCTAAATACATCGCAGTAATAAATATGATATGCCTATTAATGTGCAACTAGAACAATTATTTATTCATCGCTGAAGATTTATAAAAGATTCAAACACGAACAGAACATTTTAAACCTAAATTTTTATTAAGGTAAAGTGAATTACGGGAAGAATATAGTGTTTTCAATCTCTTGATGAGATTTAAGGAAATCACATCCGCATAAAATAAAAATGTTGAAAAATCCACACTTCAAACTTTTTAAGAAAAGGAATTACTTGCATTAAAAAGAAAGATAAAAATGCAATGGACGAGCGTTCCCGATGTCACATTGACAACATTGCATTCTTACATAATGGCAATTATAAAATCTGTAAATTGAGCTCATTAAATTAAATTCTTGGTACAGATGCATTATAGATGCCGTGTTTTTTTCGCCAAATTTGGTGATTTTTTGGCGATTTTATGGGGCGATAAGTAAGTTGTGTTATTAAATTTATCTTGCATTTCATTTATTACAAGGGGGGGGGGTTGAGGGGGAAACCCTTCAAAATTTTTTATAAACGGTTTGTATAATATTAGTGCTTATTATGATAGATATTATTAAAGGATATATATTGTGTTCATATATACCATAAATATTACTAATCTGTTATTTAGTTTTTAAATAATGTAAAAA
>CM063510.1:152020488-152055488 GCA_032207245.1 Pardosa pseudoannulata
GAGAAAATATTTTCTGGCTTCCTACGGGGATAAGGTAATGTGCAGATCATAATATTTTTCAATTCATCGCGCAGTTGGCGCTTAGGTGTTTCTAAATGGCGAACAACACTTCATTTAAGGAGACTCGGCACTCCCTGAAATGCCGAAGTGAGATGAAAATACCTATTGAGATTTTTATTCTAAAACTATCCTCATACCTTCAAGTACATCCTGTCAAAATTTCAGTCATTTTCGCATTAGAACGGCTGGAACAGCTGTCTTAAAAAACACCTGTCTCGAATTTTCCTTTTAAATACCACGCCAACTTCAATGTTTACATTTTTTTTTTTTTTGTATAACAGCTGAATTCAAATAGCATTGTCTCCTGTTCTGAGTCGATTGTTTAAAAATGAATCACGGAAGGGAAATTATGACTGTACATTTAACGTATAACCGTATAACGTATATACTTTAATAATTTTTAATTTTATGCACTTTAAAAGAAATATGTTCAGTATTATATCTAATTGATATCTGACCTAATAGAGAAATTCATATTTGACACAACAAACACAAATTTCTCTATTAGGGTTGCGAATACCAACTGAGAGGTTACCTCAAATGAGATAGGCAATAAAGTTTAGCCAATAGCAACCATGAACTCCTCTTTTTAGGGTTGCCATTACATTTTGAGACTTTACGTGGTATCACCAATCTCCTATATAATAATAGCCTAAGTTATTTCTAAGTCTGTCCTTGAATTTATGAAGCGGTTGTACCTGGAATGGATAGAGACATCCATATTGAATTCTTTATGAGTGAGGGTTAGCAACGTTCGAAATCCATCCCTTCCCCCTTTTCTAGCATTTAATGCCATAATTTCAAGCTCTATTTTCCCCGGTTAAGAACAGGCGATTAAATTTATCAATTTATCATTTAATAAATAGGTAAAAATAACATTTTTTCTAGCATTATGACGTCATTTCTTTAACCATTTCATTTAATCATTTCTTATTTTAAATTATTTAAATATCGTCTGCATTATTTTCATACGTTTTATCACTGAATTTAGATATTAGGTAAATGATTTTCTTTTATATTTGGCTTAAATAATAGATTAGGTAATATGTGATAATTTTAAATTTAATCATAGATTATTTTTTGTTGCAATAAAAATTTCATCACCGGTATTAACAACAAATTCTATCTACCTCCTGGGTGTAGTAGAAATGATAGTTTCATTCCTTTACTTCCATTAATTACTGTGGCAAAAAATTGGGAACTTAACGATAATTTTAACGTAGGTAAGAAAACTTTGAATTATTTTTCTAAATGAAATCAACGTGGTTCTAAACTGCATTCACACTATCGGGAGACTTTAGAGGAGTATGAAGAAAAACAAATTATTGATCGTGTACTAATAATTCTTAGTCATAAAACAAACCATTTTTTTATCTGCCTTATAGGGTATTTTCCAATTCTGGAAAATTAAAAATTTTACTGATCCCGCCATATGACGGGCTATATGCTAGTGTGGTAAGACTAGTCAACAATGGATGCATAAAAATTATCTGTTGTTTCAAAAATGTTCTTGGCCGTGATAAGACCACGGAAGCCCTGATGATTTGTGGAACTTTTAAATTTATATAAAAGTAATTATCATTGTCTTGATATTATTATTTAACTTGATTGCTATTTTAATAAGCTTCAAAAGAAAGCTATGCATTAATATACTTGCACCAGTGGCGTGCGGTCCATATGTGCAAGGTGTGCACTGCACACCCTGGCAAAATTATGAGAGACAACAATTTTCTCCATCTATGTCTACCTATCTTTATGTGGTATATAATAAATATTATTTATAATATATTCAAATATTATGTTGATTTGCTTGCTTGTATTTCAACAGTGCGTGCGGTACTAGGTGCAGCACCACGTAGCGCGTTCAAAAGCAAACGGGCATAGGAAGTTTAAATGTGTACGCATTGCGCACTAATAGGAAATCACGCTTTATATGTATGGGCTACTGGAGAAGTACATTATACTATGGAACTGAGGCAAGTGCAGCAATTTTTACTGCACTTGGTATTCAGAATCATCCGAAGGTACGGTTTATTAAGCGTTGTATTAGAGCGGGGACTTAGTGCTGAAGCGCTTTTGGTTTTTTAACTGATTAACTGGACATACGATTTTGCAGACGGTTAATGTTTAAATTTATATATTGTATGATTTGGTTTTCATGGAAATATAAAAGAAGTATTTCATCAATATAAAGTGAAATGTTTTAGTGTGGTAAGGTAATTTCGGTGATGTATTATATTTATTGAAATAATTAGCTGAAAAACAATGTTGTTTTGTTTTAAAGAAACGAATTTTAACAGAACAGCCCAAATTTATCATTCATTGTGTCTTACAGATAGTATATAAGTTATATCTGTAATACCATATCCCTGGTTTTGTTTTTAAAAATTGTCAAGATGTTTTTCGCACAATATATGATTTCAAATGTTAAAAACAATAAATAAATATAATTTAATCTACTGACCGAACGAGAAACAGTTCATTCTATTGCGCCAGCGTGCAGTGAAATCCTCTACACGTGGAATAGACGTTCGGTTTGTCGGCACCAGTGAGTATCCGGATGTGGTCCTACGTTTGCTGAAAATATAACTTTTTCGTGGAAGCCCAAAGAGTCGCTTTTTCGACGCCGATTTGACACCATACAACAAAAGACATGATTTTTGCTTCAGTGCTAGTAGAAGTCTCATAAGTTTAGCTGTTTTTATAGTTATAACTCGACTACTCGAAGGTAAATATTTTATTTATTGTAATCTTTAAATTTATATTCATAATAAATAACCCGTTTCATAATGGAGAACTCGGATGTGTCAATAATTAAAGATTTATTGGAAAATCCATGTTCTCTGCACACCCTGCATGAAAACCTACCGCACGCCACTGAGTTGCACTATGTATTAATATCCTATAATATGCTGTGTATTAATATACCAGAAAATGGAAATTAGTTGCGCCTTCATTTATTCATCGTTGACCCTGCTGCCTCATGATTTGTATTTTAAGTGATTATATAATACTATGAAGTGAAACCAAAAGTGAAATAATAATGTTAAAATTTCTTGAATGAATGAAAAATGGATTAACTTGAAATATTAATAACATTTTCTACATATACAAGGTGATTATAAATCCCACTTTTTAAATGCTTTAAAAAAACACTGAACAGAATAACTTCAAATTGGAACTAAATATACTAAAAGGTATAAGAAAAAAGTTAAACAGTTAAAAACAATTTTCCATTTAATGTGGTACGGCCTTACATTTTCACTAACAGTACCACAAGTCATTTTTTCCGTTAAACAACCGAGGCACTCATGCACATTGTACTGTACAGTTGGTTTACTGAGCAACTCATGCCAAATCCTGTCTTGCTTCTGTTCAAAATGTCACTTGGAGCCGAAACCCCTTTTGTTCGGACCCGAAACCCCTTTTGTTCGGACCCGCTCTGTACATGCCGCACCAACTCACAGCCAGCGTGGTCATGTGACCAAAAATGCTCTTGAGCAGTGCAGCTCCAGATTTCAAAGGAGTATGTGCAGTATTTACCCCGATGCTTCGATAGTTCATTTTTGAACTAGTGCGGGTTTACACCCCCATTTTCTATGTTTTAATTGAAGTGCAGATTTATTCCCCTTTTATTCTTTATATGTTTGGTTGTGTTAATAAATAATTAAAAAGACTGTGGAGAATTCCAAGTTCTGATACACGCGTCAAACACCTTTCATTATGCCACTTACAGCTTCGTATATAGATACACCAGGGGTAACTGTGCTCCGGGAATACCTAGGAATTCCGGATTTTTTCAGTTATCCCTTTTTTTTTCACCATGGTGGTTGGAATTCAAAGAAGAAAAAAGAATTGCTTAAATAACTTAAAAAGGCTTCTTATCAAACTTCCGTTATCGCTTGTGTTTCAGCTGCAGTAAACAGTTTTTATTTAGGAGACTTGTGTATTTGTTTATACAGTGGACTCCGCTTAAGTCTTTAATGGTCACCAAAATAAATTCATTGGAATTTAGTGTTATTAGTTTATAAATGTTATCTACGAACCTTGTAAATGTGAAATATATGATAAGCTTTCTTTACATTCCTTAGGACGGCTTGAGGAGTTGTTTAACTGACTAACCCCTCCCCTTGTACAGCTTGAATATTATCCTTTTACTTTTGAAAATTTTAACTATACTAAAAGAACAATAAATAAGAATCCTTAAAATGATATAATAAATAAATAGCTTAACAATTTATAAATGTTTGTATAGATACTTTTATTTTGGGTCATACGAAGGATAATTTGAATTACTGACTTCTCAGGTACAGCAAATTTAAATACATATATTTAAAAAAAAAAAAACTAAATGTAGTTATCATTTGTTGAAAATTTAAAATGTCAAAAACATAAAAAAAATCGAAAAATCATTAATGTCTCTAAAAAGTTTATTTAATTGCAGTAGCTTTTGATTCTACATTATTGGCTTCCATACGTCACAGGTGTATGAGATTTAAGCTGTAAATAATTATAAAAATATAAAGTAAAGTACTCCTAAAAGTTTAAAAGAAAGATGTTTAATAGGTGGTTTTGCTACGAAACCACTGTCCGCTAAAGGGTTTTAATGTGATCGCAATTAATGTTATCGAAATCAATTAGTCACGATTTTCTCTATTCATTTGTATGTTAAAATTACCTCTTTATGTGATCGTTACACCGCTTAATGTTATCACTTTTCGAACCTCATTTTAACTGGCAAAAGAATATTCACAATGTATTCAGAAGGAACCCATCCTTTTCTTTCCCTCCGTTCTTGTTTTATTTTCCGAGAATTCTCCCTCTTCCACCTAAGGAAAAGGAGAAAAAACAAAGGAGTGGGAAATTACACGTTCCTGGAATTTTTCAGAAATACGCACATCCTGCTGGTGGTCAATAGCTGTCAGATAAGCAGAAGGCAACAAATTCTATTCGGAACTGAGAAGGAGCGTATTCCCATTTTATGTCTTGCTCGCTTACATGCAGCGTGTCGATATGGAAGCATGAAAGGGAAATGATTTAACATTAAAATTAAATATCGAAATTTTAAATCGCTATGACAGGTTACCAAATATTGTGATGAGGAGATTTAGATCAGTAATATAATTCATTAATTCATACTAGAAGTAAAATGTTTGGGATCTAAATATGACCTCATCACACCTTTTGTAAAGGGGAGAGGACAATGAAAATTATTGCAACGTTTTTTTTTTTTTCGTCTTGTGCGATAGTCTCGAGCGAAGTTCTGATCTCAGTCCCAGATTAGAATCCCGTCTCCGTTCATGACACTAAATAAGAATGTACCTTTGTGGAGTTATTTATGAGTCCCTAAGGGTCAGTGCCCAATTTGAAGGGCAAGGTTTTTCGAAGTTGGCGATCTCAAGGCGGGGTTAAGAAAACCTATGAAATTTTTACAACTATCCCGATTGGACGAACAGAAGAAAGAGGGGACAAAGATGAAATTGATATAAAAGAAGAAAAGTCTAGAAAGAAAAGAGGAGAGGTGCGAGAGTGGCGTCGAATCGAAGGGAGCAGAGCAGTCGAGTTGAGGAGACAAGTCCGACTGTCAGTGTTCAAGACTCGAGGACAGAGTATGGGGATCAAAGGAGTTGGGCCCAAGGAACACCTCGACATCTCTCAATGACCAGAAGTTTCCAGCTTATCCGCTTTTCAGTATCATCCCGAGTTATATTAAAAGGCCCCAGACCAGCGGAGATACGGAATTCACATTATCATCACGTCAATCGAAAGGTATCTATAAGAGTTTCCCCGAGTACAGCCTTGGCACACCCAAAAGATCCACAGTGGTACGCATTATTATACATATTTGAAATTGAGATTGGGTCCTCTCTCCTATATACATAGAGTTAGCTAAGTGGTAGGAAAGTATTATTATCATATCTTAATTGGTGTGGCACCTATTCTGATTATATTAAAAGTAAATCGTAGGAAACTTAATCTGGATCTTGTATATTAATAATGTATGTATATATAATTGTAATAAATTGACTTATTTTTACTTTAAAGCTGTTTTCAGTCGTTCTTAATTTAGCGTATCAGTTTATTTTAAGTCTGTAGTCTCACAGAGCCTGTGGTTGGATTTAAACTTAAAATATCTGCACAACGCAACCCAAGTAGTATTTAGTCTTTGGGACTAAAAGAAATAAACAACCACTATACGTTTGATCACAGGTTAATACCTAAATATAAACGAGAACTACACGATAAATATGAGTCAGCGCAATGCTGCAGCGCAGTTAAACATTTCTCAGCTTCTGAATTGCATTGAAAGTGTCGAAACGTGGAGTACAACACCGCTCCGATGACTTTAAAAAACATTATGATTACGAACGATTTATCAATGAACTTCTTAGAAAGAATTGTAGGCAGTCGAGAATTGATCAATTATTTTTATTATGTAAACAATTCTTATGTCTTAAAGGACAATATACAGTACATAAATATAAGGTGAGTTTTTTCATTTTATTTTGAAGTGTAGTACGTGTAAGTTAAAGGGGGGGGGATAAATTTATCTAATCTTGCATATCATTTATTGTTATCAATCGGTTTATGTTATCAAAATCATGGTACCCCAAAACGATCACATTAAGCGGAGTTCACTGTACTATCATGGCCATCAACAGTACGCAAGATGCAAGGTATCACTGTAGATTACAGAATAATATATTTAGGACGAAAACTCTTCGTACCAGGTCAAGCATACGTCGCCTTGCGTCGTGTGAAATCATTAGATGGACAATTGAAGATCTGGACCGCTCGACACTCACTGAAAAGTTTCATTGCAATAATAAAGCATTTCAAGAGATGGACAAAATGAGACCACTATCAGCTTCATAAATTAGAAACGGAAGAAATAAGAGAGCGAATAAATAGTAACAAACAAAAATAATAGTCCGACACCATAGAAAAGAAAATGGAAAATTCCAAGGAAATTTGCTTTCTATTTGGTCACTTAATATTGTAATTCTGTTATATGTATACACAAATTTATATTAATTGTAATTATTTAATTAAAAGTAAGTAAAATAAATTTTTTCTTTGTTGACCTAAGTAGGAATTGACTTTAAAATTTTATACAGTAGAACATCTTTTTAACGACTTCACGATACAACGACCCCTTCGTTAAAACAGCCATCTTAAAAAGTCCCAATTATTTTACCATAGGAATAATGCTAATTTTGAATCATTACAACGAATCCAAGCATATTATTTTTCGCTAGAGCGACCACCAATTTTAGTCCTCAGAACGCATGAGCAAGTGGGCTATTTCAAAATTATTGTACTGTGGTACAACTTCAAGAAACCTGTACTTCTCTCTTTGTGCTTGCTTAAAGGAGGGGAGGGGGAGTGACGAAAAGGGTAGAACTAAATCTTCAATTACCTTTTGATGAGTTTGTTGCTGTAGACAAAACTTTACAGTGCTGCGGAGAAAATTTGAATGAGGACGATTTTATTGCCCGTATTACCGGAAAAAAGAAGTCTGCTATTCCGACGACGGAGAAGAAATCGTCCAAGCTTTTGAAAAAGTGAATGAAAAAGAAGCCTTCATTGCAATCAATGCCTTGCGTCAGTATTTTGAAGAACAATTTAATTCTGAAGATTTCCTTCAGAATCAAACGGATATGGTATCAGTGATAATGAAAAATTCCCAAATGAACTCGAAACAGGCGTCAATCAAAGACTTTTTTTTCACAAATTCAGTATTGGAAATACAAATAAATCGAAATGTTCTCTAGGTATGTACTGTTGCATCATTTCTTTGCTCAATTTTTTTTAGTATTTTTTCAATTCGTTACAACGACTATATGATGTTGATAGGTTCTGCTATATATATATATATATATATATATATATATATATATATATATATATATATATATATATTACTTGTTTTAGAGCGCTTTAATAAAGTTATTGCATAACTTCTCTCTTAAGCCTCTGAACATTCAAATCTCATACAACTTAACTCTCTCAAAGTGTTTTTAAGCCTTTCAACTGAGTTGCTCAGAAACTGCTACAAGTAAGGTTTCTGGTTGTCCGCAAAGCGGATTAAATACTTTTTTTTTCTTTCACAAATGAAGAGTACTAAGTACACTTGTAAGAATTATTCTTAAAGTAAAATAAGTTTTCATTTCGTTTCAGAAGCACGGATAGGATAGGGTAAATCATAATTAAAAGCACATTTTGCATTGCAGATAAAATTCGAGACAAATCTTCAAGGGTTTAATTAACACAATTATTATGTTTCAAAAGGAAAGATTACTGAAATTTTTTTACAGTAGAAAAGTTTCTGTTAGTCGTTTCAAAATATCAACCAAATAACCTAATGTGATACTGGGGAAATGGATGCTTGCTAATTTGTTTGAAACCGTCCGTTGTCCACGTCAGACAAGATTCGTCTTCGTTCCACCACTTTTCCAGATGATGATGTGTTTTTGACTTTGCAGGAGAGTGCAGTTTTTCGCAGAGATCACACATCCAAGGTTGCAGGTACGAGCGGTATGCACTTTTCCATGAAAAGTATGAGAAGTATAAAGTTTCATTTCGAGACACTTTCCAAAGGTACAGTCCTAAGTCTTCTGGAGACGGAAATTTCATGGCGTCGATCACAGAATTCTCTGGTGCTACTCTGGAATAGTTCGCACCCCCAAAGACGACTGGAACAATGTTATAATCAAGAGGGTTGAAGAGTTTTTCCGTCACGTAATCTCTGCAGATGGCATTTTCAAAAGCAAGATAGAATTTATAAGTGGCAGCCACAGTGGTGTAACATTTTCCCGTCTCTGGGGGTCTGCAGCTTTTCTTTCCGCAACCACCTACGATATCGACTGGGTAGACTTTCATAAGTCGTTCTACGTATTGCTCCCTGTTACTGTCAGATCGGCAATTGCTGACGAACCATATAGCTCTGTTCCTCTTGCGTTGGAAGATGTCTTTTGAAAAAAGAACCTTTTCCTTGGCACGTGGCTTCCTGCCGATAAACCCGTACTTCACCAGGACGTCCGAGTCTCTCCGATAACTCATAGTCCAGTTGAATATCCCGTTGAACCTCTTCATATCTTTCACTTCCAACCACGGTGGTTCCATTGAGTAAATGATCCAAATCTGATTTGGGGACCTCTTTTGGGGGAAGCTGTAAACTTCCAAATCTCGAAGGTGGAACAAGACAGCATCTGCCCTGTCAGAATCAGAAAGTTTTTTTGTGACGTAACATTGACTGATGGCACACGAGTAGCGCAAGAATGTCGCGTTCCCGGTATGAAGAAAATAAAAATGTTTTGGGTTCCATTCATTGAAGTATTTTGTTGCTAGGTATATTATTTTAGTTGACCCATTTATTTTGGATATGCTGTCTTTCACAGGGAAACCGACAAGCCGAGCGTCCTCGTTGTCGTACTTTTTCCATTTCCAGCTCTTCGGTTTGAATTCATCGACGAGCGGGAAGGTAAGAGAGGAGCCTTCTTGAATTGTTTGGTCTTTTTCAGAAGTCTGGGATCCATTCCAGATTGAAGAATACATGCTACGTTTTAGGTAGGTGACAACTAGAAAGAGAAACACTACGAAAGGAACAAAAAGGAAGATAACTCGGATGGAGGGAGGACGGAAGATATATCTGAAATAAATATTCTTCGTACACATTCTTCAGCTTTAAGGATATCTTGTCTTGAGTCTGAAAATTAAAAAAAAAAAATGCAGTTTTTTACAAAAATGGGACAAAATGAAGAGTAACATCTTTATCCTACAACTGCATGAATTTAATTTTTTTGTACGAATTCAAATTGTCTGTCAAAGTATTCTTAGAATCTTCACGAATATACACAATACACTACTGGGAACAATCATGTACACAAACATATCGTTGTTGTGAGAGTGCAGCTATGTTTTACATAAAGTTTGCCAAACTGATTTGCTCTCCGTACTTGTACGTTGTGGGTTGCATGCCCAAGTATTTTTTTCGCGACTCCAGGAAATGTGTGGTGTGAAAACGGTCAGAGTAGAAAATACAATAAACTGCAAACTATTATTTACTGGACAACTATCGAATAATTTGCTACTAAAATTGGAAAAAATACAGCCGAAACAGTGCAAGCGAAATAGAAATCAGATTGCCCGTACGCCGCACGGGCAAATCAGTAAAGACCCGAAAGCTGTGCCCGTACGGCTTACGGGCAAAACAGGGAAGAGGTTAAGAAGCACAAGAAAGGGCAGAAAAAAAAAAGAAAATGGCTAAATATGAGTAAAAAGAATGAGGCTAATTTTAGAAGTATGCTTTCTTAATTTTTATTTAAAGAATGTAAACGACAACTAAAATGGCTTTCTCAAATTGTTTTTTTTTCTTTTTTGTTGTGCATAAGTTATATTTTTGAAAGTTCATAATCCGAAATGTGAAGGATGTAGGCTTTTGAAATTACTTGTGGATTGTTTCCACACTTTTTTCTACTTCTTGAACAACAACAAAACAAAAAGTTAACTCAATTCTGAATTATGGGTGAAGTTTAGAATATTTACAACAATTTTTTTTTAAATGACCTAAATTATTCATTCATTGATCCTAAAAATTGTTTTAGGAATATATTCGCTAAATTCTAGTTCACACTTTAGAAATAAAACATGTCAATGATACTAGTAATAAGATTTTTAAAACTAAATTTCCTTATGTATATATATATTTTTTATTTTTTAAAACATTGCTATTTTTTTTCAAATTTTCATAATTATTTAAGTTTATCTGAGATGTTTGTTAAATTTTAGTTCATACCCTAGAAAAAATAATGCAAATGATACTAGTAGTAAGAATTTTTAAAATAAGTTTAATTATAATTTTTTTTTTTTACCTTTTAAAAGATTGATATTTTTTCAGAATTTCTAAAACTATTTAAGTATGTATGAAATGTTCGCTAAATTTTACTTTATACCCTAGAAAAACTTTATAATTTTAGTTTATACCCTAGATGTAAATGATACTAGTAGTAACATTTTTTAAAATGAATTTAATTATAAGTTTTTTTACTTTTGAAAGCAATGCTATTTATTTAAATTTTTTTTTATATATTTTATTGATTTTCTTAAAATTATTTAAGTATTTATGTAATGTTCTCTAAATTTTAGTTTATGTTCTAGAAAAACCCATGTAAATGATACTAGTAGCAAGATATTTTAAAATAAACTGAATTATAACTTTTATTTTTTACTTTTTAAAGCATTGCTATTTTTAAAAAATATTTTTTGCTAAATACTTAATAATTTCTACTACTTGAACTAAAAAAAAAGTTGAATTTGAACAAAATTCTGAATTATAAGAGAATATTTATAATACGGTATTAGAATATTTTCAAGAATAATTTTTAAAAATGATCTATATTATTCCTTTATTGCTCCTAATATTTGATAAAAATATAGTCTCCAATTTTAGTTCATACCTTAGAAAAAACCATATAAATGATACTGGTAGTAATATTTTTTAGATAAATTTAATTATAATTTAATTTTTTTTAAATATTGGTATTTTTTTAAATTTTGGTATATTTTATTGATTTTTATAAAATTATTAAAGTTTACATGAAAAATTAATAGCTAAATCAAAATTTTAATTGCAGATGCATCCAAAAATATAATTAAAAGTTCTGAAAGAAGTTCTTTTTTAAAAAGTGTCCTAAATGTGAGGTTTGTAGTACTACGGTCTACTTTTTGCAACACGAGGGCTAATGACCTACATCTTAAAGCCGATTCCGAACGGCTACGAACATCCATGCCAGCAGTGGGATTCGAACTCAACTCGGGTACCGAAGGCGTAACCATTCCATTCCATTCTGTAACCATTCCATTTTTCAGTGTATCCTATCTATATTCCTAATTTAGCTCTAGGTTCAAATTTATTTCTTTGTATTTTAGGAATGTGTACATAACCTAGAGATCCAAAAACTCTAAAATATCGAACCGACGGTTTGTAACCTGACGAAATTTCTATGGGTGTTAACCCCTCAGTTAACCTATGCTCGCATCTGTTTCTTGTAGAAATAAAAGTTTTAAGGCATCTTGTCCTAAGGCTTTAATTTGCTTTCTTACAAGTGTGACCTAACACCATTCAAGTTAATGTTTTGTGATACACCGTTTTGTTCAGGGGTTGCAAATCGATGCACATTCGATCTTTATTCCCAAATCATTTTATAGTTTCTTAAATTTATGGTTACAAAGCTCTAGGTCATCAGTGTGAACACACTTTAATTTTTTATTTAATTCTCTTTCAGATCTAAGTAAGCACTGTTTAAAACAATCGAATATTTCAGTTTTACCCTTAATTAAAAATACATCAACTTTTTTAGATTTGGTTTGGTTTGGAGTGCTACGGTCTACTATTTTGCACGACGAGGGCTAATGAGACCGGGACCTACAGCTTAAAGCCGATTCTGAACGGCTACGAACATCCATGCCATTGTGGGATTCGAACCCACGAACTCCGGTACCGAAGGCTAGTACCCTAACCAATCGGCCATCGTTCAGCCCCTGAATGTGAGGAGATACTTTACAGGAACCTGGTATACTTGGGCATGTTTTTAAAATTTGAGCTGTTTTATTAAATACATTGCATATCATAAAACGATATTATTTCAAATGTAGATTTTGAGAAACAAGAAACTTTTTTTTTTTTTTTGGGGGGGGGGTGGTAGATTACAAAATGAATTAAATGTTTTTAAATTGAGAAACTTAAAAAAGTTTAGTTCTCGTCCAATTTTTTAAAATTTTATCACCACTTTTTAAAATCTGATTCCGGATAAATCGCTATTTTAAAACAGCTGACTTTAGGTACGTTGACAACTTTAGGAAAATTACTTTAGGAATTTTTAATGAAAGAAGAAAAATATATAACGTCAATTTATATGTAAGAATATATCAAAAACAAGAATTTCTTTATACTCTCAGTTAAAAAAAAAAATTCTTATCCAATTTATTGCCAAATCCATCCTTAATTCTCTTAGAGACATTTAAAAGTTGTATAGAAAATGATATCATTTTATTCATATAAGGTTGGGGAAAAAGAAATCCATTATTTTTGCGTGAAATTAATGATTTTATTTAACATGTTTCGGATTGTCCGATTTGGGTCAAATATGCCCCGTTTTGTTCTATAATTTGTTGTCATTTTAAAGGTAGCTTCATAATGCCTCTCTCATAGAAGTCATAGAAAAACTCTAGTAATCGATTTTACAATCTTCTCTTGATCCCAATTTCTTATCATTCCTGAAGTTTTGCAATGGGAGAAAAAGGTGGTAATCGCTTGGTGCCAGGTCCGGACTATATGGTGGATGCATTAAAACTTCCCAACCAAGCTCCCTCTGTTTCTGGCAAGTCACTACAGACGTGTGTGGCCTGGCGTTGTCCTGATGGAACACACCTCTTCTGTTGGTCAATTCTGGCCGTTTCTGGTCAAACGCTAGCTTTAAACGGTCCAGTTGTTGACAGTAGAGATCTGAATTTAGTGTTTGGCCATGCAGAAGCAACTCATAATAAATGATTTCCTTCCATTCTCACCAAATACACAGTAGAACCTTCCTGGCCGTTAGTCCCGGTTTGATTACCGTTTGAGCTGCTTCCCCGCTCTTTGACTGACCACTATCGTTTTCGAACAATATTGTCGTATTTGACTCATTTCTCATCCGCAGTCACCATCCGATTAAGAAATGAGTCGATTTCATTCCGTTTGGCCAAGGCTTCGCAGACGGAAATTCGATCCATCATGTTTTATGGTGTTAATTGGTGTTGTCTCCAAACATCGAGTTTGTTTTGGAATCTAGCTTTCCGCAAATGGTTTAATGGTCGATATTTAGCTCCTGGGCGATGGTACAACTACTAACATATGGGTCAACTTCCATTATTTCTGTGATTTTATCGTCATTTTCGACGACGGGCTTGCCTGTGCGAGGTGCATCATTAACATCAAAAAGGCAATCGGCGATACCAAAATTGCATGTAATTATCTGTTACAGTATCACCATCATGAACACCATTCACAATTTTAGCCGCCTGGTTTGCAATTTCACCTTTATCAAAGAAAAACTGTAAAATGCTCCAAATTTTCTCTTTGTTGACTTCCATTTTTTAGATCCTGTAACTCACAAGTGAATGGACCAAACAAAAAACAGTAAAAAAAAAAAATAGTGTTACATGTCACCTTGACAAAGAGCATAAATTTGAAATTATTTGATCGATGCTTTACGAGATATCGATCACTACAGCCATCTACCTAAAAAATAATGGATTTCTTTTTCCCCAACCTAATATTTGTTTGAGTTTTGGCACTTTAAAAGTTTTAAAACTTACTGGGGCAAATGAAATAATGAATACATTTTAAACAATAGATTTAAAGAGAGACAATTATAGTAAGAATGCTTTTTATCATACATTTCTATTCATTATAACGTCTTAAAATTAAGCAACATTAAACTAGATATACCATAGAATATTTTAAGTAAAAAATTAAAAGTCGATGTTTTTTTCGTCAAAATAAGGGCCGGGTACATTTCGCAGCGGAATTGTACCGGGAGCGGGCGTTTTGAGCTTAAATTTAGTTATTCAGTTAAATCTCAATAGCTCGAAAATTATTTAATTTTTTAACCAACTTTTCGTATTTTATATTGAAATATATAAACAAATATATAAATAGAAATATATAAATAACAATCATAAGATTTTTGTAAACAAAAAATATATTTCTAGTGTATAAATTAGTAGATTTAGTGGATAATAGTGTCGTAAATATGAAAAATCAAATAGAAATAGTGGTATATAGTTTTAAGTTTTTTCGAATTATGTTATATATAAACATTTTTACATTATAAAAAAAATGAAAAGAGCAATCATAAAACTAATAATGTAAAAACTAGCTTTTATTTGTCTAAATTTTTCCAGAATCTATGAAATAGACAAGAACATTCGGCTTCGTTTTCCTCTTTATATACCGTTATTTTTGTATCCACAAACAAACCATGTTGTTACACCAACCCGTACTAGTACGTGACCCGCGCTCAAGTATCAATCGTCAGAAAACGTACTAGTACGTGTCCCGCATACTATTTGTTTAAAGGACTCTTCTTTCATTTGAAAAATTGATATGTTAATGATTGTAAACTTAAGTGAAATCGAAATTGGGTATTAATAACTAAGAAATATTTTTAGTTATTATAACTTAACTATTTAAAAATTATGCATTATTACTGTATTTTAAAATGTTCGATTTTCATTTTTCATGTAGGGAAATAAGTTTAATTATAAGCTAACTACTTTCAATATTTTAGAATCAAACTTGATAAGTTGGATTCATATATTAAAATCAAAATTTTACTTTTTGTTCCTGCGCACATGATTCTAATATATTGATGCCAGAAACAAAATTCCACTTGTTACGAAAAAGAATGTGGTGCATCTTGAACTTATACCTCAAACCGAAGCATTTTAACAAGATTTATACTTTTTTTTATTGAATATGATTCAGATATTTTTAAAAAAGTAATATTTTTTAAAAAATATATGTAGATATAAAATACAATTATTTAACGTACCAATCTGATGTGTAAGTTATTCTACATAAACTGAATAATCTATTAAATTTCATCAAAATATTTCGTATAGTTTCTGATATGCAATGCGTTTATGAGTTACGGCCGGTCTCACCAAAGTCGTTTAACGGCTAACCACGGTTAATCTCTGTTTAAACTGAGAATTGCGTCCCACCATTGGTTAGCGTTATGGGTTAATCGTGGTTAGCCGTTAAACGGTTTTGGTAAGACCGGCTCTAAAATTTTAGAAAACGAGAAAAATGTAATTAAAGATAAACATGTTTTCCATTAACTATGAAAGACTAATTATACATTTAATCATTACTCCAGTTCTGTTTAGAATTTCGAAAAAAGAATGGTGCTAAAATGCTCAGAAAAAGTTGTAGTTTACTATATATATATATACACATATACATATAGATGTATATATATATATATATATATATATATATATATGTATATATATCTATGTATATATATCTATATATATATCTATATATATATCTATATATACATATCTATATATATCTATATATACATATCTATATATCTATCTATATATCTATATCTATATATATATCTATATCTATATATCTATATCTATATATCTATATCTATATATATATATCTATATATATGTATATATATATGTATATATCTATATATATGTATATATCTATATATATGTATATATCTATATCTATATATACATATATATGTATATATCTATATCTATATATACATATATATGTATATATCTATGCATATCTATCTATCTATCTATATATATATATCTATATATATATATATCTATATATATATATATATATATCTATATATATATATATATATATATATATATATATATATATATATATATATATATATATATATATATATATATATATATATAAAATTGAAAAATCAAAATTTTTGAAGAATCATGTGACTTTATTTTTATCACATAGTCACGCATTTTTAATAAAAAGTTCTTTTGTAATAGATTTTTGTATTTCATGTTTCATGTTCACATGTATTCTCATTATAAAAATATCATTAAAAATTGAAATACAACAGCTCTTTTTCCCTTAAAAATTCTTTTATTTGTAGATTTGAGTGACTTTCAATGTCTAATCAAACATCAATGCAAATTCTCCGGAAAGCAACATTGTCAAAAAGTTGTATATTTCAAACTAGACATTTAAGAACCCTTAAATTTATTTCCTAAAACCCGCGAAAAATATTCACGGCTGACGTTGTTGAAAGCAGGCCAAAATCTGCCCCCCTCCCCCTCTCGAAAAGATAAAAGAGAATTTATAAGAATAATCCAACACTTCAGAGTATTCATTACGAAGCCGGATGAAGGTAAAAGGAAAATAACACGGAATAAACAATAGGACTTACTTGTTGGCGTCCGCGTAAACTGAAACCCAAGAGATCCGATTCGAGAAAAACAGCGAGGTAACAGGAACTTCGAACGTGGCTCAGTCAAAAATTCGGAAATACAAACGCATTTATCTTGCGGTCAGAAATGGGTTCCATCTTTCCATTGTGTTGGTCCCCCTCTTCTCAAATCGGCCGGAAAGAGTTTCAGGCTTTATTTTTCCGGCCATCAATAGAAGACTGAATTAAAGCGCTATTTGATAAAGATGCTTTAAGCTAATTTATTATCCAGGAACTGAAAAAAAGAAAAAAAAAAAAAACCCATCCATTCCGATTCGTGGTATTGCATTGGCGAGATTGTGAATCTAAGCCGTGTCAAATTTATGCCACGTTTTTTACTTAGTCAGCCATTTACGAAACGGGATGCATTTCGCCGGCAGGTGTTAAGGCGGTGTTATACTGAACCTTCGATGTGACAATAGAGTCAGTACAGTCAATAGAGCAGTTCATTTAGGAATGCGAATTCACATTTGGATTTTTTCAGAATTTTTTTTCTCGTAATTTCCTGATGATTTAAAGAAAGCCTTTTTTGCAATTTTTTTTCCATTCAAAATTTAATTTTAATGGAAAAAATTGGACCTCCAAATAGACAAATTTTAGTCCAAAATATAACTTGTATAAAATGACTTTTTATTATGAAGAAATCAACATGATCAAAAGATATTTCTAGAATAATCTAATTTTACTACTTTGAAATGCAGTAACTGTTATCTATTTCTTACTTCAATATGTTGGAGAATGTCTTTAATGTGTTTGTCATTAACCCTTGACATACACTGATGTCCGGGAGACGTCAGTCGTTTTCATGTGCCAGTGTATACTTTGACGTCTCCGAGACGTCAAGACCTGTCTCCGGCAGCAAAATATTAAATCATTTAATTATTTAAATATTTAACTCTTGCTCCGATCCTGTTTTTATTAGAATGTTCAAGCTGTAATGTGTTCTTAAAAATATGCAAGTAGCATTATATAATACAAATATAACAAAATTGTTGATGTTATACAACAATTGTGTTATATATTATACATTGATGAAAGCCTTACTACTGTCTATACTCAAATCTAACCCAATTAAAAGTTTGGTTGGGAGAGCTACGGTCTACTGTTTTGCACATGAGGGCTAATGAGACCGGAACCTATTACTTAAAAAAGATTCCGCACCGAGACGAACATTCATTCCCGCAGAGGGATTCGAACCCGTGAACTCCGGTACCGAAGAGCAACGCCCTACCATTCGGCCATCGTTCGTTCCCAGTTGAAAGGTAGAATAGAAATCAGAGACCTCGTTTAGCCATTCTATTACCATTTTTTTAGTAATGATCACCAAAGTTGGACAGATAAATCGCCCTGTTTTAGGTTTGCTTGAAGCACAGCCAAATGGGATTCAACAGAACAATTGGTTGCATTTTTGCAATTTGCATGAGAGTTTCGAACATTAGATGACGTAAATCGAGATATTAAAGTCATAAGTGAGAGCAACAATATTGTTCCGAAAATTACTCCATTTGAAACCTATTGCAAGACCTGTTTAACATATACGAAAAAAAGTCGAATTACATCAAGATAAACAAAAACGATATGCTGCTATGAAATTACATGAAACTCCAAAATTTACTCCTAGTCACCACCCTGTCATCAAAATCACATTAAATAAAACAAGTAAATTTATGCCTAAACAAGACGATTCCTATGTGATTAGGACTGCACGATCTCCAAAAATTTTTGATATTACCGATCACCGTGAACCGGACAAAATTCTTTGCAGAATATCATTTTGCAGTTTTGAAACCATGCTAAGAGTAAAATATTTCAAATTTTAGATCATATAAGTGCAGTAGCACCCTGCCGAACGGTGGCCGAATAGTTAGGGCGCTAATCTTCGGTACTGGAGTTCGTGACTTCAAATCCCACCATGGCATGGACGTTCGTAGCCGTTTGGAATCGGCTTTAAGCAGTAGGTTCCGGTCTCATTAGACTTCGTTTGCAAAAAAGTAGACCGTAGAGCTCCAAACCAAACCAAAGCGAAACCAGTGGTACCCTTGAGGAAAAGAAGACTCTCGAACCTGTGCCCATCTCAAAAGATGTTCCTGCATTTAAAATTACTCGCTACTCGCCAACCTCGAAACCATTCATCCAGTTCCTCAACTTCTGTCCAAAGTCGACAAGCATCAGATGCTTGTCGTCTAGAAGTCAGAAGAGGAGGATGTGACAGAACTATTTTTGCTGTCCGCCAAGAAATGGTGACTGAAGAAATTATAGTCAGTCAACCTTCAACAGCGGTTAGGATAGGTTTCCAATGTTATGTCTGGGACTCTAATGTAAATTTATTTTCTGTTTCCAGATTTTAAGTGTTGTTTTGTAATTGTTCTGTGCTTTTTTAGAATATGCTAGTAAGTAAGCCGAGATGTTAATGTTTATTGAAGAAAGGTTACATCTTTATTAAAACAGTCGGGCCATTTAGGTAATAAATTTTATACTTATATTAACATTTTACATTGTCATAAATTATTTTTAAAAATTATTAATTGTAATTAGACAAAAATCAAACAAAATACGTAGCTTCTGTACTGACATCTTCGGCACATCTGATACAGCCACTTTCAAACTTGCTTTTCCAATTGTTATCGAGGAATAAATGATTTGAAATCCTATGTGAAGCCTAGATATCTAAGGAGGTGTCACAGAAGATAAAAGTTTGTTGAAGAATTCTTTTTATTACTTCAGATAGGAGTTTCACATGGTCCTGATTTTAAAAATAGCACCAGATTTGGTTTCAATGTCTACAGAAGTTACCTTGTATCCGTATTAAAGAATATGCATAAATGGCATGAGTGCATATATAATTATAAATTTTACCACATACTCAATTTATAATTGAAATCACAACATCTTTATTGATATGAATAAACACAAATGTTTATCAGAAACTAATATGAACTACAGCTCATGAGTATGTAAAGGAAATATGTAAACACATGAGAATTTGTAAACAGATGAGAGTATGAAGCTTTTCGGTATCCAAATGGCTAATCATTTGCCAGTGTTTGTACGACGTCACACATTTTTGCACTTAAATAGAACAGATAAAAAGTGAACATTAAAATGGGAAAAAAATTCACAATATGGAAACACATAATACTATAAATTATACAACATATGAAGACCAATAAATATTAAAATCGACATCTTCTAGACTTGTTCTAAAATAGATTAACGTTATTCCACTTCTTCCAAGATTTTTGTTACTGTTCCTTCTGTTCCGTTCAGCAGCACTGTGTCACCTGTTGGAGTAGATAGAAAGAGTGTCACAGATCAAATACCATATATGTGCCTTAAAATCATTACAGCTTTTATACAGTTCCCGGATTTCGATTCCAAGGACTGCCTCGCTCATTTCTGTATAAGTCATACTGCAGCAATAAAATGTGGGACTTTATATCGATTTTTAAAATATTAAGGAAACATTTCTTAATGTACCTATTCGGAATCTGATACAGCTGCTAAGGCCTGCTTAGCTGGTTCATAGAGGAAGAAGTAGTTTACACTTCTCTATGCGGCAAAAGCCCTTTGAACTGACCAGGCCACCGAATGTCGTATCTCAACTAGCGTAGCCAGTGGTACGAATTTAGAACACAGCTGGATGCTCTAAAGGACCTCGACGGCCAAATTAGCATGGGGGGGGGTAGATGATGCATGGGGATATCAGGCACCTAAAGCGTGATTAGAATAGCAATCAGAAAGAAACTGTGAATAAAGCATAGCTAGACTTTCAACCGGACTGGCCGCAAAGAGAATCAGGCATTTTTCTAAGGGACAGATACAATTTTGGGCCATGGTCCGGTATTAAGATACTACCTACTGATCTGATATATCTTCATTATGAAATATTTTCGTTTATTTTCTATCATTTTACAATAAAATGTTTACAAACTTTACAATATTTCTACATATGAAGTGTTAGACGTGCGAGACAACAAAAGTTTCATAGCGTGGGTTAGTAACATCAGAATGTATATAAACAAACATTAGCTACAAAACACTTACAAAGTTTACTCTAATTACTCTAACACTTAGAAGAAAAAAAGGAAGGGAAGAAGAGGAAATGACATTATGTTTTTTAAAACGCAAAAGAATGGTTTGTGAAAGTTTCAAAGTGGTTAGTATTTTTTGTGTACTTATATAAAGGTATGTGCGCTATATAAAATCCAAATAGATTATAAACTGTTGATTTGTATATAGAAAATACAAATAATATTTCTTTTAAAATAAGTATAGATTTTACAATATCATTTATAAAAGGAAATCATTTAAATGTCCGAAAAATTGTCTTAAAAGCAAATGGAAAGTCATTTTTGTTACCTGTTTTGAAAGCTATCGTTGCATTTTCCACTCCGACAACGCAGGGAAGACCAAATTCCCTGGCTATCACGGCTCCTGAAAAGAAGACAAAAGCCAAATTTCTGGTATAGTAAATGATAATGCCTCCCGAGTCTAACGTTTCAGAAGCTTTCATAATTATGTTTCTGCATGGATTATGCTGTTATTTAAAAACAATTTTGTACCAATTTTTAGTTGACATTGCAATGTTATCGCAAATTTGGTTTCATTTAAACATTTTTTTTTTTTATAAATAACTGGAAGGTAGATGTGCATTTAATGTCAAGGACAAAATATCTGCGCACACATAAACATTAAAAAAATTTTTAAGAACCTATATTTTTTATGCATAAGGTTAATACAAATTGATTCACCTGAACAGTTTCGACTAACAGGTAATTATTAATACATAATGGTTGTTAAAGACAGATAATTATCAGCCCAAATACACATTCATTATTAATACTAAGGACTGGTATGAAAATTGTTTGTTAGAAGGACCTTAACTCCATCCTGGATTTCAACATACCTAGTGCAACGTGCGCCAAACTTCCCTGTCATGGATTTTGAAGGATATTTATTCTATTTTTGATAGTAACAGTGTTATGTTCGGAATATCAAAAGATCAAGAAACTGTATGAAACATCCAGCTTAAAAAACTTACTTTAGGAAGAAAGACTAAAAATGATCGACATCACGATTAAGAAAATGGAAAATTAAGTAAAACGCATATACGTCTATACATTTTGTAATGCAAAACACTCGTTTAAATTCCATTTTAGAATTGCATTTTTTTTATTAATAGAGTACATTATTAGAGTGAATTCGTGATATTCTTATACAGAATTGATAGTAAACTCGTAACAAATAATTCGTAATCAATCCTACTCGTAAATTTAAATCGTCTTTTTTTTTTTTTTTTAAATTTTGTGAACTGTTGGAGGGGATTCAATTTTATTAACAAACATGTACTTTTTTAAAAGACATAAAACATACTTCAATTCTTTTATGAGAGATAGAAAGAGGCTCACCGTGAGATATTAAACCTCCGAGGACTGTCACCACTCCAGATAAGAGAGGGAAATACGGGCTCCATCCAATGTCGGTGGCATGCGTAATTAAAATGTCTCCACTCTAAACAAAATCAGAAAAAACTACATCACACACGGTGAGTCTGAAAAAGATTCTATCTTTCCGTTTGTGGAGAGGAGTGTAACTTACACTGATTGCTATTAAAGGCAATACTCAGTGTTCCCCACGCATCAGTTTTTCAAGATGATGCCTAGCGAACAATAGAAGGTATTTTGTGTTGTGGAATACTCAAAGGAAACGTCTATTCGAAACAACTATTTAGTCAATCAAGTACCGATCCATTTGCTTGTGAGAATCTACCGGTGGTGGTGGGCAGATCGCAAGTATTGGACCACTCCACCCGGCCATCCCCTTTTAAAGTTGCCGGCATGGGTCTGTAGGGCCGCAGGCGCCACTGGTGGGCGAAGCAGCAGAGTATCGGTCATTAGAGGAATTTAGAATACTACTAGATGCTCTAACTGGCCTCTTCACGCTGGAGAACCACGAAGACCCCAAACAGGGCTACTCTTGTATCCTGATGAATTTTGCTAGTTGCACTTCGAGACAATATACGGATGGCCAGGAGCAGAATATTTTGAGAGGCGACAGTCGCAGTCCTGGGTCTCGGAACCATCACTCGTAAGTCTTTGCGACGGAACTTTGGCCCACCCTGTGGAACCGTGACTCGGCTTGCTCAAAAATAACCCACTGAAACCTCGTATTCGTTTCAGCTGAGAAAAAACTAAATCTTAATTAAGAATTAAAAAAGTTAAAATTTAAAAATATAAAAAAGAGGAAGTAAAAAAAGTCGACCTGTGATCCCCTCAGGGAATGTGGTCCCTTCGGCAGGATATGCAGAAATTGTCATGGGTCATAACTTCTATCTATTTAGTCCATCCAACTGCCCTACGTCCTACACTTTTGTTACATGAGACTGGGACCCACTAATTAAAGTAGATTACAAACGGCTAAAGTATTGGCATACACTACTAATGGATACGAGGAAGGGAGAAAGTAGAGGATTTATAAGAGAAAATGGTAATCCTTCCAACACAGTTCTATTAACCCTACAATATCAGTTTAACTCTGCAGTCATAACTAAACGATGAACTGCACATTTGGCTGAACAGTGGCCGAATAGTACAGCGGTGCTCTTCGGTACCGGAGTTCAAAGGTTAGAATCCCACTGGGGAATAGATGTTCTTAGTCGTATGGAATCGGCTTTAAAAAGTAGGTCCCGGTCTCGTTAGCCCAGGTTTATCAAAAAACACTAAACTGTAGCGCTTCAAACCAAACCAAACTATTCAGTTGGCACCGGTATCTTTTCAGTTCTTTGGCCTGAGGAAATAAACTCTCAGCCTCCGACAAATTGGGCTGAAATTACCACAATGCTTGTAAGAGGATAGCCCAGTCGGTACCACGTGAAAAGAAGACACGTTTATCGGAAATGACGTAATGTCTTTTTGCCTCGTCGTAAGGAAATTCTTGTTTTGACAGTTTCACAAAAACAGTACATAAAACATCCTATTTAGGGAGTTAGCTAAGAATAATAGCCGAAAACTGGAAAAAGTCGGCTAATTTCTCTATTTCTTCTTTACCTTTATTTCGGACGCCTCGTCCAGGGTATGCACCACGACGGCCCTCGCTTTCACTCGTCCTTGGCACACGGGAGTTCCTGAAAGAAAGCATAAACGTGTGACCGCTTGCGATAAAATTGATATGGACTCAAATCCACTTGGACCAATGGTACTGAAATTCTCCTTAATTGAATTGTGTAAAAACCAGTTGCTCGGAATTTGAAAAAGACTATA
Organism: Pardosa pseudoannulata; assembly: GCA_032207245.1. NCBI lineage: Eukaryota > Metazoa > Arthropoda > Arachnida > Araneae > Lycosidae > Pardosa > Pardosa pseudoannulata. The sequence continues at coordinate 152,044,844 of CM063510.1, forward strand.
AATGTAGATTGTTCGATACGTACCTTTGAGGGTGAACGATGCTGCGAAGTTCGCCATTTCTGTCTCGGCTTGAATCTACGGTACAGAATTAAAAATATAATTGCAATGTTGCAGCAAAAAGTATATATATTGATAGTTTCAGAGTTGGAAAATTAAATATAATTATTTGCTTCGTCTAAACTCAAATATTTCGACACATAGATTAAAAAAAATGACAATGAAAATTTTTGGGTCATCAAACAGATTAATCTCGCTTGAATTAAGTATAAATGCAATCTACACGATTGGATATACACAAGGTTTCATGAGACTAGGGGGAGGGTTACGACCTGCAGCACCCATATTTTTGTCCTGTCCACATCCCCACATCACCCACTACCTGGACAAACACCAGAACGACGTTTGTGTGGTAGAGTGTAAGGAACTGCGACAAACTGCTCTCTTTATAAGACGACATATGAAACAAGAACTTTATTTCTAATCCATGTTCAATTTAATCTTTAAATGTAATGTTTGATCAGAATACATGTGGTGTCAAGAAGTTGTACCTCGTGTTAATAATTGGCTATAACCACTTGAATTTAATTGATCCCAACTCTCCCCATATATATATATATATATATATATATATATATATATATATATATGTATACATATATATATATATATATATATATATATATATATATATATATATATATATATGTATACATATATATATATATATATATATATATATGTATATAAGACGAACTTCAGGATGGGTGATTCATTGCCTATAAAAATGACACCGCTTTAGTTGAAGACGTTTATTAAAAGAACATTGGAGAACGGATTCACACGTCATTATAGGGACAGGACAAACTCAGGGGTCAGCTAACATGAAGCTGTAAGTAAAAGGCCATTAACACCTCGGTCAACATCTCAGTTAAAATCTAAAGGAAAATCTGCCTCCGATAGCGTGCATTTCCTTTTTGTTTAGAAATTTCCTAAATTGTCTGCTAGGGCAATGTAGAGTTATAATTGGTTACACCCCTTCTCTGAGGGCATAAACTGTAGCCCCCAGTGGTCAATTTAGGTTAAGGGTTAAAAAGGGAGCAGGAAGCCCTTCATTCAAAATTTGAAAACCCCTGAGGATTTTTTCGGGTTGTCTTAGGGGTTTTATACAAAATACCTACAATAGTTTCTCGATCTAGTTTACTTTTCCATATTATATATATATATGTGTGTGTGTATATATATATATATATATATGTGTATATATATATATATATATATATATATATATATATATATATATATATATATATATATATATATATATATATATATATATAATAGGCTCGTGGTTGCAATGTCTTCCATGTTTCCCAACGATACCTCTGGAGGTGGCAGATGAAGCCTGTGTGTGTGTGTGGAGAGGTCTTTTGGTTGGTCCGTGCTTCCATATTACGAGGACCCAATTTGAATTCAAAGTAGTTCGCTCCCCCTAGCGTCGATATGAAAGACGCAGCCCTTCGCTTTAATTCGTGTAGATTCATACTCGCGTGCTTGGCGTATCCAAGTGGCATTTGTATCAGTAGCAACAACTGTAACACTTATGTGCTAGTCTGAAACTCTAGCATAAAATAAGTTAAATTAATTTATTACATTCTTTAATTCTATAATAAAATTATTATTCCATATGCTATTAGTTATATTCGTTAGATTCTTAAATATTATGATCATTCATCTCTAAACCTGAAACTACCAATGATGTGTTTGAGTGAGACTCTATATAGACCCACTTTGTCAAGCTATATCTAATTGCAAAAAAAGAGATGCGAGACTTACGGGCTTGGGGATGCCTTTCATGATCTCTGGTAACTTCAGCTCATTCAGTTGGAGATGGAGGCGCTTCCGTCGCACGGCTCTGCAACAACACGAGAGACAAATTCTTACACACATATTCGAGATGAGTTGGATTTTTGAAAAACGAGAAGTTTAATTTTCTTTGGACTGGGCAGAATAGCTGAAGTTACGTCTTACGATTGCACCAAAAATAAAAGTTTCATTTCGGAAACTCAGGGTATGGTAATTTGTTTTCCAAAAATTATTTATCTCGTCATGACGAGGTCATTAGCAGAAAAATAAGTAAGGTACTTGAATTAATTTGTTTTATAGATAATTCCGGATATTCCCAACAAACTGCAACTAAAACTCTGCAAAATGGGAATGCATACAATTTGTCCAAAGAACTATGCAACTATGACACACAGTAAAAAACTAAAAATAAAAAAACCGATGCGGACACCACAGGAATTCCTGGTACTTTGTATGCACGATTCTTATTTGCACATTATCTTCAAAGTTCAAATATTTTATTTCTAAAGGTAACCGTTCAGTGAGTACAATAAAGTATTGCTCTCTGGCGGTGACACTAAACATTAGTATTTGTTATAATGAAACTTTTCATTAAATAGATATTTCGTCTTAAACGAAAATAGTTCACGATTACAATACTTGATCGACCGAGGTGTAGAATTAGACTTTGTAACAGTGTCAAATAGAAAATTTCAGCATTCTACGGCATTATGGCTTTAAGCAATAATGTATGTTATATTAAAATTTTTCGTTATATATATTTCGGATTTCAATCAAAAGAGAAGAATAACTAGATATTAAATTAGTCAAAAATACAAGATTTTGACATTTCACGGCTAATAGCTTTTGAGTTACACCCCATAGCTTTTAATACACGTTATATTTAAAATTTTCGTTATAAAGAATGCAGATCAATTAAAAGACAGGAGCAAAACAAAATGTTATCAAAGTTAGAAATAAGTTTCAATATTTCACGACTCGTCGTTTTTGAGTTATGTACACACAGTATTAATTTACATTATATTGAAATTTTTCTGTATATAGAATTCAGATTGGAATCAGAATAGGAACATAATCAGATGTTATCATAGTTTTAGATACAAGATTTTGATCTTCTACAGCCAACAGGTTTTTTTAGTTATGCCTACAGCTTTAATGTACGTTATATTGAAAGTTTTCCTTATATCGAGTTCAGACTACATTCAAAACATGAAAAATAGAACTCGATGTTATATTGGTCTTAAATGCGAGATTTCGACCATCTTAGGTTCATCATTTTTCAGTTATGCCTCACAACGTAATTTTTTGTTTTATCGAAATCTTTCGTCGTACTGGGTTTAGAATGCAACCAAAAAGACAAATGCATGATAAGACGTTGTAGTCCAACAAAAAATATTTAATTCCTTTTTAAGACTACGTCTTAATTTATCTTAAGGAGACACATCTCCTTTGAACCTTCAAAAATTCGATTTTTGAATTTTTACATTTTTAAAATCTCTATACATTTTTTAACAGTTTTAAACAAACCCCATTGAAATATTTGAACTAAAACTTGTAAAACTATACAAGCTTTGGGTGTAATATCATTGCTTTTAAAGAAGATATAAAAACTTTAAATGCATTTTTCAGAAAATGGTGTTTCTTTTCAACTTTCAGAGTGTAAATAAAAACTATCGCACATATTGATTTCAAATTTTCCCAGTCTATTCCTTATAGACCTACTTCTTTCGTTGCTGTTTATTTATTTAGTACTTAGAGTATTTGAAATGGAATTTTTAAATATTATTTTAGCTCTTTAAAATAAACCAATCCCCTGGTGTCATAATTCTGATATTTTTAAAAAAATTAAATATGTGTAGAATCATACCTAACAATTATTGTGTACAGAAAATCAAAAATTATTAATTAAACGCATTTTCAGTTGTAAGTCTATGCGCAGTATGTCAAAAAATTTAAGGGTTAAGTTTTGTATGACCATTTAAATCTCGCATATGAGTGTTTTTGAATATTTGATCATCAAAGGATTTCATGGAAGACTCTTGTTACCTGGGAACGAGTCCAGGTTTCTGCGAGTCTAAGATTTCCGAGATTTCCTCAAGAGTGAGGAAGAATACAAGCTCGCTCTCGGGCAGCCCGCCTTCTTCCACCATCAACTTCCCCAGGTGGTAACAAGATTGACGAAGCCAGTTCACCGCCTTGATAACCATGGACTGAAACAAAGGCCAAGATAGCAATTACATGGCAAAATATGAAATAGAGATAATAATAAAGAATGTAATAACTGTACAAATGTTCTTTTAACGTCATAAAATGATATTATGATGGTTTGGTATTAGAAAGTAGGACCAAACCCGACAACAATCCACTAAAACACGTTAAATATTGTTGAAGCATAATTAAGAGCCGCAGATTGTAAAAACACCTTTTATAAAAGACACCAAAATAATAATAATACTGATAATAAAAGATAAAAATACGAGGTACATTGGGCTTTTATAGTTTTATAAAGATCCTGAGCCCAGCCAATGAAATTACAGGCACAAGATAAAACTAATAAAACACAACTAATGAAAACACAAAAGGATCAACTCAAGAAAACCTCGTAAATCCGAGAAACCTATTACTTAAATAATAAAAAGTAGCCAAAACACCAAGTGGCCAAGTATGAGTGCGATTACATATTTCAACAAATATAATTTATAATCCACACATAAATAAATATGTTATTACATTTAATATTTAGAAAAATAATAAAAACTGAACTAACTTTAGTCTTTTCCCTCTGACAAACGTATCTTCTGCATCGAGGTATTAAAAATTTCAAGATATTCCTGCAAAGAAAAACGGTCATCTTAAATGTACAGCATTAACTGTATAACTAATTGTGCCAGCAGCTATTGATATTCAAAAATAAATTTGGGTTCGTTAGTTTTGGAGCGATATGGTCTACTTTTTTGCTACACGAGGTCTAATGAGATGCAGACCTACTGCTTAACCCTTGCCTGTTGAATACATTTGAGTAAAACTTGCCAAAAACGGGAAATTTTTCCTCTTTAATTTTGTTTATTATTATCATCAAAATGTTATAAATAGATTATTTTTGAAAAAATTTAAACAAAATAACTACTATTTTCAAAATTTTCACTTGTGTGGGATATGTTAATTGATTACAGTAAATTTTGCTCAAATTATAAATTAATTCAAATGAATACGACATAATTTTCTGGATAAATATAATAAACTAATACAATATTATTATCTTGATCAATTGCCATAAATTCCATGTCCCTCGGATTCCTTTGAATTTCACAAATTCTTTACAATATCCGAGAAATAGCGGCAAATGGCTCGAAACAGCCGAAATTTTCTCGAGAAAGTATATCTATTGGGAAAATGGCACATTAAATATTATGCATTCGGCGAACAGATTTCGGGTTTCACGGAACTGAAATACCGTTTTTTCTCTCAGGTCGGGCATTCCAAAATTGGTGTATTTGTTTTGCCAGAAGTGAGTTCGGGGGTCAAAAGCAAGGGGCTAAAGCCGATTCCGAACGGCTATGAATCACCATGACACATTGGGATTCCAACCCACGAACTCCGATACCGAATATCAATGCCTTAACCATTCGGCCGTTGTTCAATAACTTTGGGTATGATTCTGTTACACCAAACGTTGATTAATTAATTTTTGGCGCTATTCTAGTGGAGACCCATTTGTCGCCAATCGTTAACTGTTATTGTGAAAGGAAACATTGAAAAAATGTAAGGTTTTCGAAGACAATTATTTTATTACTATACCAACATGTCAAAACCATGACTAATTATTCGAAATAGACGAAAATTTAAGGATTAAAACACATTTCGAATGGCAAGCATGATTATGTAAATATCAGTGGCGTGCGGTTGGTGTTCATCCAGGGTGTGAAGAGAGCAACAACAATAATAATAATAATAAAACCATAGAAATGTACAATAAACACTTCTTTAACGTTTATTATTCATTTGTACACAAAATCCATACGTCTATCCGTAAATACTAATAACGAAAAGCTTATATTTAAACGAAAAACTTATATGTTCAGCAAACGTAGCACCACACGGCGCCCGCCGCTGCGGTGCCTCATCAGGATGCTCATGGGTGTCGACAAACCGAAAGTCTATTCCACTTGCAGAGGATTTCACTGCACGCTGGCGCAATAGAACGAACTGTTTCTCGTTCGATCAGTGGATTAAATTATATTTATTAACTATTTTTAACATTTGGAAATCATATATTCTGCGAAAAACGTCTTCACAATTTTTAAAAACAAAACCAAGGATATGGTGTTACAGATATAACTTATATGCTGTCTGTAACACACAATGAATGGTAAAATTTGGACTGTTCTGTTAGAATTCGTTTCTTTTTTGTCTAACAAAACAAAATTGTTTTTCAGCGAATTATTTCTATAAATATAATACATCACCGAAATTACTTTACCACACTAAAACATTTCCCTTTATATTGATGAAATATTTCTTTTATATTTCCATGAAAACAAAATCTTACAATATATAAATTTAAACATTAACCGTCTGCAAAATCGTATGGCCAGTTAATCAGTTAAAAAACCAAAAGCGCTTCAGCACGTATGTCCCCGCTCTAATACAACGCTTAATAAACCGTACCTTCGGATGATTCTGAATGCCAAGTGCAATATAAATAGCTGCACTTGCCACAGTGCTATAGTGTGCTGTGCTTCTCCAGTAGCCCATACATATAAAGCGTGATTTTCTATTAGTGCGCAGTGCGTACACATAAAAATTTCTTATGTTTGTTTGCTTTTGAACACGCTACATGGTGCAGCACCTAGTACCGCATGCACTGCGAGAATACAAACAAGCAAATCAACATAATATTTGAATATAATATAAATAATATTTATTATATACCATATAAAGATAGGTAGACATAGGTACAGAAAATTGACTCTCATAATTTTGCTAGGGTGTGCAGTACACACCCTGCACATATGGACCGCCCGCCACTGGTAAATATGTACTGGGAATGTAAATATTCATCAATTAAAAATGAACCCGAAGTTTTGCATACTAAAAACCTTATTGCATGTCAACATAAACAGGCTGAAAAAGCAATGCATTCAATTTACGATTCATTTCTGAGGTTCAAAATTTTCGCTCTCACACTGGAAATCTTTACGGGGAAAAATTGTAAACTGACGTGTTTAAAGGCTTATCACGCGGAACATCTAGTTGTTTCTGTATGTTTATAAGATGTTTCTGTATATTTATAATGTTTTCCTACATTTACGTATGTTTATAATATGTTTCCTATTGTCAATGAAAATGCCAAGAATTCATACTTGTTAAGACTGCTCAATGGCGTTTTAATTTTGGCGAGAATGGCTTCGGTAGTTAGCACTTCTTTTGGTGCGACGTCCCCATAGGCACTCATAGCATTGACCATGTTCTATAGAGGAAAAAAAGAATAATTTAATATACCAAAACTATAAAGAACATCCAATTTTATATGCATTTCCAGTTTTATTTACTTTTTTCTTTTAATCTCGTCACCAATCATATCAATGCTTGAAATGTGAAATGTATGTTGGTACAAGATTCCCAGATAAGGTCAACAAAAGACTTTCAAGATTAATTGTATATGATTTTAATCTACGATAATGCCTCTCTTTAATGCCTTCGGTCTTTTGATAACATAATTCGTAACGTCACGTGGTCTTATGAAAACAATCTTGCGGGGTATACTAATTTCAGATACATTATGGAGCATAAAAGTGCAATATTTGATAACGCAGGTTGATTTAACATAGTCCTCTGCTAAAAAGAATCTACATTGTTTATGCGACATTACTTAAAGTGAAAAAAAGTTCTTAAATAAATAAAAATATTAATCACGTAACACAGATAAAATGTTAAAGACACTTAATTTTGGAAAAGATTACGCTGTTGCTACTAGCATAGGAAAATATTGGTTTTGTTTGGAGCTCTATTATCTGCTTAAAAAAAAAAAAAAACACTTGGGCTAATGAGACGGGATCTACTGCTTACAGCCGATATGAAAATTCACGACACAGTGAGATTCAAATCCCCGAACTCTGGTACCGAATATCAGCGCCCTAATCATTCGGCCCTCGTTCGGCAAGATTGATGTTGAAAATGTCGATAATGAAATAAAAAAGCAAGAAATATGCCAAATAGAAATAAATAAAATTACATGATTAACGTAAATCTTTACTTAAGATCAATTTTGCTTACTTAAAATATTTCTTTGACAATCTGAATAACCATGTAAAATTTTATCAATATTAATACATTCATTTCGGAATGGATAGCGAAATAAGCAGACAGATATACAGGAAGACATACAAAGTATTTTATGTTTAGAGAAAGATTTTATACTCTTATTCAATATCATGATTATTTTCATAAAAAACTGTAAAGTAAATATTCAGAGATTGTATCGAAGATCTAGTTCTTGCCTTTAGTCTATAAATCTGACTTTCTGATTATAACTTTTGTGTGGGGAAATATTGAGTACATTAGTTAGTAGAATCGCATTTAAAGATAGGTTTTGTTCAGTCTGGAGCGCTGCAGTCTACCTTTTTGTAACCGAACTACTAATATGACCAGGACCTATTTATAATCAGATAAGAGTATCATGCCAACAGCAGAACTCTGATATTAACGAGACAGAAATATTTTCAGGAACAGGCAAAAAGGAGTAAATGTTACCTGCAGAGTGGGTATGATGCTTTCTGGATGCATTCCCCAGGATTTCGAATACACATCGAACTGGAAAAAAAAAGCAGGAGAAATGAGAACTTAGAGTTATCTTATATACTTACAGTCAATAAGGGATGGAAACTTGAACTTTGCACTATTTTTTGATAGGGATAACTTTAACGTGTGAACAGCCTTGATCAATCATGTTCCGATAAACCCACTTTTGAAAATTTGGATGTAAATCTTTTGTTAATAGGTATATACATAGGTATAATCATATGTTAAAATAGTTAAGTAAATTAGTTCTTCCATTATAACATTATTTATCAGGGAGCCGCGGTAGCACAGTTGGCAAAGGCAACGATCTTGTAACTGAAAGGTTGAGGGTTCGAAACCCGAGCCGGCCTAAGCTCCACCGTGTTCGTTAAAGGCAACTGGGGCAAACAAAATAAGTTCGTGGTCACAATGTCCTCCAAGTTCCCAATCAATACCTCTGGGGGTGGCAGGCCAAGTCTGTGGGTCTTCTGCTTCGTCCCTGCTTCAAACTTACGAGAACCTACCTGAGTAAAGTCTTTCTTTCACCTTAATGGTGCCCAGTAAAACGAAAGGCGCACCCCTTTGCCTTAATACGAGTAGCCTGCAGCTCAATCGTGCTTGGTTTGTCCAAGTGGCATGAGATACAACAACAACAACAACAGTTTGTCAGGTGGGAACTTTACTTCATTAAACGTTCAGATAAAAACAGTTCACTGTGAAACCTTGCAGTAAAATGAAACAAATGAAACTCAGAGTCCTTAACAGTGAATTAAAAATTAATCCATTTCAACTTAAGAATCAGTTATTTGAATTTGTCAAGGATATACAATTTCCATCAATAAAATATAAAAAAAAGAGTCGTTTTAGGCCTTTTAGTCGTTAAAGGTGAGAGAGTGCTAATTTTTTTTGGAGGATTGGAGGTGAGAGCAAGATTTGGTGGATAGCAGTGATAAGAGGACGGCAGTTGTCTGTTTCAAAACTTCCCAATTTTTTTTCTGAGTATGTGTGAGTGCGACAATTCTTTTCTAAATTGTTTAGGTGATAGCACCAGTTTTCCAAATCTCTCGTTTGTCAAGATAATTCAGGAGTCAGAGTAGATATAATTTTTCCGTACACTTTACGTTACAGTGAAATATTCTGTAACAAATCGTAAGTAATCGGTTTTATTAAATTGTGACAACAAATATTAATGTAAAAACTGAATTTTTTGACACGGAATCGTACTGTTTAGAAAGGATGTATTTTAACTGAAAGCAACCACTAACCATTGTTGTATGTTCGCATCAAGGTTCAGAAGCATTATATTTTTAATGTTTTTATTGTCTTTACAAAAGTCAACGAACGGCTTGATCCTCTGGGTTAGATCAAGGAAAATGTGTCAAATTCTTGGTTAATATTGGTTCAGTAGTTTTTTCGGTTATCCCAGATATGTAAAAATCTTGTCTGTTTATATAATAGCCTATATGTATGTTAACTTTTGAAATATAAGTTTAAAATTTAAAATCAGTTTAAGTATTATACCACCACACACATGAATGTCAAGGAGTGGTGTGCGGTGAGGTGACATATAAAAACACTTGTCGAGCCAAATTCAAATGAAAGAGATCAATTTCTAATCCGTTGATCTAACAAAATTTCTGATTCTTGATAGAGTTTCGATTGTGAATGACCACATAAAAATTGTGTTTTTCTATCCCTAAATTCTCTCCTCTTTAATTATTTTGTGTTATAAACTTACGAATCTATTTTTATTTGACTCTTCGGATGTTTTTAAATATTTAACTTCTTGTCCCTAGTCAATTTTATGCTCACTGTTAGAAATCTGAGGATTGATGGCTAGGCCCCAAAAATCCTATTGTTTGAAGCCATGAATTCATAGCAGAGAACTTACTTGCTGAAGAACTTACTTCTGTAGTCAAAATGTCTTTGTGTCTTTACCGCCAAAGCGGTCGGCCTATTTGCTATAAGTCGAATATGAAGGATTTAATAAAGAAGATTTGAA
>CM063510.1:152060488-152090488 GCA_032207245.1 Pardosa pseudoannulata
TTTTATTTGAAACGCTTTTGTTATTAGAAGTGTATGTTCACGATCAACAATTGAGGAGAAAAAAGACTGTAGAATAAAGCAAATTTCTCCTATCCGACCAATTTCAGTATTAGGATAGGATTATGAAATGTATAGGAGCTAAGCAATTTCAAATAAGTTGTGAAGTTTCGAATTGAAGGGTTTTAAGACACAAAATTTATTTACATTATTAACATAGTCTTGTGTTCAGGTCACAGATATAATTCAGTTTCATCAAACATCTCTATGAATAGATAATAATTATGCCAACATTAATCAAAAAGAAACTTAATTGTTCCAGCTAGAAACGGAATCTGAATTCTAACATACCTATAGAATTTCGAAAGCGTGGTGTGTCTAGAGCCTTCTATATGATCAAAAGGATTTGCACAGCAAGCCTAGGTAGTTCAGTCGCAAATCAGCAATCTCGTAACTAGAGTGTAACGGAATCGAGGCTTGAGCCGGCCTAAGATCTGCCGTGTTCATTAATCACGACTGGGGCACGTAAAATAGGTGTGTGGTCGTATGTCCTCCAAGTTCCTAAACGGCACCTCTGGAGGTGGCAGTCCAAGCCTAGGAGTATTCTGCTTGATCCCTGTTTCTAAATTGCGAAGTCCAACCTCTCGAGGCATGATAAGTCACAAAACTTCTAATCGGATATGACATCAACCAACTAATTTTTACAGCAGTTATAAATTGTCACAGAACTGCTGTACAAGAATGACGAGTGTAGACAAGTTGTTAAATATTTTAAGTTGTAGAGGGTGATAGATGGCGCTCTCCGTTTTATTATGTTTTTGATAATGCTTTTCTTCTTTTGTCTTTGTACCATTTTGTGATTTATAGAAATAAAAGTGTGTTTGAAATGAACAGTTTGTTTTTGTGATTGTTCTAATTCTGGATGAAGAACTAAAAGTCGGTTGGCAGTCCTACGGATTCTGGACTGTAAATGAAAGTATTACGAAATTAAAGGAAAATTCACACAAGTCGTTACCTGCAAACTTTCAGGAACGTCGGCGCTCTCCACTCCGCTGCAAGACGACAATAAGGTGGCGAAATCGCAGTACAGCTCAGAGTCCCACTCTGCAATAGGCAAAATGATCCTTTTATTTCTTTGTTATACAAAATGAAAGAAAGTATTTTAATCATAATACATTTCACAGTCCGAATTTCAACTGGAAAATTTATTTTGACCGGGACTGACTGTATTTTAAACATTTGAAAGGTTAAATTTGTATGCACGCACACGGAAACTGTAATTCTGTAATTCTGAATTTAAATATCCATTTAGACCATTCCTGAACTAGTTTTATGATTTTATATACATTGACATTTCCATGTCCGACTCTCTGAACCTTTGATTAGATGGATTTCTTTTAAAGATCGGCGATATTACTTTCTTGATATTTAACCAAGTGCGTGTAAACAGTCAAAGAGTGCGAATTTTCGACTATTTTTTCAGTTTTACATTCAGATAAATGCCTTTGACATTTTAGATGCATTATGAAATATTTCTTTGAAATGCAGTAATCTCGAAATTTGTAATCTGTTAACACGGATATTTTTTCCATGAAAGTTTATTTATATAACCTTCGAGCTTTCTAATAGTTTAAGGAGACATTTTTGAAATAAAACTATTACTTTAAATTCCAAGTAAGATAAAATAGTATCAGACTATTGATTTTACTGGAAACGTCAAATCTATATATGAAACTGTTAATGAGTTGATATACATAAATACGAAATCTTTTCAATAAAGTTCGAACGACCTTCTGTTTTTGGCAACATTGCATTCTTTGTTTCGTGCACAGAAGTGGTGGGTAAAACTTCTAAAAAATGAGCCTGAAAAATAATCACGGGGTAAAACTATTTACTATAAAACTCAATAAAGACTAAAAGAAATATTATAATTTGAAAACTGTTATAACTTTTGGATTAATAATGCTGCATGTCGTAAAATTTCGCCATCTTTCAATTGAATAGTGCATTCCCTCTTTCCGCACAAAATTTATGCAAAGTAAACAAGTATAAGCACTTCTGTTGTATAAATTCGTAACTAGTAAATTACAATTTTACTTTTCAAGCCTTGTTTTTAATTTTCACAAAATAAGTTTATAATTTTAAATATACAATTTTATACATTTTATCTATAATTTTATGCAAATTTACTTCAGCGTGTACATTTTTTGTACATACAAAAGTTTTAAATCATTTTCAATAAAAATTCTTACAGCTCTATTTGAATATGCAAAAATAAAATAATTTATAAAAAGTTTCGCCTAATCAAAAAACAAAAACAATTTTAAATGTTCTTTTTTAAACATTGGCACTGAAAATTTCTAAATATTACTTCAAAATGGTCGGGATTAAACCTGATGATGCTCACAGGTCTAGATTGTCTTATATAGTCTACAACTCTTTATTTGCTGTGAACACTAATCTTTTCTAAAACATTTAGTAAATCGTCAAGTAAATTTAATAACTATAGTTTTTTTTTTAAATTAGGGAACATTCTAAAGAAAACACATATCTCTAAATAAAAAATCAATAAACATTATGATTCAATTTTTAAGTATAATTTGTTCTAAAGAAATGTTGTTCAAGCACCTTAGTTCAGATTCTAAAGTAGGTTAAAAATCATATATCATAAAATATATTGTAAAAATGTTGAAAATTTTCACGAATAAAAAGAAGTCTAAAGTTTTTTAAGTTACTCGATGATTTACTGATGAAATTTTTTGGTAGACTGTATTCTTCTGTATAACTATGCATGAAAGATACCTAACAATGTTTTACATAAGTTATAACCCAGAGGATTTTGAAAAAACACTGTTGAAGAATCCCGAACAGCGCAACCGCTCTTTATCTACATGGATATGAAAATATCCAAGCAGCACTAGAGCGCTTCTTTTATTTCATATTCTAAACATATATGCTTCAATATTGCACTATTATAGTAATGTAAAATGTATTATTTACACAATAAATGAAGCTGTGTATTTGGTAGCTGGGATGTATTTGGGTTAGTAAATCTGTGTACGCTTGACTTCGACAGTCGATGGAGCACCATCAGTGGTCTACATCACACGGAATAAGCTGGGTTTTCTCGACATAAAAACTGAACAGCGTAATGGCGCTGCTTGGGACTCAAACGGTTAAATATTCCCGTACGCTCTTGCTTTTCAGCACTAAATGTGACAGATGGGATAAAATAAAAACAACGATATTAATGGACTATTTTACCTTTTTTTCCTTTAGCCAAAATAGTCATCAGCATCATGTTAAAATAGGAAGAGAGAAAACTGGCCATTCCGTGCACTCCACACATCTATTGGACACGAGTATCAAGAATAAAATATTTACACAACAACAAATACTATTAATAAAATGTTCTTAACTTATTTCCCAAGGTAATATAACAATAAATATTTCATTAAAGAGAAACATAAAATTGTCAGTACTACAAATAGCGATCGCTGAAAGTTTCGCTTCAAATTTATATTTTCATCAGACTGTATTCTACATTTTACGAAATTTGATATTTAATACTCTCCTAACAGATTTTCTGATTCAGCGAAGTGAAGATTCTAAAAAATTGTACATTCTCAGCCAAAATGATTTTTTTTTCAAAAATGTCAAATACAGAACGTATATCTAAATGTTTCAATGAATACCTGATTTCCATAAATTATTTATATACGTATAAAACTGTATGCACGGTACGTAATGTACGTTTTATCCCATATATAATATATATATATATATATATATATATATATACACTCCTGTGTTATATTTCCATTTATAGCACGAACACGCCGTACTTCCCAAATTGACTTCAATTCAAAATACTTCTCAATACCGAAAAAGAGTTCTAAAAAAGTCTGGAATGTATAAGATTCCAAGCAACAAATAAGGATAATACGATTTGGCTTATAGCCCACAAATGTCAGATAAATGCGGTACGTTAAACAAACGATAACTTACCTTTAGCAATCGGTATGAAGTCAATTCGCCTCGCAGCGCTCCGACTACGTTCGGAGCCAAAATTTTCAAATAAGGTTTTTACGAAAATATTTTTTTTAGTTATTGCAGTAATAGGTTATAAAACATAGAAAAACATGAAAATAAACATAAATGCATGTATATTGTCTTAAAAATTGGCAAAAATAGAGAAAAAAAGCATTTTTTGACTTTAAGACAACACTCCTAACTAAGAAAAACATCACTTTTACTTGGATAAATGTAGACATATATCCAGTATGTATTCATTGAACCTCCAGAATGAAAATATTCTAAAATATAAATGAGTTATAGCCAATCGTGTAATTTAGAGCAAAAATTCAAGAAAAAATACTGAAATTTCTAAAATAAATGCCCATAACTCATCTCAAAATGAATATATTTATAATCCCGAGGTTCAATGCATACATAACATCATTAAAAACATACAGTTAAATTCTGATTAAATTCAAAAAATTATTTTATCAGTTACGACTGTTGAGGTGTGATAGTGTAGCAAAAATCAAAGTTTTCCAGAAAAAGATTTTATTGGATAAATTCATAATCAAAGTTTTCCAGAAAAAGATTTTATTGGATAAATTCATTAAGTTAATAAAGGTATGTATAGTTACCTAAATTGCACCCGTTTTATAGCTTATACCTTCCTTCAGTTTATTAACATTGATTTTTTTTTCTCTCTGAGAGCTCTAATTTTTTCCCTGTGCAATTTTGCAACAGGTGTAGAGAATCTTACTGAATCCTTTATAATAGCAATATCTAACTTTTCATACCCCTTGATAGTAAGGATTAATATTTAATTCATTAAATATTGAAAGTAATCCCTTCAAATCATCATTGAATTTTATCACAGAAATGTTATATTGCCGCATAAAAAACTTCGCCAACGAGCTCAGTGGCCAAAGGGTCAAAGCACGAGATCTAGACCCGAACTTTGTGGGTTCGATGCTTGCCATGGCGGTTGATCCAAAGTATGGATTTTTAATTTAAAAAATGTTATTTATTGTTGCCTTATGTTCTCGAACATTATAGATATTTCTTTAATATGTAAATTAGTTATTTCTCGAATATTCTGTTCGGGTATAAAAGCGGATACCCACTAGTTGTATGAGACTGCTCGATCTTGTAAAGTTGCGAGTTGCTACTTAGCTTCAATAAATTCGTCTGTTAAGTTAAACGGTGGGTTCATTCGAATCTTCGTGACAATATTGCTGTGATAAAATCCTCCCAACAAATCAATGTTTCAAATGCAACAAAAGTATTTCTTAGGACTAATTCCCACAGATTGCCGTTAAAGGACACGTTTGTGTTTTGAATCTTTCCGTGAAGACATTTCATCAACAATTTGGAATCGCATAGTTCCATATATACTGGTTTTATAATGTTTAAAATCTGGGTTTATAAAGTTTTTGTGGAAGTCCAAATGATATTTCTTTATAAACTTTCCCTGATGTTACAGTTTTTTGATATTTGCACCAACTAATTATTCCATTATAAAATTATAAAATGTATCAAATTTATAAATAAAAATAATACTCTCTTAAAAATCATGAAAATAATATAAAAAAGCAAAACATAAGCAACAAACTAGCGATTGTAAATAAACTCATGTGTTTTATAATTTGATAAAAATTCAGAAATATGCTAGAGTAATTTATTTATCTATTTAGAAGCTATAATACGCTATTTACGACGTGTTTTATGCTAATACTCAAAGTCAAGCCCTTTAACTGCTCACTTCCGGTGATGATTAAGCAACTGTATCATGACTTCTAATGGCTCTATAAACAAGCTGAAAATTGTTTTCGAAAGCTAAATGGCTGATGTTTAAAATAAAAGAATAAAATCTTTTCGATATTTTTCATGAAAACCGCTATTTGAACGTGGTCGGTTACCCTAATCGTTTAACTCGCAGTGGGTTTCGCTCTCAATCACTAT
This sequence comes from Pardosa pseudoannulata, assembly GCA_032207245.1. Lineage (NCBI taxonomy): Eukaryota > Metazoa > Arthropoda > Arachnida > Araneae > Lycosidae > Pardosa > Pardosa pseudoannulata. The sequence goes on from CM063510.1 coordinate 152,066,465, forward strand.
TTGAAAATACCTGACTACTATCTCGTTGTCGATTTTTGTTACTGGGTTTTAGGTAAGTGGTATACATTCTGGAAAATAGTTGCTCAACACCTTTCTCGAAACTCCTATAGGTGAAGCATTTTGTCAACAAATATCATCTAAATTTAGTATTCAGATTGTTACGCCTCCTGACACCAGATGTTAGGTTCGGCGAGTGGTTTGCCATGTTTCTACTTCCACTTGTAAGTCATACCTTAGTCATTTGGATATGATTTCGCATGGGTCTAGCAAAAGGAGCAGGTATGGAGGCGAAATAATCAGCCGTAGATGATTTCAAACTTAACAACTGTTCATTTATTTAAAAAAAATTTAAAGAAATATTAAAGTGTATAAGTAAAGTCGTCCAGAGAGGAAATCACTCTAGACAACCTACTCATCTCAAAGTTCAGCCGGGAGTCCCCTCCCGTTTCTTCTTTTCTAAACAGGAAACCTCGGTTTTAGGGGAGATCGACAGCCCCATTCCCTCTTTGACCTTTGTCCTTGAATTAGCTGAAACGCCCTTTGGCGCCCAGCCGACGCGGTCACACAAAGCACAATTTCTTTTCTCTGTCGGTGCGTTGACAAAAACGGCACAATTGACACCTCTAATCGTCCGTGCATCGAAAGGACCATTACTGGTACAATATTGCCGTTTTTCAATTGTTCGGCGTTTTGAAATGTTCGGCGTCTTACAATGAACAAAAGTTCGCTTTAACCAACGCTTTTCTTGACCCCCAACAAAGACGGACGCGATGCTTACAATATTCATAAATATTGGTAAACCATGCGCTATCACCTCTCTGTCATCTTATCCGACCTCTGAAAATAGAGAGCATACATAAACTTTACAGGAAAAGGGATTAAGTAATTTACTTCACTGTAGAGGCTCATCTGTCGCATCATTCCCTCCAGCGTCTTCCGGGCCGAAACGTATTCCTCCAGAGGGAGCCGGTACTCGGACAGCGCTTTATCGAGACGAACAATCGTCTTTGGCATCCGCAACGCAACCTGAAAAGAGACAGTGTGTATATTTGTTGGTGTATACATATAAGTATAAACTAAACAGAATGTGAATAAATGGATTGTATGTAAATGTAATATGTGAAATGTGATTGTGTTAAAAAAGAAAATGTAAATAAGTATTTAAAATAAGTTAAACATAATATTATGAATATTTTAAAGAATCGTAAATATAAAAACGAACTAAAGTGCACGTATGACTGTTGCATTGTGTTATTGATAAATTTTTATATATGACAGGTGTATTTAAGGCAATGTACTGTAAATAATGGCATGTATGTTAATTGCATGTTAATGTTTATTGTATATGTTAACATGTGTTATGTATGTTAATGTTTTAACAAGTATGCTCATGGTAGATTCGGATCTTCCTGGGCACTTTAATCTATTCTACCATAAACTTCTTTTAGGAGTTGGTAGTGGCCTAGGAATTATTTATCTATCTATATATAAAGAGACAGTCGGGCATCAAGGGTTGTTCCAAAGATAATACACATTTGGTAGAAGGGAAAAAAGCACTATGGAAAAGAAGTACCTTCTGTCCGGAATAATATAGCAGTCTAGATTTAGATATTAAATCCTATATTGTTTTTCTTCTGTATCCCTTTTTGTGTACTTCAGAATTTTAGAAAAATTCTGAAATACACAAGAAAAGATTCTTACCATTCCATTTTAGTATCACATTTAAGGAACTATCACCTCAAAATTTAATTCCATCTCTTACAAGTTTTTTTAAAATTTTAACTTTACTTTCTGTATATGATGTCTTTATTTTCGGGCGAAAATATCAATAACATCATTAAAAAAGGGGAACTAGCGAAATCCCCGTAATAAATAAATCTTGCAAATCCCACTACATAGAAACCGAACTGCTCAAGCCTGTTCTCATTGCTTCCAAGGACTTACCAATACGCATGCGCAATGGATGCTACCAGAAAGTAGATTCAAACATGTAGGAGAGTGGGAGTGGTAAGAAGAGAGTTTCGAAACCCGTGTATATTTCAACAAATTGCCCTCTTCTCGTCTCAGCGCTTCCAAGTGAACATCATTACGTACGTGCTGATGCAAGCAGGCAGTCCACAGTGGGGAAGTGTGCAGATACGACAAAGACATAGGTAGTACGAAATAAAGCAAATATAAACAAAGAAAGAAAAAACTAATATAAAAGCAGCACTTCTATAGTTTCTAACAACGCCTATCCTTCTGTATCATGCATGAACTGCCCGGAGATGCATGAACTCTCAGAAAACTTCTTCTTAGACGGCTTCTGAGAAGACAGATTCTTTATGTCCAATGAGAAACAAATGGGTACCAATGCAGTTATGCTTACTCAAGAGACTATATGCAGAAACACTATACTTGCGAGGAGTGCAAACACTTGGGCAGAAAATGAACTTTATTTTTTACACGTATTTCCGCTTATACATTTGTGTTTGTCGGGAACTCTTTTCGTATTCAAATGTGTCAAAATCCAAAACTCACCATTGGGATAAAAAGCAGCCCCAGGTACTTGCGTCTGGTCGACGCGTATCCGTATTTCTTGATGCCCGCCCGTTGCATCTCTTCGGTGATTACAGGTCGACCGAACAAGGCCACTTCGAAAGCTCTCTGGACAGGAGTGATTTCTTTTTCGTTAGAACGGAGTAGCGTCTGGAAAAAGGAAACGAAATGCGGTGTTTAAAAAAAAAAAAAAAAATTTACTACCTTCAATTTTATTGTCTAGTCCCACTTTAATATCATTTAAAATTTTCAAGGTTTGACAGCGGTTATTTGACAATATGCTTTTAAATCAAAATAGTGTTTTGGAATAAATATTCTGTCATTTCCTTATAAGTTGAGAAAATCACTAACTTTTCTCTGAACTTAATGCCTATGATTTATGTGATCAAATACTCTAAATTGTTCTTCACCGAATTGATAATATTCTTTCAGTACCGATGTCCGTAGGTTAGAATCTTGCTGCTTCTATGGATTTATGTACCGTTCAGAATCGAGTTTTAAGCAGTAAGTCCTGGTCTCATTAGCCTTCTTGTAAAACAATGATTATAGCTCTTCAAACCATATTAAGCTAAAGTATCCTCCTTTCTTTAGATTTTGCTAAATTGGACACCACGTTCCAAATTTTATCCATCTAGCTAAAAAAACTAGCTAAGAAAAAAATATATTTTATGGTGTAATTGCTGGTATAATTAAGTAGGTGTACCAAATGATTTAATTTACATTCTTAAACGAAATTGTTATGAATTAGTTTGGAGCACTACGACTTACTGTTTGCTATGCGAGGGCTAATGAGTGAGGGATCTACTGCTTATGGCCGATTCTGAATGACTAAAACCATCCTTGCCAGAAGTGGTATTAGAACCCACGAATTCCGGTTCAAAAGCGTAGATACTGCTATATTGCTCATTTCTATTAAAATTTAACCCTCGGACTGCTCAATTTGTACGCCGAAATCGATTCAAAAATTGCGCTTTTTTTATACATTTTAAATATATATAGATGGAAGAAATATATATAGATTAAATATATATAGATGGCACTTTTTCTTTCTAGAAAAATTTTTCATATAGATTTTTTTCATGATAAAAAATTTTCTATATAGATTTTTTTCATGAGAAACTAAACTATCAAAAAAAATTTTTTTTTCAGATGTTATCACAAGAAAATTTTTTAAAAATAAATTTCAATTGAATTACAGATAATTTTTATTTATTACAAATACATTTAATATAACTGCAATTCTATTATCTAACATAACTATAGTTCTATTTATATAATTTTATTTATCACATAATTAAACGTCTAATATTGTATAATTATTTACACTATTATGTATACTATTTAATATTTATATAATTTATTTCATTGGTTAAACAGTGAAAGAACGGGATGCATCCTCAATAAAGAAAGATAAACAAAGATCCGCGAAAATGGCGGAATGAGCCACTTTTGGTACATTTAAGTTGCCCGTGAAAATCGCGGGATGAGTGGTCAAAGGGCTAATTGTAATTTAATAAAACTTTTATTAAGTCATGTAAAAACGTATCATAGGCTGAATGAGACGTTGTTTGACATCATTTTGGAGTTTGCTGCAAAACCTAGCCATAATTTTAAAATTTTTCCTGTCAAATGTTTGTTTATTTATTTATTTTATTTTTTAATTTTCAACCACCACTTTAGCGGACGTTTGCCGTCATCCAAAGTCTAAGAGAAGGTGACCAAATTCTTCTCGACCACAAGTTTTAGGTACGAGCTTGTGATGGAGAAGGTCGTACAAAAACGGCAGAACTATTATAGAACCTCATTATAAAGACTACAAAAGTTAGACACTGGTAAAATATTTACACATTGTTTTAGAAGCAAAAACATAAAAAGAAATATATTTTAAATCTTTTTGAAACCATTTGAAAAATCAGAATTACAAACAAAGGATTATGACTTTTCTCGACAGACGGGGCAAACTAGTTAGTACAGTTAGTACATACATTGTATTAAGATACAAATTCAAGAATATTTAGTTATAATCCACAGACAGAAAGGCTTCCGGCATATCAGCTCTCATGAAGAGATGGTTGCTATTTCGAGTGGTTGGACTTCTAATAGCGCGCCCTTGTTATTTAGAAGCAGAAACAAAGCAAAAGAACCCCCTAGGCTTAGCCTGCCACCTCCAAAGTTGGGGCTCTTGTATGGGATTGTGATTGGATTGTGTTCCTATTTTATGTAGCCTCCACACTATGGCCAATTGTTCATCACTTCCTGATGATAACCTTAGACGATGGTTTACGGGCTGCATTCCCACTCTGGGCAACTAAATGAGCCAAGCGCGTGGATTCGTCCCTAGGGTCTACTGCTCACTTTAGTTGCGCATCTGTCTACTTTTGATCTTTGGAGAAAAACTGCCATCCTCCGCCAAAGCTATTTTATCATCTACCATCGTCGTCCTCGATAAGCCATACCCCTTCCCGACGGTGGTAATGACTTGCAGTGGACCATAGCGTGGAGGGCCTTTACGTGCTCCAGCCGCCATTAATGAACACGTTGTATCTTTGGTCCGTTCGAGCCTCGATCCCGCTACCCTCTGAGATCTCAGCCTTTGACGACAGAGCCATCACGGTTGAAAAACTTCAGTATTTAGTAATAACAGAATACATGTAGAATTCTATGAAAACAAAACTATTAGCTTAACATCAATGAACTTATAACAGACTAGAAAAAAAAAGCTTTTAAGTGATTACAAATATTACACAGTTTCTTAAGATTGTAGAGACTTTTGTCTATTCTTTTGTAACAGTGCAATAAGATTATTTCGTTCTTCTTATAACGTATATATTTAAAAGAACATTCAGCTAGGGCAAAATAATGGAAGTCAGCTAGACTTCTACAGGTTCAGTCGGGGCTATCGCTTCTATATTAGGGCGAATTTTAATTTTATATAGTAGACGAAGCTAAACACTTACATCAATTACGTTGAGGCAAATCTGCCGGTGGGTGACAGGCAGTATGTGTAAAAAGTAAGGCGTGTACTCGCTCGGGTTCTGATCTCTTAAGACGTGGCCTCTCTGAAAGCAAATTAAATTATTTTGATCACAAATATTTCATTAATGCATTGACAACAATAAATAACTTTTGTATCAAAACACTGATTTTTTCATAATTGCTAAACAGAGTGAAATTCGAGCTGCTTAAACAAATTATAGAAACTAGCATATAGCCCGTCATACGACGGGATTAGTAAAATTTTCCAGAATTGTAAAGAACCCTATGAGGAAAATAAAAAAAAAATTGTTTTTGGCTGAGAATAATCTGGTAATAATAAACATGTAAGTTTTTTTTTTTTTTTCTTTTTTTTTTTTTTTTTTTTTTCTGTTAGTAATGCTACTTGGACAAGCCAAGTACATGAGCTAGAGGCTACTCGAATTAAATAGTCATACGACTGTTAAATCGACGAAAAATTAGATTTTCAGAAAAAATATATGTGGAAAAGAATTCAGTTCTGAATATTTTAAAACAATCCGCGTAAAAAAATGTCCAATATTGAGAGAAGTTATGAATAAAAGCTGGTTAGCTGTTTACTGTAAAGAAATTTAACTTACAAAACTTTCACTCTATTTTTCCGAAATTGTGTTTTTTTTCAAGTAATGTGCATGTTATCTCAAAAAGTTTTGAATACTTTTTTCATGAATTTTTTACAGGTTATACAGGTTTACAATATAATTTTCATCCGATTGAACCTAAATTTTCTTGTATATTTCCACCCCAATTTTTTTAATGATAAAATTTTAATTTAAGGAAAAAAATTCTTTTTAATGTTTTTTAAAAATGTATATATATCTTGAATTTATATAAATTTAGGTTCAAAATTATTTTGACATATATTTTTTTATGTTTCAAAATTGAACGAGATATGTGGTTAAGATAATAATTTGTTGCCATTATGTTAAAAAAATTACGTTTGTAAAACCGGTAGTTTACAACGCATGAGGTCGAAAGTGATAATTATTTTACATTTTTTTAAACTTTCAAATGTTCTATGACACCTAAAGGTGAAAGCATCGTCTTTCGTTTGATGAGCAAGTGAGTCCTCGTAATATAGAAGTAGGGACCAAGCAGTAGATCTCCAGTCTGATATTGTCACCTCCTGAAGTATCGTTGGGGATTTTGGAGGACATTATGTCCAATCCGCCATTAATAAACACGCTGGATCTTTGGCCTTCTCAGTCCTCCAGTTATAATGGTGCCTTTGCCAACTAAGCTACTGTGGCTATTTTCATGTTTTTACCAACATAAATATGCTGAATAATTTTGGACCATACTTTATATTAGTTTAGAACAGTGTTTCTTAACCTTTTTATGAACCACTTTAAAAATTTTAAATATGTCACGGACCCCCTCTGTGAAAAAAAAATTGCTTAAACATCATTTATTACAAAAAAAATCTGTTTTATTATTTAATTATTTTAATATTTTTATTTCAATAGTATAAAAAATTTGAAGAAATTAAAATTTTTAATGTGAAGGCTGTTTGTTGCTGCTTTTCCTTGATTAACAGATTGAATTGAGGGATGGTTTTCGACAAAGCAACGCGCATATCATGTTCGATATTCAGTCGAATTCGATGTTTTGTTTTTATTGTGACAAAACAAATATTAAGAATTAAAATGAAAAAGTAAAACAAATATTTTGTTTTAAAAAATTGCAAGAACTTTGCGGAACTGATTTTAACGTCACTTTATTTCCAAGTAAAATTCAAAGGCTACTTTGTGTCGCTAAAAATTTCAAATTTTATATGGTTTGCGAATGTTCTTTACATTGTATTGTAGGGGTCTCTATTGGGAAATGGCAGACAGACGGCTTACAGAGGTTGCCCGTGACAAAAAAGTTTTTTTTTAAATATTGATGCAAACATTTTAAAAATTAGGAGCAGTCGGCGGACCCCCAAAATATAACCCATGGACCCCAAAGGGGTTATTGAACCACAGGTTAAGAAAACCTGGTTTAGAAGATCATGGAATTTTTAGCACGAGAGCATAAATCTGTGACTGATTTTATCAATCTTTATAGATGTGAGAGAGACAAATATCATAAACACCGAAAATATGTTTACGTACATGGTTGTAGATGTCCATTCCACCTACCACAAGGGATATTCCAAGAGGGGATATTGCTCCGAGGAAAACTTCTCTGAAAGTAGAAGGAAATTTAAAAAAAAATTTTTTAAGTATTCTATTGTGATTTCTCTGTTCATTTCGGTAAACGAGTAATAAAGTATTTCGCAAAACAAGCCTCAGAATGGTTTTCATCAAAATTTATTTAACAACTAAATCTGTTTCACAATCTTAATTTTATTATCATAAGTTTCATTGGAGACCCACTTTTTTTTATTACGCTAGAACTAATGGCACGGGGACCTAATTTGTAAAGTCGATTTCAAACAACTACGAACATCAATGCCGTCAATGGAATAGAGACCTTCAACACTGATTACGAAGAGCAGATGATATATATATGCTGTATATATAAATGTGTATACACATACATATATATATATATATATATACATATGTATATATTATATATATATATATATATATATGTATATATTCATACACACATATACAAATACAGGCACACACACATTTATGTATGTACATATATACATACACACACACACACACACACATATATATATATATATATATATATATATATATATATATATATATATATATATATATATATATATATATATATATATATATATATATATATATATATATATATATATACATATATCTAGTCTCAATTTTCTCAAAAGAAAATATTTATAATATGGAACAGAGAAATAATCGGGATACAAGATTTAGTTCGTATTTTTAGTATTATTCTTTCTAGAACAAAAAAGAAATAACATGTCCGAAATTCTCGGCAAACATCTTTGCATTTGCCGAGTGCCGCTAGAGAGTACTTTTTAAAGGGCGAATTGATGATTGATATGAATATTTTAAGTTTCAAGGAAATTTAAAGTAGACAGTGACCTTCCCCTGTTCTCAAGAAAGTTTAGTGTGCGAAATTTTTATTAAGTTCCGATCAAAACTGTAGACTAGCGAGTCATACAGAGACTCTTCTTTAATATATAGATTTCTAACTTACCCCGTATTGGCTCGCGTCCAAAATTCGTCAGTGGACCTAGTGGGTGTGTCCTGGTCGTGGATGAGTTCAAAGTCTGTTTCAGCATGAAGAGTCGTAATGGGACGAGCCTGGAAAGACATTAATCATATCCAGTACCGATCCTAGACCATCGGACACCAGTGTAAATTAAAATTCGTACCCCTTTTTACAAATATTGTGCTTGGTTATACTTTAGTTAATAATCATTTCCCTACCCACAAGCTGTACATGAGTATTCATTGACATAGAATTTAAATTCTTTAGAAGTACATATCTTTTTTGTCATTGCCACAAAGTATGGATAGTTGGTTGACGTAAGACTGCTAAATGTATTATTTCTAATGCAGGAAATCTTTTTTACAGCATTTACCACTCTAAGCCGCAGATATTTTTAGACATTTTATTAGGGAGCACCATATACTTCCATTAATCCCTAGGACAAAGTAAACAAAATGGGTCCTCGTCATTTAGAAGCAGGTACCAATCAGAATCAAGTCAGTTTTGGCCATCCAAATCCACAAGTATCTTTTGGGAATTTGGAGGAAAGTGCGATCACGAACCTATTTCACGTGCCCCAGCCGCAATTAATAAACACAGAGGATCTTTGGCCTGCTCCAGCCTCGATCCCACAACCTTCCTGTAAACATTGAAAACAACGAGTACACATTAATGTGGATTTTAACTGAAAGCTTTATTCATAGTAGAAGGTCGAACACTTCAATCAATACATCACAACAACCATAATAATTTTACTGTTGCCAATCGGTAATAAACAAATATACTACTACTGCCACTACTGACTACACTACTATATACTGACTGCACTCCGGGTATGATATCGACGCCTTTGAGGTTTAAGGTACAGCGGCTTCCACAGCTGATTGTTTGCAATATGTCATCTCATTAGATTGTAACATCTTGTTCTGAGTGAATTTCGAACGCCATAAACATCCATACCAGTAGTATGATTTGAACATGCATGTGCCATCTGTAATTGGTCATTAAATGCATAAAGTGACTTTAACGGAGCAAAATACTATTCAAAGCTTTGTTAATGTGAGAAAATGACATGTTGTAAAAGGTAAATTGAAAGATACTAATACTTTATGTCATTATCTTTTGTTTTAGTTACCCCGGTTCTAATGTTCATCTACTATTTCTTAAAATTTGCTTTTCTTATTTCAAATGCTAGTGTCGAAAACGTCATGATGTGTACTACTCATTTCTGAAGAGTAAAAATGTTACGAACTAAATTTAAAACAAACTCCTCCATCCGTACACACACACCAAAAAAAAAAAAAAAAAAAACTTTCTGTACACGAAAACACACTTGAACAGACAACAATTTAGCCTGGAAATTTCACCTTTTGTTTCCGGAAAAAGCCTTCCACAGAACAAAACCCCTTGGCGAGATATCTTTTTCAACTTAAATTAAGGATATTTTATTCATCCATACCTCATAGAAGGGAAAACTTCTACGGTCTGAGCTTAATACCTTCTTTCTCTACATCAGTGCGTATTTCGCTATTCAAAAGCGGATTAAATGATTCCTGCCTCATGCATAAAAAGTTAAAATCTTTTGAATTTTACGCATAGTAAGATAATTCTTTTTAATTTTGAAAGATTAACTGTATATTAAGTCATAGAAGGAAAATCTTACTTCTGATAATGAGATGTGACGTCTGCCTACCCTTATAGAACGTCTCTGGATTCGTATCTACGGACTGCATATAGAGCTGTGGTAATTTCCTTACTATTCAATTAGTACCATGCTTGAGGGCATTACTCTGGTACCATACCAATGGATTCTTACATCATTTTACCGAAATGGATCCAATTAGAGTAGTCTGTAGGAATTGTTCTTTAAACTTTTGTCGAATTTTATACAAAGTTACTGTTTGTGGAACACTAAATTTGTATATAATTTCATGGAATTTTTTTCTCTTTAGCTTTTAAACAGCTTCCCATTGACAAATCTTAAATTTATGTTTCATAAATTATCTTCTCATTCATTTGAGGTAAGTGAAAATATTATTAATGTATGTGCTCTACATAAATGGTTACAGCGCCTTTCTTGTTTGGATGTAGAGATGAATATGAAATTCATCGAATAATTCGTTTTAGTATTAATATTTAGCAAACATTCTCCTTGGTTAATAAATCTACCTCGGTTCACAATAAGTTTATTTTTACAAATATGTGTTAATTATTTAAAAAAAATCATTGAACATACCTGAAGTAAATACAACTGGTCATTGTGCACTGCCCATTCGATGTCTCTAGGACTACAAAAACAAGTTTCTATCTGCAAGGAATACAAGAGATTATCTGAATGAAAAACAGACAGGAAGATTTAAAAAATCATTTAGAGATACTTGCACGAATAATAACAACTTATCAGCTCTTGGTATTTCTTTTCGTGAAAGTCATTTTCTAAAATATTGTGATGGGGCATAGTTTCAAATTATCTTGTATCGTTGTACTGTTTTGATGCTTTCGTCGATATTGGTCTGAACTGAATGGTTGGTGTAAGCTTTGTTCGTTCGCGCACTCGCGTTTTTGTTTCTAGTTACCGTAAAATTTTTTTTTGTGAAGATGCCAAAATCTTAATACAGAATGCTGTGAACTTTCAGTCTCATGCTAAAACATATCTCTCTCTCTCTTACTCTCACTCTCTCACTCATTCACTCACTCTCACTCTCTCTCTTCTCCCTCCCTCTCTTTCTCTCTCTGTCTCTCTCACACATACAGAGAAAGAGAGAGATGGAGTGAGATAGAGTGCATATATACCTACATCTTATACATCCTTTCACAGTTTTGCATGCATACGTAATTAGTCATAAAAAAGATCAGCAATGCTATACGAAATTTCATTGCATTTAAAAAATATTTGTCACTACATTGTGTCTTAAATTAGATTTAAATTTGCCTGGAAGATACTCAAGAATATTTAATTTGCATTACAGTATTTATCAACAAATTTAAACTAAAATTATCTTATGAATAGGTAGGAAAATTGAAAAAAAATATTGGAAAAAGAATTATGAAATATCCTTTTAATTTTCTTTTACAAACTTACTTTGTATTACAGGGATCGAAAACAGAATGGCTTAACGAGTCATATATAAACTACCGTTTTATAGTAGTAAATAAATCTAGCATTTTAGGCAAACTTTTTCAAACCTTTATAAGCATGCCTACATGCACTGAAAGTAATGCTAAACTTGTCTTGTGACCAGTTCTATATCGAAGATATGTTTCGACTCTCTTTTATGGTTGGAAAATATCTTTAAACACTTACTATGGAAACTAGCAATGTACACAAATTTTAATAAGTTTAAAAATCAATCTTATAATGCATTTTTGAAAATATTTCGGGCAGGTTCCAAATCCCTCATACTCTCCTATAAATACGTCTAAGTATAATGCTAGTTGATCTAGCATTGAAGCCTGGTTATTAAAATCATTATTACGGCAAAGAATATAGACACAGAAAGACAAGAAAAGTCGGCTTAGAGATAATGTAAACACGCAAGAGAAAGACGTGATCTCCAAGAGCCTTGACAAAAACACCACTTTACAGGCTTCTGCTCAGATTCTGTTTCTTCATACCTCTTTTAAGTTGCGATCTGATTTTTCGATTGCGATAAATTTTGTAGATTTCAGGCATGGATTTTTGAAAATTCCTTATTATATACTTGACGTATATGCTAATACGGACGCAACGTTTAAGCTAATTTTGTATTATGAGCTAGATTAAATTTTCTGATAAATGGATAGCTACAAATGGCGTTGAACATTAGTTCGACTGAGTCTGTATAATACTTGAGAGCAGATGGCAATTTGTAGTTCCCGCGCTGTGACGTCACTACGCCAAGGCTTAACCAATAAAAATAAAAAATACAGCAGGAGTTGATGACGCAAACGGGGACGCCTGCAAAGGCCCCTCCACACTGTGGTCCACTGAAAGCCATTACCACTGTCTGGAGAGGGCATGGCTTATCAGTGTCGACGATGGCTGATGATAAAATGGCTTTGGCGGCGAATGACTTCGGAAGCGGTTTTTTTCCCAAAGATTAAAGAGAGCCTACATTATCTACCAAAGTGCGCAGTAGTGTCTATAGACGCATCCACGTGCTCTGCTCATTTAGTGGCCCATTGTGTGGATGCAACGAATTAACCATCGTTCAAGGTCACCACCAGAACCAGTAGTGGAGTGGTGAATAATTGGCCATAGTCTAAAGGCCACATATAAAGGTTTCCTTGCTGAACACCACAAGATCATTCGGGTTCTTATCTTTGAGTGCGTCTCCCCTTGTTTGATTACAGTCCATTAGCCTTTCTTCGCTCCCAAACATGCTGTTTTATTCTTCTTGTCTTCGTAACATTAATAATGATTTTTCTCTATTCTGTCTATTATATTCTATTTGATTTTTCTCTATTCCGGAAACCTCTGTTTACATCAAGACTTCTAAGTATAACGCATGCGTATTGTGAAAAGAGGATAGTTTTTTTTTTCTTTTAAAAGTTGTATTTTCAGAAATGTATTCCCAAAATTTTTTATTTATTTATTTTACTTATACGATTCTTTAAATTCAAATTTATTCTTTTTAATTTTAATTACATGATTTTTTTAAAACTGATATTCAGTCGAATTCAGATCACTTCCTTTAATGAACATTGTTTTACCCAGCAATAATTTATCAAGATATAATACATAGTCTTATAAACCATTGAATATTTTCAACTAGAAGTAATTAAGCGTGGAGTATTTAAACAGGTTATTTTCAAAAATGGAAGAAGATTTTTGTACCGCTCATTGAATTTTATTTGACTTTTATGTTTTGTATTCATTAAAATTTCCTGACCGGTGAAAGACACGAGTCTTTTCAAACAGTCCAACTATCTTAATTAGAAATTTGACATAATAATATAAATGAATAAATATGATTAATATGAATAAATATTAATAAAAGTTGATATGTTACCAATTAACAGTTGTTACAGTTTGATATCTTATTAACATATATTTTTTTCTTAACAAATCTTTGCCGTATGGAACACAGAAATATAGAAGGTGATGTTTGAATACAATAGAGAAGAATTTGGATGCACATGTAAAATGCTGCCATCTATCGACTAATAGAGAAACGACAAACTCTGAAATATTTTTCTTTGAAAAATTCCTTTGACCTCAATTTATATATATATATTAAGAAGGTGGCCTATCGTCCTCCTTTTGAAAGTTTTGTCCTCCCTACAAAATATAGTCCTTCTAGATGTCCTCTTTTTCGCTATACAATTCTAGATATCCTTTTCGATATATAAGAGCTGATTTATAATTTTATGTTTCCAGCAACTTTGTAGTAACTGCAACTAGGAAAATAAAATAATGCTTCACAAAAATACACGACAGTTGTTATTTTCGATTGCTTTCGATATAGTTATATTTAAAAAAAGTAACCTGATGATATTTTCTGTTGAGTTAGTAGTCTTCTTACTCAGTGAAAACATTAAAATGATTATTTAATTTACTTATGTCCTCCTTTGTTTATATTAAGTCCTCTTTTTCATTGGAAAAATGTTGGATATATAGGTGACCAACATTTTTCCAATGAAATGTGTGTATATATATATATATATATATATATATATATATATATATATATATATATATATAGGGTCTAAAGTGGAAGCTTCTAAAGTGTTCAGCGCTCACAGGCGTCATATCAAAGAATTGGTTCAAACCATTGAATTAAAGGAAATCAGGCATTACAAAGAATTTGAATCGCGAAGTGAAATTTAACAGAATACGAAAGGACAAAGTCGAAAAATCTTACAGAAATTACAAAGGCATTTTCAAATGAGACAAACTGGCTTCTACTCATTTGTTTATAATTTTTTTATTCTTTCTAATATTTTATTCAAAAACACATAATTTCCTTTTTTTATTTTTCTATTAATTTACCTACGTGTTTGACCTCTGAAATTTCACAAATCATTTTATGTCAATCAATTTATTCTTCTAAAATATTTTTTTTAAATTTCGTCTTCAAACTTATAACCGATTCGTAATTAAATATTTATTTAAAAAGAAAAAAAGAAATGTATATCTTTTTTATATGAGGTTGAGTTACAGGCTTTATTGAGGACGTTTTTTTTTAACTTTCATAACGTTCAATTTGAACTTATTCTAATTAAATAAGTTTCACTATTTAAGATGATTGTTACCAAAAATAAAAATGTAACTTGTTGTTTTTGGTCTATGAGAAATAATTAGTTTCTAGTTGGAAAATATAAATGTGTTTATTTTTTTGAACAAAAACCTGATTTTGGAGATGTACGTACCAGAATTCCAGCTTTTCCTATCTTTATGGCCCATTCGTTCGTCAAACAGGCAAGTTGAGAGTGGTTTTCATAATCTTTTCTTTCCACACCGTCTCCAGCTGTAAAAAAAATAATAATAAAAGTGAATTACATCACTGTTAAATGAGTCATTTATATTAGAATTAACTAGTGTAGCTATGCACTATGCTTGTTTCTCCTCTATTAGCACTGTCAGGGCCGTAGCCAGAAATTGTTGTGCGGGAGAGGGGGGTGTCCAATGAGGAAAGCTTGGCTTGGTTTGGAGTGCTACCGTCTACTTTTTGCATCACGAGGGCTAATGAGACCTACAGCTCTAACAGGACCTACAGCTTTAAGCCGATTCCGAAGGGCTACAAACATCCATGCCACTGTAGGATTCGAACCCACGAACTCCGGTACCGAAGGCCAGCACCCTAACCAATCGGCCATCGTTCGGCTCAATGAGGAAAGACATTCTTATTTGTGATTGATACTTCAGTAAAACAAAATTAAGGTATTAAAAATTCAGGTAATTAAGGATACGGTATGAAAATTATCAATTTTTAACTCAAATAATTAAAAATATTTGATGACATTGTTATCGTCCGAATAAGAAAAGGCAAAATATAGGAGAATATAGAGAAAACTTTAAATTTTTGGCTAGCATCTCGACAAAACTGTGTACAGTTGAAGTGGTTTTTTTTTTTTTTAGGAACATGTTCTTATACAGCGAGGCAGATGGCACCTACACTCATGTAGGACATTTTCTTTTGACGAAATAGTTTTTTAGAATTTCGGGAGGAGACCGGTCTCTCCAATTTCCACCCCCTTTGCATATGGCCTTGAGCACTAGGATTTCCATGAACGATATTCTATTTTTTGTTATACAAATGTTTCCTAATGAAACTTCCTGCCAACGAAAAGAAATTGTTTCAGTTATACGTTGTTGATGTTACTTATGCCACTTCGACAAACGGAGCACGATTTGAGCCATATGCTACTTATATTAAGGCAAAGGTGTGCGCTTTTCGTTTTAATGAGCACCGCTAGATGAAAGAATGACCTTGCTCAAGTGAGTCCACTTAATTTAGAAGTAGGGACCAAACAGAAGACCCATGGGCTTGGCCTGCCACCCTTGCCAGAAGTATTGTTTGAGGATTTGAAGGACATAGTGATCACGAACCTATTTGACATGCCTCAGTCACCTTTAACGAACACTGCGGATCTTAGGCCGGTTCGGGCTCCGAACCCTCGACCTTCCAGGTCCGTGATCGTTGCCTTTGAAGAATGAGCTCCTAAATCATACATTAATGTACTTAACTGAATTATTGATGGATTCATTCTAGGAAATGATAATTTTCTGTCTATTAAACTCTTGAATACGGGTGATAGTTTCTGATGGCAATTGTCTTGAACTGTTAGTGGGATTGTATAAAAATTAAAGGAAGTGATAACGTCAACTTCTTATATCACAGCTTATTAAATCGGAACTTGGTTCTTTATGCCCTCCTCATCCTTCGTACTTGTAGCAATGAATTTTATACACTAAATATATTTATAAAATAAATTCTACTTCTACTTAAGTATCACTGTCTGCACCATGCTATTCTTAAATTCTAAATATTTAACTTTAATTGTATTCTGCAACAAGCCAATCTTATTCTAATTTTTATTCATTATTTGTTTATGCATCGTGTTCAATATAATTTTATTTTCTAAATTTATTGCAATTGTATTCCATCTCCCAAACTCAAGTATCTTAATATTCCTTTATTACTTTTCCAATAAATTAATAGCCAAAATCCATTCAATAGTTTGTTTTTGCCGAAAACCTATGTATAACAAAACTAGAAAGCTTGGCCCAAGGACTTTTGTTCACTCATCTTCCTGTGATCCTGTAATACTCTGCAACTGGCCAACTTTCTTTGACAGGTGTAAGGTGTTCGGAAGCCACGTTGGTGAATCCAAACAATTTTGATCATCCTCACGAGGGAGAGATTTTTGTTTTTGATTCTTTACCTCTCTCCCACCTGTTGACCTCCTAGCGTTCATACTCGCAGATTTAAACTGCACGCCCTCTGGGAATACAAAGATATGTTTCATGCGCGTGTCACGCTGTAACCCAGCATCCCAAAATTCTAGTCCAGTTTGATGAGGACCAACGACATCTCGCACGGGCTTTTGGTGCTTAAAGCTGATTCAGAACGGCTACGAATATGCATGCCAACAATGTAATTTGAACCCACTTATCCGAAAGACAGCTCCGAACCACTTAGCCATTCTTCGACGATAATTTATTCAGGACAACGCTAAGTATGGCAAAGATATCCACGGTCCGGAAAAAGGGAGAGAAACCACAAAACCCTTGTCACTGAATAATATTCGAGAAGAGAAAAGTGGGCACTCTCTCATGCTTCCACATTCCTTGTCCCATACTAGCGTAATGCTGACCGAATAGGTAAGGAGCTGCTCTGCTGTACCGGAGTTCGCGGAATCACACAGTGGGCATGGATGTTCGCAGCAGTTCAGAATCGGCTTTAAGCAGTAGGTCGCGTTTTTATTAGCCTTCTTGTAGTAAAACCAAATCTCCTACCATTATTTGGACACTCCCAAATTTTCCTCTCAAATTTTGGTTGTGAATAGTTAGTGTTTTCTTGTTTCTTTGAATTCCTGCAAAGTTGTTAAAAGCATTACTGACTGAATAAATATTTTGGAGACATTAAAAGAAAATATGTTTTTGAATTTGTAATATAAAAAACGCAATTTCATTTTCTTATGATTATTTTAAGATTCATTTGTAGGGTAAAATCTGTTCATGATGCTGATAGCTCAATATAAAATAAAATGTTGTGTTTAATAAGCAGATATAAATATAAATATTTTAGAAACTATTCAGATTTCGGTTGATGATATAAATTTGTTATACACTGAAATAAAGTTCTATTTAACTTATAAAAGACCTTTTTGAAGTACTCGAGAAAATTGCTGACCCCAGAATGACCCCAAGAATTTTGAATTTGATAATATACCATTTGCTAAAAATATTTACAAACCATAATAATTTAGACTTTTGGACACAGAAAATAATAATAATTTTCATTTAAATTTATCAAATGAAGTTTGATTTTTGTTTTCTAAACTGATTTCTTTAAGAAAGCTACATAAAAGAGTGGATACCTGTCATAAAAACTTGCGTCTTTTTAGCGCCTACGTTTGTCTTAAATACTTGCAACGACAAATCTTGACCTCTCTTTAAAACGACGGTGTCGGGATCTGCCAGTGCAGATACAACTGTCTAAAAATAGAGATTGATATACGTATACAAATTTGTAAAATCACAAAATATACAAACAAACCAGAATCTATTGCCTTTTAATGTAATTTTAAAACTGAATACTCTTTATTGATGGACATTTCTTGTAATTTTACAACATATAACTACTTACTAGGATCAGCCTTAGGCGGTAGTCCAGGTAGGTGATGCCCAAGGCTGAAAAAACTACAGCGCAAAAATTAATAATAATAAGACAATTTAAAAAATGAGTACATACTGATTACTCAAATCTAGAAGATAAATGAGTAGTAGTAAAGTAGTGATTTGTTTTATAATTTTTATAAGCTTGTAACTCGGCATTTTCTGAGGTTTGTGGCAGAAATGCTAGGGTCGGTTTTGCGATTTACAATCATACTGAAATAAGTGGTGAAGATTTTGACTCACTTCTTGAAAAATGTCATTTCAGCACATTTAGCTGGGTTACGTTTGCGACTGATCAGCAAAGCTATCTCATAAGGGTCGATTTATATGCGAAAAAAAGAGGTAGTTATTAGTCTCATAATAGTCTTCTCACAGCAATTATATATGTGAGAAAGTGCGTTTTATCTATAAAAGTGACAACACCCACAGTCTTTACATCTAATGAAAGGAGATTTTTTTACTTAACTCCTGTACAGTCGCAGTACCAGCGATTAGAAATATGGAGAAACTACACAAAATATTGTGTAGGAACAATTTACATGTCCCACTCCACAACAAAGACTCGATAGACACTGAATATAGAATTCTTTAAACCATAATTAATTGCATTTTAGCCCCACTAAATTTTTTTTCTTGTGTTTCAATAGTTATAGAGACGAAGATAAATTTCCAAATCTACTAAACGGTGCTCAACGACAAGAAGCGGAAGGTATCACGTAGTACCGCGGTTCTCAAATTGGATGCGTAAACCAGAGATGAATCACAAATAATCAAGAAGAGTCGGATAAATTGGGAAATTATGAAAGGATGCACAAAGGTACTTAAAAGTTAACTTGTCTTCCCTACCCATTGCTCGGTTTTAAAATGTGCTAAGAACTGTCCTTGTATTTATGTCGAGGTGAGACTTATTTTCTACCTCCACGATACCCAAACTGCACGCTGTGGGTGCTGCAACGAATAAAAAGTTTGAGATCCATTCACCAAATACGTCACAGTTCTGTTATTTTGCTAATGTTATGGTTTTCCTCCAGATACGTGAATCAGTATTTTTCCCTGTGTGGTGTAATGAAATTTTTTAAACATTTAAGTCCCAGATTCTCCTAACAAAATATTATTTATATGTCCTTCCTATCATTTGGTCCCCTATATACATCTTTCTCTGAAATGTATACGACAATAGAGCTCTATAACAATTAACGATATCTAAAAAAAATGTTTATGAAGAGCAGATTAACATAGCAGCAGATAACCGCCAACTGATATCACGACTTTGTAGATAAATTGTAATTGCTTTTAAAGCACTTCTTTTATAGCCTTCGAATACAATTTCTGAAACCAAATGCTATTTGTATGAGCAATTAAGATTTACTACACATTTTGTGAAAATGACTGGAATGGAAGGTTTTTGTTCAGAGACGTAACTTTAATATCGTACCTCTCCAAGTCCAAAATTAGCTGTGATGTAAGGATAGATGGGGTCTCCAGTTACAGGGTCGACGGTGAAGAGAACTCCTGAAAAATCGGAGGGCACCATTTCCTGGACGACCACGGCCATGGGTGACATCAGGGACTGGCCATTTTGCCTATTTGGGAAAATTTATCATAAAACACTGAGCTTCAAAACAGTGGTCTTAGTCTAGAAATATTTCCAACTACAGTTGGATCAAGTTAGTATTTTGAAAAGAAATGTCGCAACAGATGAAGGAAATTAGTTTCTAATACAGGATTTTCTGTTATTTACTTTGTTTGTATTCCGCCTTGATTTTTGTTAAAACTATTAGTAACAATTATGTAATCAACAATGCAAAATTTGTTTGCATACGATTCTAGAACATTTTACAGATACAATGGACGAATTCCTAATAGCAACATTAGTTCTTCTAAACTCTGAATATTTGTAAAATATAAATGGAAATAAATTTTTAGAAAAATGTTCATTACCTAAAGAGTACTATTCAAATTGCTGCCTATATTTAGAATGATGTTGATTGAATGATGTAATATGAAAAGCATCTCGACCTTTCGAAAACAGCAATACAGTTGGCTCGATCAGTTTTGCTATAGATTATATTATTTGAAATCGGCCTCTATCTGTCGATTTCTCACGTCGTTATGACAATACAGAGTGGCGCCCATATTATAAAATGTTTTGAAAATAATTGAATTGGCTACAGTTCGTTAAAGGATCGATCTCAGTCTTGAATTTATCAATAATTATTAAAACTAATACGTGTGTTGAATAGTATATAGATATTTGGTTTGTACTCCTATTCTGAGATATGAATTCAATAACATAGCATTACAGTTCCTACCTTTTCCTAATCACGATGCTATGTTTCCCCTTAAAAATTAGCGAATTAAGATGAACTTTTCCAACGTAGTGACGCAACATAGGTCTCGATACATTTAAGAATATGCTTACCACTGGAGTATAGAGCTTCAAACGTTATGTGTACATGCAAAAATTCTCCCACATACAAGAATAGATTTATATTTTGTTATTCTTTCTGGTAATTGAAGATTTCTGGTAACTGATTTATCTGGCAAAGGAAGAAGAAATTTATTTTCTAAGAAAGAGAACGGACCTTGCATACTGGACGGCCTCGAATCCAAATTTGGAAGACCAACATTCGACAACTGCTCGAAATACCTGAAAAAAGATGAAAACATATCTTTATCACTTGTATGATGATAAAATAAGGGTCAATGCTACATTAATTTAAAAATTGAATAGATCTTTAGCTACGTTGTCGACTCCCTTCACGCCCAGGATGGTCAGCATTTGTCCGGCTGCCGAAAGATCTTCACTGTCTTCCCCTGAACAAATTTTGAATTAAGAAAAAATTAATGATGCAATATAGGAGACAAAATTTCTTTGATTATGCTAGTAAGTTACATGTTCATAAAACATTTGCAGGTTTTTAAGAATTTCGGTAAATATATATTAATTAGAAGATATTTCATAAACAATCTGAAATTTGTCATGTAGTTAGTTGTATACTTACCAAACGCCGATGATCTCACCGAAAATCTGACATGTTGCAAGGACTCATACTTGTCTTGAAAAATGCGTTTAATTTCGTTCTTTAAATGTTCAGATAGTTCCGACGACGTAAATGCTTTAGTACACCTGTTGAATAAAGTGTATACAGAAAGTAAGGTAATTACAATAATATATGAGGTGTTGTTATAAAGAATTAAATTAATAAAGGTAACCATTCAACTAATAAATAATTTAACTTAGTTGTGAGATTTCTTTTATTTTCACGCAATTTATATAAAGTCATCTGTAAATAAATAAAACATGCTTCCGTGATTTTTAAAAATTTTATCAATTTGGTATCACTACCAAAAATTTTAATAGGATTTTTTTACTCCTCAAATGATTTCAATTAAATGGAAAACTACTTGATACGAAATTAAATAGATTCATACTTTTTTCTTATCCGCGTTTGTTAGCCCATTTTTGTTTATTATATACATGTAAATGGGAAATAGAACCCCAAAACTAAAGAAATCTGCTGAAATGATTTAATCTGTCTCTCATGGTAGCAGACAAAAATTTTGGATCTTATGGATAGGGTTTGGAGCGCTACTGTCTACTATTTTTGCACAAGACAATTAATGAGACCGGAAATTAGAGCAGATTCCGAACGACTACGAACAAGGGATATAGCCACAGAAAGAAGAAAAAGCGCCATAAAGATAATGTAAACACGCAAGTGAAGGATGTGATCTCCAAGAGCCTTGACAAAAAAACTACTTTACAGGTTTCTGCCCATATTCAATTATTCATTTTTCTTGATTTGATTTTTTAAATTATCTATTTTGTGGATTTTAGGCATGTTTTTTTAAAAATTCCTTGCATATTATATATTTGAAGTATAAGCTAATACGTATCCAATGTTTATGTTAATTTTGTATTATGTTCTAGATTAATTTTATCTTAAGCAGATAGCTGCAAAGGCGTTGAACATTAGTTCGACTGAGAAACCAAGTGTACATTCTTTATGTAACCTTCACACTATGTCCGATTGTTCCCCACTCTAGTACTGGTTCTGATGGCGACGATGGTTCACGGTTGCATCAACACACTGGGCCACTAAATGAGCAGAGTGTCTGTATTCATCCATAGACTCGACTGTGCACTTCGGTAACGCATTCTGACTGTCTTTGATCGTTGGAGAAAAACCGCTTCCGAAGCCATCCTCCACCAATGCCCTTTCGTCTGCCATCGTCGACCTCGACCTCTGTCTTAAGCCTTGGCGCAGTGACGTCACAGTGACGGAAAGAAATACCAAATGCTGATAAGTTGTTATTTGTGCAAGTGTCACTAAATGATTTTTTAAGTCTTCCTGCCTGCTTTTCATTCAGATAATCTCTTGTATTCCTTGCAGATAGAAACTTGTTTTTGTAGTCCTAGAGATATCGAATGGGCAGTGCACAATGACCAGTTGTATTTGTTCCTCCAGACGCTGGTAATGACTTGCATTTGACCATAGTGTAGAGGGGCCTTTAGAGCAGATAGTGATTTGTAGTTCCCGCTCTGCGACGTCAGTACGCCAAGATTTAGCTAATAATAATTAAAACATCAGAGGTGTTCATTTAGAAGGTATTGATGTCTCAGATGGTGACTCCTGTAAGAAGTTTTCCTTGTCGAACAGCGCGAAATAATTCGGGTTTTAACCTTCGAATGCGCCTTCCCTTGTTTGTACGAACGCCCATGCCATCAACAGGATTCGATCCCAAAAACTCCAACACCCTACCCATTCGGCCATTATTCAGTTTAATGGATATGCATCGACTAATCAGAAGCAAGTAGAAGGCTTAATATCTTTTATGATAGGTGTAGGTCAGTTTTCAATCATTATAATTCGGTGTTTATACTTAAATTGTTTGCTTTATTATAACGATATAATTTCATCTACATTTACATCTACTAGGAATGATCTTATGCTCTCTGTATTTCACGTTTTCTGTGGAATTTCGAAGACAAATCTGGAATGCAAGCTTAGATATACTTCACCATTTGGTTTTTCAAACCAAATCTGGAGTAACACAACAGAGAGAATGAGTTCTTTGTTGTGGAACATAATAACAACTCATCCACACTCTTTGGAAATTCATTTAATTAGGCATGTATCATGAGAAAGAGGTTTTAGAAGGGAGAAATGATTAAAAGTATCCGATGTAAACTGAAATTTTCAAAGCATTAAACTTACTTATCGCATTCTTTTTTCAAATCTCCGGGTAGTTTTCTGCTGTAAATAAAAAAGATGTACTTGTAGTTTTCTTAAACATAGCGTTTATAGTACACTTTACATCACACAACAAGCTATAACCATTTCTTGAAAGAGAAATTGAAGCTTTCGTCACATATTCCAAGGTCAATAGAGTTGAATGTATCAATAATGTAAAAAAGTTTAGATTTTATATCATGTAACAAGCAATGATTAAAAACAATTCAGGTATGGCTAGAAAGCCAATTACAAAAGATT
>CM063510.1:152092988-152127988 GCA_032207245.1 Pardosa pseudoannulata
TCTCTTGGATAATTTGGTCAATAACGCCAAAGAACTGCCTTTGCCACCAGAAAGAATGGAGCTGCTGCACAACTCGTCTTCAAGCGATAAGACGAGTTTCTCGCAAGTAGAGTGCCCTAAATAAATACAAGATAATGTATCAGAAAATTTCACTTCACTGTCAAGTTAATGAAACTTAACCCGTTCGAAGGCCGCGAGAGAAAATTTACTTCCCATCTACATGATCTTACAAAATACACCTGTGAGAAGCGCAAAACCCATTATAATATATTGGCCTTGCTATTATATCGATGGGAAGACTGATTCCCGCTTCAGTTTTGCGCTGCCATCTATTGTTTCATCAATTGAATATAATTAGCTCTTCTGTTTTGAAAGTTTGTAAACGTTGTGTGAGAAATAAATGGCCAACGAAAGGGTTAAGGTACAATAGACGTTCAAAATTCAAAAATTCGATTAAAAATGGATTTTTTTTTTTTTTTTTTTTTTTGGACAGTTGAAGTTAAATATAGGTTTTATTTTTGAATAACATAATTATTTTATTTTGCTGAAACTTTTTTGTCATATAGCCTTATATAATTTTTTTTTTAAAGTTATGTTACAATTTGACAAATTTCATTTTCAAAGTTCGATTATTTGAGATAAAAAAGTTATTTCCTTATTTCTAATTTCACTTTTTTGTGCAAATGTAAAATATTTAGTGTTATAATAGCATCAATTATCTCACTTAACTTAAGCAACTAACATGACCAGCGTTCTCACTACAGCTCGAAATCACGAGTTTCTCGTGCATTTTCTTTTTTTTCTATGATTAAAAGAATATTACTGAGTGAAATTCACGCTTTATAAACCAGCTTCATTATGCGCGGAATTCTCGTTATTTTTTAAAATTTGCGCTTTCTTTATATTTTGGAAAACTCAATTTCTTAATACGCAAAGTTCTCTTATTTTTGTTAGGCTTTTTCATTCTACGCGAAATTTATTCTCGCATTTTATTCTTTTTAACGATTATTTTTTCTTGTTTCCTTTTCGATCGATATTCATCTGATTTCAATAGGTGTAATGAAGAGTTTTTTCATGTTCCTTCATTACATATTTCTCTCGTGTATTGTATATTTGAACTTACATTTTACGCTTTTTTTCACATATTGCCTGTTGTAGGTGCAGCTCTAGCTGTTTTCAGACGATAGCAACCTTTCTCTTCAAACAGAGCCGCCCTCGATCTAGGATTAAATTCCGGACCGAGCTTCCAATTCTGACCACCTGCATCCGCAGCCCTTAAACCTTTCGGTCATAATTTGTGCCCATCGACTCGTGTGTTGACAGCTGGCGTAGCAATAAAGTTTCGATTTGTGCTGACAGCAGTTTTGAAAAGTGCCGCGTTGTGATGTGTTGCCAAATTCCACTCCGCATCGCCTTGGCGAATTTTCACCGCATTGGGTGAGCCTCCATATGATTGGCGTTTTCGACCTCCGCGCTCCTTGTCTCGGGTTATAGTTGGTCAGAGCCGAGGGAACCCTACGTCTCCTTGAGAGCCCGGGGTTTCTTTAGCGCCTGGCAACTTCTTACTGGCTATGTTTTTGGCGCATGAGCGCAGTCTAAAGTTTTTCGTAGTTTTTAGAAACAGAGAGGAAAATTTTTAGGAACCTTGCAGATGCATTTTTCTAGGGACAATTTTTTTTCCGTTGGAGCCCACCTCGATCTTTGGCCAACCTAAGCACTCTCGCATTGTTTCGGTCTTACTGCAACGTTCCTGGAGATTTTAAATAACCAACAAAAGCAACAAAATAATCTCCGTTAACCACTATAGGTTCCTAGCAGAAGTGACCGTAGGTATTTTATAAGATTAATGAGAAATTCAATGAGATCGAATAATCATAATAAAAAGGGCGGGAACACAAATCAGTGTCTGTTTTGTTATCTACCTTCGGTCTACCTGAGGTGACTCACTTTACTGCTGATCCTGACTTCTTACATAAAGCCCCGATTCTTCCTTATAATAGGAATACACAAAAGTGTTTCACACATAGCTGAAATAATTGGGATATTACCAACATCCCCTAGACGAGTGGGGAGAGGGTCTTCGTAAACGGGACTGGGGAATCTTTCTATGGAACCTGATAGTAAGCAATAACATTCACTTTAGATTAGCATGTTTAGAAATTCTTTCTTCGGAGGAACAAGTGTTACACGTTCCACTGTAGAGTAGCAGCCACCTTAGCTAGGACGCAATTTTGCAACAATCAAATTCACTATTTTATACTCGAAGGGACTCTTGTTGAGTTATGCAGAATATTTTTTTTCAATGCCTAATCGTGTTTTCTCTTAAATTTTAGAAATTCCACTTAACTTTTAGAAACAGCACTCTGTTTCGGGGAAAAGGATTAAAAATTGTCACCCCTTTTTTTCTGTGAAAATAAATAATCCTGATGATTATACTTTTGTTTTAATTAAATTGTATATATTATTTTATACTGGTACCTCTGTCCTACTTGCAGAATATTTCGAAAATTGGTCAATTATGAAAGTGAGGCCCTTAATCATGCGTGATGTTTCCAATGTGGTCTTCGAGCTCTTACAAATTGGAAACCCTTGACATATACTATAATTTTTTGTTTTCCTCTCACTGAAATTAGATGAGAGAGTAAACAGTAGATATACCGAGTGATGCATGTAAAAGGAAGAAGAAATTACCAGGATCTTTCAAAAGCAGCGGCGGCGACTGGAAGAGCTTCCCTCGTTTGGCACTGGAGCTGAAAAACGGAAGTCTAATTTATGCTAAGAAAGGAAAGAAGAATATATCTGCAGATTAAAAATTAACACTTAACCTACCGACATTTTATAAACACCCATTTCTACCGATGGCGGTTAAATGACCACTTTTATATCTCAAGTTACACTCCATTCGGATTTTAAAACTCGATGTGATTATGTGCACAGTTTTATGCGATTCATAATACGCCAGTCAAGAGACAATGAAAATGCACTCCTTACTTTGGCCTTCGTATTAGTGCTTTTCTCATATTCCGTTGGCCCTGATATATCTCTAAAAAAAGTATGAAGCTGAGATTATCCAGTTAATCTTGCTGAATATTTTTCCAAACAGTTCCATCAATTAAAAATCGATGTCGGACATTCGGATAAATTAAAATCCTACCATCTCCGGTCCGTAGAGTCGCGTTCTACCCATTCATCCTACAAGGTTAGAGAGCTGTTCTTTTTACAACCCATCTACAGTAAGCACACCTTCCCAAAAAGAGAAGTATTTTCTTGATCAAATCTGATTTTAAGACAAGTAGAGATTTAAATGGAGGAAAAGTTAAAAAGGATTAATCTCCGTACCTTACTGAAAAGTGCAGCATTCCATATCCGTCATCGAAACCATCGACCTGAACTTTGAAGGGCATCAAAGTAACTTCGTGTTGCAGGTCGACTCCTGTAAACTGAGTTACGTCGACTCCACGGAATGTTACATGTACCGTCTTCTTTGCTCCATCTTTAAAAAATTACGAAAACAAGAAAATAGGACGATAAACTCATTATCATTCTGTTAGGAAGTTTGACAATGCCTTTGATATTTACTGTCTAACCGCAAAAGCATCTAAAACATTTTGCTGATTAGACAGTTTTAAATTCTTTATTAAGTCGTATAATCAAGCATTAATTTTAAATAGTTCACAAAATTTGGGGAATAATGTTAAGTTTATTCTGCCATTTCATTTCTTCCTCCAAAACGTTTTACATTTGCGCTACTTTGCATCACTTTGCGTAAAGTGAACCAGCCAATGAGAATGTTCAGAGTTAGCCACGCGGGAGATGCGAGAAGAGAAACTAAGTTACGTAAGAAGTTAGCTAACTCATTTACGTAAGTTGATCTAAGTAGAAATTAAGTAGAAATAATCTCCATACTTAGATGAGAAACAAAGAGATCTCGTCAAAGGTTGTAATTTTTGGGATAGATCCGCCATAAATTTATTTTAGGAAATAATTTGAATTAAGTTAGTCAGGGTTAGCTAAAATACCCTAACATATAACGAGTAGAGTTCAATAGATGATTGAACAGATTGCTTGTATTGTAACTGCGTCTATTTACTGATTTTTTCATTACACCAGGTTTTCTCGCATATAGAATTTCCTTCATTTCTCCAAAATTCAAATTTTTTTCTGTAGTTTCTAAACTAGCTGAGTACTATATATTTAAAATTTATTTATTTTAAATTTGGAGTGAATTAAATTAACTTGCCATGATTATTTTATTAGCAAATATCTCGTGAAACATTTAAATTCAAAATTGGAATTTATGACCAAGAATTTTGATAATCAGATAGTGTAAAGGTTGATTTACGAGCAGTCTTATCAGACATTGACTTTACAATCGTATTTGTATTAGTACGTTTATCTGGTTTTGGTGCTAAACATACAAAAATAGAAGGTGGAGTAACTAGAAATAAGTCACTAACCTTACAACAAACCTTATAAATAAAGGAACACGGGAATTAGCATCTCTACATTGTATCACTTTCAATTCCATTACAAATAGTTTGCTAATATTTAGTTTATTTTTTTTTCTTAGATTTTCTTTAAGCAGTTAAAAGATACTTTTTCTTCTTTCTATTTTAACAGAAAAGACTAATTTTTTAAATTATTTCGAAAGGTTTTCTGAAAATAGAAAATTTTTACTATGTAAATTTTGTAGAAACGATACTTCAATGTTACTATTACAGAGCTATTTTAATACACTACACAAATAAGTAGTAATTTTACCGGATGTTTACTGTATCAATTCAGTCTGTGATAGATTTAAAACAGAATTAAGCTAAGTCTGGATGAAGAATCATTTTAAGTTACAAACTCAAATAAGCAAATGACAAACCTAAATGAAATATTCATTAACATTTAAACCAATTACGATCACAAACTAAAATTCTTGAAAAGAAATAGGCTAAAATATTAAGAACCCAAAAATAAAGTAAAAAAGAATTCGAGAACCTTTGATTTGTGTAAAAATTTAAAAAAAAATTACTGAAAGTAATGACAGTTTAATTTAAATTCCACAAGTGAGCTTCAATGTTGTTGTTACCTATGACACTTGGACGAGCCAAGCGTATGAGCCAAAGGCTGTTCGACTTAAGGTGAAGGGAAGCGAATTTCGTTTGAAGAGTACGCTAAGTTCAATGAACGATTTATGTCCATTTGGGCTCTTGTAATTTAAAAACAGGGTCAAAGCAGAAGGCCTCCTTTCCCCCCTGCTTAGCTTGCTACCTCCAGGGTATATTTGAGAACTTAGGGAAAATTGCGAACAAGAACCTATTTTACGTGTCCCAACCGCCATTAATGAATACGTTGAATATTTGGCCGGATCGAGCCATGATTTTACAAACCTTCTTTTGCCAACTGAGCTTCCACGGAACAAAAACTGCAGTATTTAGTAATAATAATTAAAATACATGTAGACTTATACGAAAGCAAAATAGTTAGCATAACATTAGTAAACTTATAACAGATAAGAAATAAATGAAGCTTTTATGTGAATATAAATATCAAAAATATAAAGCTTCTCAAGATAATAGTGACCTTTTTTCTATACTTTTATCTAATTCAATAAAAGTGCTTTCATTCTTCTTATAAGGTATATATTTTTAAAAAGAACATTCTACTTGGGCAAAATGATACGAGTTAGTTCGATTTCCACAGGTTCAGTCGGAGTTATCCTTTCCATATTAGTGCGAATATAGACCGATTTATTAGTTAGAATATAGAACCAGTGGCTCCCATATTGGCCTACCTTACAGTTTAAAAATAAATTTCTGAAGTATGCATTAAAATTGTATATGATGTCACGCTATTAATTTCTCCATCTGGGAAAACCCAGCTGCCTTTGTCGACTAAGATACTGCAGTCACCCATGAGACGTAAACCTAACCATTTGAAAACATTTGTATTTTATTTATAGTGGCAATTTAAATAAGAAAAATAATAGAAAAAAGAGGAAATAATTCTTAAAACGCAGTTGGGAAAATTCGTTTATCTATTAATGAGATAAAGGGCTGCCTTAAACGATAAACATTTACAGCAAATAAATACTTACTAAGCATAAAAGAAAATTTAATTTTCTTATTTTTCTCCTCTACAAGATGAATTCTGAAATCGCATTTCGTCAAGTATTTAATGGCACCGTATGGACTGAGTGTGAAGCCACTTGTTAGACTGAAAAAAAATGCATAAAGTATTAAATAAAAATAAAGTTTCAGAATCACCATGAAAAAAAATAAATAGGTATAATGGTCATATGAAAAGACATTGATAGTTCACCGAACTAGTTGTAAATTGTCCTAATTAATGAAAAGAATATATATATGTGTGTATGTGTAATGTATCAAAATTATTATCTCTGAAATAGTTATCTAAAATTGTCCCTTTTCCCCTTCTACTCATTTTTTTATTATCCAATTTCACACTCATAAAATGTCAGATAAAGAAGTGATCTTCGACTTACATTCTTTTTACTCATTTCTCAAAACTAAAGCTGGAATAAATGCCAATTTTTCTGTCCACTGGACTGATTTTTCAGCTGGATGGTCAGCTATTGCCCGGAAATGGTATTGTTTCTGAAAAATTTTTTTCCTTCGCATTTTTGAGCTTTCATAAATGTTCAAGGTTCACACTTTCGTCATAAAATTGCTGTTCTATATTAAGTCCCGTGAGAACAAAATCATGCGACTCCCTCAATATAAAGCTGTCGTCGACAGCAAATAAGTATATTTTAAGAGCATTCTATGAAGAGCTGTTTCGCTGTAAAGACGATCCGTAAACTGATGCATTTTTCATATTAAATAAATATGAATTTTCAAGAATCTTTTGATTTACTGATGCCACGACTACATCTTCTAAAAAGTGCCTTTGACCAACTAGCTTTTAAACTACATAATAGGGGCTAATCACAAATGATTTTATTGAATTATAATTAAATTGTTAGTATTATCTGACCTGTGATTAAAAAGTATTGTGACATATATGCACACACACACACACACACACACACACACACACACACTATATTATATAAATATGACATGTCATGATCCAGAGTTAAGGCGAATCTAAAACAGTCTTCTTGATAATAATAAGTTTATTAAACCATCGTTAAAGTAAAACTTGCGCCATTTTCACTTTTTCGCCGAAGACACGCGTAGAGTGTTGTTGACAGCTCCATGTCCACGCGCTCACTCAAACTTATCTGTTTGCAAGCTCATAGCTCAAAAATGCTTCCGCCTGACCGGATGATCCTAAAAGCTTACGTGAGCGTGGGTCTTTTTCATTTATTTTATTATTATAAAAGAGTTCCCTTTTTAAAATTGTTTTTAACTCACGTAATTTCCAACTACCCCCTTTTTAGACTTGACGTATATATGTAATGATTAAAACACATATTCTGGAATATCCGCTAAATTCTCGTTCAGTTTGGAGCTCTACTGTAATTCTTATGTAACACAGCTGACTAACTAACAACACTCTAATTAAAGTGGGATCTACCGCTTAAAGCCGATTCTCGACTGCTACGAACATTCAAGTCAATGGTCTTGAAACCCGTGAAAAGCGGTGCCGTAATGACAACGTCTTAAACTTTCAGCCGTCACGTGACCCGGTAGTATTCACACAATTGGCATTAATAATGATTTATTTTTCAAGTTTTGAAATTTTGTGTTATATCTGCTTTATATTACTTTACTGTTAATCTACTTTGGTGTTATATTCTACTCTAACGTAATGAAACCTTTTAAAAATATCATCTTCTATACCTCTGAATATGTTTTTTGTACACATACATATGATATTAAAAAGATATATCCAAATGATAAATAAAAAATGATTCTGAATTTCACATGTTCATAAACTTATATACATTTTTTTTTATTTATTATGAATG
Organism: Pardosa pseudoannulata; assembly: GCA_032207245.1. Taxonomy (NCBI): domain Eukaryota; kingdom Metazoa; phylum Arthropoda; class Arachnida; order Araneae; family Lycosidae; genus Pardosa; species Pardosa pseudoannulata. Next base: position 152,100,913 of record CM063510.1, read on the forward strand.
GTCTGTGCAGTTAAAATCATCTTAGAATAGAACAAAATATGGTGTGTCCTTACTTCGTTACAAAGTCTTTAATGGAAATTGTTTCCACTTTCATGGGAACACCGTCCTACGAGAAATATAAATACATTTATAAAGATAAAAAGCATGAGTAAAACGCAAAATCAGTCCTTTATAATAACATAGAAGAATCCCAAACGCACCTAGATCGGTGTCTCTTTGTCTCATTTTAAACTTCAAATTATTAACCCTTTCGTGGGCCGTGGGAAGATTTTTTTCCCAGCTACATGATCTTACAAAATACACCTGTGGGAAGTGCAAAACCCATTACAATATATTGGTCTTGTTATTGAAACGACGGGAAGACTGATTCCCGCCTCGGTTTTGCGCTATCAGTTGTTCGACCGATTTAATAAAATTAGCAGCTCTGTTTTGAAAGTTTGAAAACGTGGAGTGAGAAATAAATAACCCACGAAAAGGATTAAAGTTGGGAGTGTTCTCTCCTAGATACTTTCCTTTATTTTTTACTCTCGTAAAATTATATATCATATAACGTGAAACATTTATACTATTATAGAAGTATATTTTTATGCCATGCCAAAAAATACTACAGATGGAATGGCACTTTACTCAGTGTTTAAACGATCGCCAGAAAAATATAATGTACTTTGTTCAATATTAATTATCTATTATGCAACAAAATATTTTAAAATACTAATTGTGATCAACTAACTCATTCTAAAATTATGTACAGCTCTACAATTTGGACTAAAATTACACATTCGAAATATAAAACTACATATACTCACATTCACATTTAAGAATTTATTTTCTGGGGCTAAAACCGCCGGAAAATATCAATATCAAGAATCGAACACTTGAGGTAAAATTTTCGAAGTTTACAATACTTTTTGTTTATACATATGTACACACATGCATATACTTCATATATATATACATATATATATATATATATATATATATATATATATATATACATATATATATATATATATATATATATATATATACATATATATATATATATATATATATATATATACATATATATTTACATATATATATATATATATATATATATATACATATATGTGTGTGTGTGTAGTAAGACGGATTTCACGATGGGTGGTTGCAGTCATGGCCCAAAAAAATGACACCGTTTTAAAGACCTTTATTAACAGAACGTTGGAGGACGGGTTCCCACTTCATTTTAGGAACAGGACAAACTGAGGGGTCAGCTAACATGAAGTTATATGTAAAAGGCCCTTAACACCTGGGTCAACATCTTAGTCAAAATCTGTGGGGAAAATTCCTAGGAAAATCGGCCTCCGATAGCGTGCATCTCTTTTTTTTTCGGGGGGGGGAAATTTCCTAAACTGGCCGATAGGGCAATAGAGTTATAATTGCTCTTAACCCTTTCTCTGAGGACGTGAACTGTAGTTCCAGTAGTCAATTTAGGTTAGAGGTTAAAAGGGGAAAGCAAAGGTACGCGGGACTTTTTGCCCTTGATTTGAGATTTGAAAACCTCTGAGAATTTTCTAGACCCTTCTTTGGGATTATATACAAAATACCTACATTAGCACATTAGCTTACAGATCTAGTTGACTGTTCCTTACACACACACACACATATATATATATTCATATATATGCATATACATGTATAAGAATGTTCTTATATTTATATGTGTGTGTGTATATACATGAGAACACATATATACATGTAAATACATTTATAAAAACATATATACATATATATGTGCGTATATGTGTTTATGAAGCGTGAAAATTATGCCTTACCAACTACGGATCCATTTTCTAATTCTGTTGTTTTTGTTCAATCCCACATTCTCCAATTAATACATCTAGTGATTGATCACTAATTGCTTTTATTCTCTTCAACACAGATAGCACTGGGTTTACAAAGATGGAGTTTAACTGTCTTTTTACTCCTCACCCACAAGCTAGTAGGTGTTTGCACACCGAAACTGGCCGCTGAAAGTGACAAATAATGTTAGGCGTACCGTTCATATATTACTCTAGAGTGCACAACCACACAGTACGGGACAATCCTATTTTATATCAGTGAAAAAATCGACTGTTCCATTTCAGTCTCTGCAAGTTCATTCACATGTGCATTATCCATGTGCATTATCATCTTACTTCTTTTCATTTATGATAAATTCTATCCTCGTCTAAAATTATGATTTTTTTAAGTCAATTATTCCAGGTTTTAGTTACACACACAGACATGTATATGTACACACACACACACATATGTATATATATATATATATATATATATATATATATATATATATATATATATATATATATACATATATATACATATACATACATATATATATACATATATATACACATATATACATATATCACACACACACACACACACACACACATATATATATATATATATATATATATATATATATATGGGAGGTTTATTCCCACGGTGAAAAGATGCTCCAAAGCTTAACAAACACTAACTTATTTAATTAAAACTATTTACAACTTATGTACAAATTATATGGTGTCTAGGGAATGAGAGTTGACATCGGTGCCCGTCTGGCATAACATAAGCGTCCGTCTTGGCGATCAGTCGGTAGTGCCGTCTGCACTCGGTACCGTCCAGCTTAAGTCTGTGTTCTGTCAATCTAGGCGTTCCACTCGGGAGGGTTGTTGCCATACTGTAGAATGAAAAGTTCGTTTGCTCTAAGCGCGCATCAAATCTGGTGTTTGATGTCATCCAGGCTACCACATATATATATAACACATGCGTACCTATATAATTGTAATACCAGAAAATAGCGCGAACACAGCTATTAAATTCAAAACTCATTTTTCTCTGAATGGGAGATTAAATTTATTCCTAATATGACAGCTGCGCCAGTCATCGATTTCACAATGAACTTGAGGCAACGGCTACTGAGAGATGAATGTGCCCCATTATCACTTATGAAGTCAATATATCGACATACCGTGCGAAATCTCACTCCCAGTCTTTCTTAAGTCTCTGCCTGTATAGTGAACTTCTGAAGTAGCTAACTTTTAAAATGGAAATGATGTTTCCAAAATTATTTGTATGTCATCTTTTTCTTTTCATAGTTGTTTCCTGGATTTGTGGTGATCCTGTGGTGAAACTTCAAAAATGCTTTTACACATACAGTCAGTCAAAAAAAGTACAATTGATAAATGTAAAAATCTAATGAAAAGAATTTTATTTAAATTTAACCTTAATAATTTACGATGTGTTGCAGAAAAATAGTCTAGTAAATTCTTACTTAATTTAGTAAAAAGAATTCCAGATAAGGTTTAATTCTGTATATTCACAGATAAATTATGAAAAAATATGTACATTATCTATAAGATTTCCTATCGCATCAGTTAAACTAAGTTCATTGTGTTACTTTAATTTAGCATTTCAATAAATGTGAAGCACGTTGTATTACATCCTGGTGTAGGAAAACTTTTACCAGGTTCAATAGACTGCATCGCAATATGCAACTGGAGAGAGTTCGAAGCTTTTCGCGTCCTTCAGGCTTATCTCAATCGTATTTTGATCGCCATTGTCACCTTAAGTGAGTAAAGAAACCAATGTTGAGTTACGGATAAGCTATGTAGAGAAAAAATAACCTCAAAAGACAAGTTTAAATCGTAAGTTTTTATTTTTTTATTTTTTTTAGTAAATGAATTATGTACTTATAGAGAACGTAGAGCAATAGAAATCAATTCGACATAGAGATTCCGAGGAATACCAATGCATTAGACAGGAGGTGGCCAATCCCTGCCCACCCCAAAATATTTAGCTGCCAAAGCCGAATTTCATCAAAATTTATAACTCAAACTGTTAGTGCATTATAATAAATATAATAGCAATCCATTGTTTTAATAATTTTTGTGCAATTAAAATTTCTTTATTATGTATTATGTATTATTATTATGTATCGTTTTAAAAAATTTTCACTTAGAAATTATACATATGTGACCGGTAAAAATTATCTTCACCTATCACAAATGAAGTTATAACTCATACTTTTTTTGTTGCTAGGGATAACTTGGCAACACAACTTTAGGGCAGTTATATCAAGACAACTCATGCACACTCTAAGATCAGGCAAAAAGCTTAAACATCCTTTGTTTTCATCTTCAACTCTCATGTCTTTCCCAGGCAAAAGGCAAACATCCTTCTGCTGATTTATGAAAATACTGTCATGAGAAGGGTGAAATCACATGGATAATTTTCTCACGAGAAAGTGTTTTTAAAATCAGCGATTCTTTGATGGCTTGTTAAAACACTCGTGGCTTGGCAATTGCTCACAACGGCATAGAGATTGCAAGAATTTGCGATTTTTCTTGCGAGAATTGAGAGTTGTATTAGATGAGGGAAAGAAACTAACAATTATTAATTTATTCTTAGATTTTGAGAAGTATAAAAGGAATACATTCTCAATGAATCATCCACTATTATATTTGGGTGGCTGAAAAAGCTAAGATTAAGAAAAATGGAACGTAAGTTGGCATACTTTTGAAGAACGTCAGGGCCAATAATTTTATAAACATACGAATGAATGGATGGATGCGTAAAAAAACACAACATAAACTAAATGGATCTAATCAAATTTAAAGATTTTATCTAAATCTGAATTCAATCGGTCGATCAGATGAGTTGCGTAAAACATTTGGCTCCTTAAAACGCAGGAGATAGAACAGAACTTTAATAAGTATTTTGGCGGGGTTTTTTTTTAATGTATCCAAAAATGTATCCAAATGATGTAGTTCTTGTAATCCCTTTCAGTTCAAAATAGTTTTATGATTGCTTAATTCATCTCTGAATTTTTTTATAAAAGAAAAAGGGAACAAAAATTAGATTTTTTCAGCAATGTTTTAAAAGATATTTTCGGCTAGTGTTTTTGCTTCCTATAAATATTAAGTTATTTTCTTTAAAAAATATATAATGACAATTATTTAAAAAGTAATTTTATATTGAATTTTATATTTATCATATTTATTAGAACGTAAATATTAGAGATTTTTTGTAAGACTTCAGGAATTTTATATTCCCAATACAGGATTTTTTTCTCAAAAATAATTAGGTTCGGTTTGGAGCTCTATGGTCTACTGTTTTGCACACAAGGGCTAATGAGACGGGGACCTACTGGTTAAAGCCGGTTACGAACATCCATGCCATAGTGCGATTCGAACCCACGAATTCCGATACCGAAGATCATCGCCCTAACCAATTGGCCAGCGTTCGGCTGAAAATATAATTAATATTAGTATTCTTTACAGTATATATAATTAAAATTCACACGTAATTTACTTATATATAAATCATAAAAAAAACCTGTAAATATAAAAAAGTGTAAAATTTTAATGTAAAAAAAACAAAATTTAAAAATATAATTACATTAACTACGATTTGATGTATAAACGCGATATATGTGCTCTTACATCAGTACACTAAAACTTACGTAAGTACGGTTTGGAAAAAAAAAAAAAAAAAAAAAAAAAAATTTTTTTTAAAGTTTAAATTATGTATGGGAAAGAAGAAGCAGATAATTTCTATATATCTATCGTTCCATTTAAGATATGACAATAGTGATGGCAAAATATATGCAGCTTGATTTATAAAAAATTAAGTAATTAAAGTTTTAAAACTTTTTAGAGTCCTGGAACTTTAAAAAAAAATGTATTATGTAATTACTGTCAAGACTTCCAAGTTATAAGGTATGCTTTATTTTTTCTTTGGGATGAATATCTCGATAATAATTTAACGACGATTATGCAACGAGAATTGTTCAGGCACATTCCTTTACTTTTCCTGTAAAGTAGTTTTGCTTAGATCGATTGTCAATATAGTTAACGGCAATATAGTTGTTAGTTATGCTTCTTGAATCATAGATCGAGTTAAGGGTGCATACAATTGTCATTCGCTAACAATTTCTATACGATTCTTTGTATATATCATCTTTGATTAATCTTAACAACGTCAAATTTTTCCACAAAAAGAAAAGAAAAAAAAAAAAAAAAATGGAAGATTATTTTATTGCCTTCATGCAGATGGGTAGTGATCCCTTTTTGATAGTACCTCTTCATTTTGTACTCAAACAGGTGGTATTTTTCAGTCTTTTTAATGCTATCGTACTCTTGTGGCACAAAATTCTTCAGTGAATCCAAATTCTTCAGTCATTTGGAATGAAATCCATCGTACTGGAGATATAATTCATCGTGTTTTATCTCCTCAATTAAAATAAATTTAAAAATAATTATCTTGAGTCTAAATTTTAAACTCATCCTGTTAAACGCAACCTTCCTTTTAAATTATGAAATTGTAAATGAAAACATACAACCAATGAATAAGCAGCAAATTGCAGACGTTCCGAGCAAACTGGTAAGCAACGTCTATTTTTGAAGGGTTAATCGTTCAACGATCAATAATAACCTTTGAAAGTTAATCACGATAGTCACACCGAGGAATATGTATCCCAAGTAATTTACGAGAAAATAGAGTAAAGGACTTGTCACAATGTGTTTTTGACGCTATTTAAATAAGTAAAATTAAGGTGATCTGAAAAAAGGGAAACATTACCGGAAAATACATGTAAAACTTTGCACTGCACATTTCCTCGTTCCATGGAGGCGAATCTAGAGTAAGAAAAACAAACGGAAGTTCAACGTATGTGTGATAACACAAGTCTATAATCATAAAATATTTCTAGGGATCATCACAAAGAATACATAGGTCTAAATGCTAATAAAGTTCATCTAGACATGCTCATCAAATGTCAAAGGAAATAAGTAGTCAATAATTACCAGCGATACGAGTCTTCATCGACCAAAAGTAATATTCCTTCGACTCTTCGCCTTTGAAAGCAATTGTACCCATCATCTGTCCCCATTGCTCGTATCTGTTTTGCACCATGTGCAACCTACAGGATAAATATACAGCATATATAAACTCTGAAAAAAATTAGTTTTCATTTCGATACAAGCATTGAATTATACAGCTGTGGACAAATAATAGTGTTCTGTTGATAAACAACGACCATAGAGATACCTCTCAAAAAAGCACAGGCTGGTTGGGAGCTTTCGTGTCCATTTAGAAGTCAGGCGACTTCTAGTAGAAAGATGGTTACCATTGTCTCGAGAAGTTGGACGTCTAAGAGTGGGTTCTCGTCCTTTAAAAGCAGAGACCAAGCAGAAGTCCCCCCTCCCAAATTTATCCTACAACCTCTAGAGGTATCAATTGAACTTAACATTTTGACCAGAAACTTATTTTACTTGTCCTGGCGTTCATTGATGAACACGTTGGATCTTAGTCCGGCTCGAGAACTCGACCTGCTACCCTCCGGTTCGAGGACTTTGACGACGTATCTACTGCGGCTCACAAAATTGCTGGATTCTGCTGAACGTCGGACAAAAATCTGATCGTAAAAGGGTTTCTGTCAAAAAGAAAAAACATCCGTTGATAATACCCACTTGACAAACTATTTGCGGATTGTTCCTTTTCAACAAGTATAAAACATAACAATCACTGAAGGTGCGACAAAAAAAAAAAAAAAAAAAAAAAAAAAAAAAAAAAAAAGGGCAACATTTTAAAATTATATAACTATAAAAATCAGTTAAAATCTTAATTTGGTTTGGTTTGGAGCTCTACGATCTACTTTCATGCTACACGAGGCCTAATGAGACCAGGACCTACTGCTTTAAGCCAATTCATAAAGGCTACAAACATCCTTGCTTGCATATCGTTCATTCAAACTCTGTGAGAAAGGAGTAATTCTGTTCTGCACTCTATACTATCTGATTAATAAATTAAAAACAGAAGAATATGCTTGCCTTTGGCATGTATGAAACAATATTGACCCATTAAACGACAGAATAAATTATAGACTCCTATGAGTAAAAGGTAAACAATTTTTAACATTACATTATGTCTCACAAGATAAAGGGAAAATTACACGATAATATACAGCTACTCGTTATGATTACAGTTGATGTATCTGAAAAAGTAGATGCACGAGGCTCAAAACATGTGGATCCAAATAACGTAGTCATAAAATTTGAGGTATTGTTTATAGCATTGTCATCTACTTTCACTGAAAAGGAAAATTTGCCCGAAGAAAATATAAAAATTTTACAATGCTTTATCTATCCTGAAAAAGAGGCTCTAGACTTTAATGGATTAAACGTATGATTAGTTAGCTGTTCCACATTAGAACTCATTAAATAAGGTCCAATAAATTAAAAGTTACCACAAACCACAAACAAAACATTTAATTTACTGATTCGTATAACGAAAGACAACGCCTGGACTTGTAAATTATGCATCATTTGTCTGTTATGAAAATACATGTACAATGTTCATGTTTGGAGATTTTAGTGGCCAGCTGAAATGTTTAAAGTCAGAAGTCGTCTAGCAATTCTGGACGAGTGGAGTCTAGCATTGTCTGCTGGAATTGCTTAAGTCCATCGGAATACACACTTGACATAAATGGTTTGGTTTGGTTTGGAGTGCTACGGTCTACTTTTTGCAACACGAGGGCTAATGAGACCGGGACCTACAGCTTAACGCCGATTCCGAACGGCTACGAACATCCATGCCACTGTGGGATTCGAACCCACGAACTCCGGTACCGAAGGCCAGTTGACATAAATGGGTGCAGGCGATCAGACATGATGCTTACGTACGTGTCATACAATCACAGAGCATTTACCAGATACCCTGTTGGCATGTAGGGTCCATGGATTCATGAGGTTGTCTCTATACCGGTACACGTCGATGTACTCGATACAATTTGAAACGAAACTCGGCCAGAACAGGCAACATGTTTCCAGTCATCAACAGTCCAATGTCGGTGGCGATGGACCCAGACGAGGCGTGAAGCTTTGTGTCGTGCAGTCATCAAGGAAACGCAAGTAGGCCTTCTGCTCCGAAAGCCCCTATCGATGATGTTTCTTTGAATGGTTCGCACGCTGACACTTGTTGATGGCCCAGCATTAAAATCTGCAGTAATTTGTGGAATGGTTGCACTTCTGTCTCGTTTAATGATTCTCCCCAGTCGTCGTTGATCCCGTTCTTGGACGATTTTTTTCCGGCCGAAGCGATGTCGGAGATTTTCTGTTTTACCGGATTCGTGATATTCACGGTACACTCCTGATATGGTAGAAAAAATCCAAATTTCATCGCTACCTCAAAGATGCTATGTCCCATCTCTCGTTCACAGACTACAACACTACGTTCAAACTCACTTAAGTTTTGATAAACTACCATGACAGCAGCAGAAACCGATTTGACAACTGTGCCAGGCACTTGTCTTATATAGACATTGCCAACCGCAGCACCGTATTCTGATTGGTTCTTTATTTACATACGCATGTCTATACCAATTTTTTTTTTTTTTTTTGGGGGGGGGCTCTTTTGTATATACTACTTGAAACAACAATACTAATTATTTTCAAAGCTAAAGTTAATTTCATTTTTTATTTGTTGTATATTTTCTAAATTATTTTTAAAATATATTACTTAAAACAGCAATACTAAATAATAATTTCAGACTTAGAGTGGTATTAAGAAACTATTCATTCTACAAGGAGCAAATTTTTGTTTTGGGAATCGAAAAAAAGTTGTTACATTGAAAATTTTAAGTCTAAAAATACAACGTCTCCTTAATTCCATAAAGTATTTGCCCGTGTCTCATAGGGTCTAAATTCAAAATAAAAATGAAATCAACACTTTTGTACACTATGTGTTTTACATTTTGTTTGTATAGCAATTTTTCTATACCCTTTCGCTCTCCCTAGTTAATCCACTCAACTGAAATTGCACAAAAATAACTTATCTTACTTATATTCCTTTTCTGTCAAAAAAAAAGCTATAATTTTTTATCAGTTTTTTCGAAAAAACCTAGTGCTTTAAGATGTTAAAGTCATTTTTTCGTACCTTTGCAAGTCTTTTTCTTCGACTGCATGATTTGCATTAGTAAAAGCATCTGCTAGTTCCTTTTCCGTGTATGAGAGATTCTGTTCCTGTGGGGAAGACATGGCGAGCCACCTGAAATTAATAAAGTTGTTATTGGTATTCAAGTATCAAAAGGTACGTCATGGAAAATAGTAAATGTATAAAAATCATAATTACTGTTACTAGCGATTATAATTATGCAATATTATAGATACAGGGCGTAATAGCCAGTGACGTAGCAAGCAGAGATGGCGCCCGAAACACTATACATTTTTGACATCCTACCCGCTGTTAAACATTTAATAATACTGCAGTTAAATTATTTATTATTTCATTTATCTTTTAGTTTACCTAGATGAACTTATTAGGCAACTTAATCAGGGCAGGTTAAACCTTCAAAAAGATAAATGAAATAATAAATAACATAGCTGCAACACGTGTGAAAAAAGGTTTTGTACGTAGCAGGTAGTGACTTTAAAAATGAAAATTGATAGTGTAGAAGGATAAGAATCGACAAACACTGCAGGACACCAATTTTATATACCTAAAAGGTCCAGTGCATAAATGGCACGTTAATAAAGTATACGGGGGTCACGTAAGTCCAAAAGATCAAGGACTGACCACAAGCAACTGAAAGAAATTCTCACGGAATTTTAATATAGGATCATGCGATACATTTAGAGGAGACCCTAGAATGCATATATAAGCAAATAGGAAAAGATAGTTATACCCCAAAAGTTTTACTATTGGCAAATCAAAATGGATCTAAGAACCATTGGACATCACAAGAAAAAAAAAGAAAAGGGGATTTAAAAGAAAAGGTTTACTTTGCTACAGTCTACTATTTTGCAAAATGAGGGCTAACGATAATAGGACCTACTGCTTAAAGCCAATTCCGTACGCCTAGAACATCCATGCCACAATGGGATTCGAAACCACGATCTCAGGTACCGCAGATCAGCTCTCTAACCATTCGGCATGATTTTGCATTAAGCAAAAAGGGAGAGGAAAATATAGAATAGCTCTGGTCGAGAGAAAGGATTGTTCTACCTTGAGAACACGGTTTCTGGTGAAATCCTGCAGCTGACGCTTTGCTCGCTGATCTGACGTGCGCCACAGCTGCAGGGTTACCTACTGTAAATGAACGACATGCGCCCAATTGCCGTATGATCCCTCATCATGTCTGTGCATGTACTCCAACACTTTTATCCGAATGAGTCTCAGTTTACATCCTTCTAAAATAAATTAGCACCACGTTTATTCAAATGAAAAAAATAAATTTGTTTATGTATGTTTTCTCCCTACGTAATTATATTTGGTTTCTACGTATATTATGCCAATGCATACATGTAGAAATGCCTTGTAAATAGATAAATAAAAATCATTTTATTTCAATGCAAAATATTAATCGTGATTATGGCCAATTAATCCAGAATCTGGGTTAGAGTCTTAGATAGCTCCATGTTACGAATATATAAGCCGCTTGTATCAAATATGTAACAAACATATTATACAGAATGCACCATTTAACGCCCCTCTCCGAGCAGCATCCGGGTCGTGATAGACCCCCTTGCTCTCCTTTTGCTACATTACTAGTAATAGCTTAAGCAAAAGAACACATAAAATATTTCCCTACAAAATATTAAATAAAACAACTGTTTGTCTTACACCTGAACTGTTAGTAAATCTGAATATCAACAATTTTTTTTATTCAAAATTGAGTTTTTATCAATTTTTATAAAACAATATAAAGAAATAACTTTTCTCAAAAGTTCGGGGACATCAGATGTGCGTTCAAAATGAAAAGTTTTATGTATATGTAAAATTATACCAGATTATCTTTGAAATTTGTAGCAGACAGACTTCCTCTTGTTACGAAATTCAGTGTTTTGACATTATTCTAAATCAGTTTTGTTCATTATTATTCTTTATTTGTATAAACCTAGAAATTCTTTCATTTATTCACTTAAGCCATTGAGGGGTAAGTCTATTCTAGGTTTCTTCTGAGGTTACAAAAGTAGAAATAGTGTAATATTTAGGTTTCTGTTTAAGTAGCGTTGATAATTATCCTTTTATTATTAAATAGAGACAAGATTACGTTTACCCTCTTTCAAACTTTAGTAAACAAATATCAGAATATTGCTTTTTGAACTATAAAATTATAATATTTTCACTTATTGACAATAACACCTCTATTAAGAAATGAGAAATAAAACTGAAATAGGAAATCCTCAGAAAGCTTACACGAATGAGAATTTAGCGTGAATCAATTCATCCTTGTCTCTTGTATTAGGCTCATACTTCCTGAAAAAAAAAGCTGTTAGTACCTGTAAACCAATTAATATAATGTATATATATATATATATATATATATATATATATATATATATATATATATATATATATATATATATATATATAACACATTAATAACTCATTACAACTATAATTATTGCATCGGATCCACGTCTAATCCATGCGAGCACACGCTAAAACCCTTCATGGCTTGCCTGAAAAGTGACAGTATGTTGTGAAATCTCAGAAGATCTTCCATTACAGAACTCTTTTGGACTCAAGAATTTTTGGAGTGCCCAATAACAGTTTTGAAAACTGTGAATACATAACATTATTTCACGCTTCTGCGCTTAGTCGTGTCCTGTCTAAGTGAAAGCAATTATCTTTATACCATCATGTTTGTGCAGGATAAAGCAACTTGTAACACCACTACTGCAGTTAAAATATTTCTAATAGGGATACTTGGGGTCGATTATTAATAGTTCCCCCGGCTCCTGGGTCTCTCGATTCTATCGAAAGACTTTTGTTTGTGGGAATTTAGATACAGAATTTAAAAGAAAAAAGATCATATTTTAACTTTGATAGTTTACCCCGCTATAACTGATGAAAGTTGTTGAACTATGAAGACACGTGGTTCTTACTAAATTCATATAAAAATTTTAAAACTACATTGCTGCAGATTACAACAAAAATATTTTCTACAGGCATTTGTGCCCATTTAACTTTAAAACTGCTTGGAAAAACAGATGAGCCAAAATAGTTTTTTACTCATCGGCCCAGAGCTTCACAGAAAGACGCCGTTTGGGTCAAATTGGGGACACTATAGATAAGACTATATTATACTCTCACGTGGACCGGGTTAAACATTCGAATCCCTTGATGATAGTATCTCTGGGGGGTGCACTATTTATAACTGGGAGTAAAGGGACAATAAGGAGGGTGAAATTCCCGTATTCCATACCAGCCGACAAAGATTGATCAAACGATTTTGCCACTGAAACAGTAGACCTGTAGCATATTTTGGAGACTTTTTTTTCCCCAATATGTTCCACTCTGAGGAATAATTAATTTTGGGGATAAATTGATAGATAACACCGACACTTTTTAGTTACTACGTTTTTGTTTGAAAAAAGTTAATAACTCACGACATTTTACTTACCATAACGAGTGTAAACAGTTCGTGATGTCATATTGCAGATTCTCCTCAATTTTTATAATATTTCATGATTTTGTTACTTCCCTCCCTGTCAAGGATGATTAGACCTACAGATTTATTTTTAAAGTTTTCTAAGTATAGAAAGATGTTTTAGGTACCTGGTAGTAATATAACGCTTTTGATTTGAATAGATTCTGAAGCAGTCAAAACTACAACCTAGATTACTTTCGTGTTTATTTGTTGATATACGGCTATAATTTTTTATTAGAAAGTGCTTTGTTGTTCAGTTCTGTACTCTAACGTTTGGGCTACTCACGAAATATGGATCGAGAAATGTTACCTGAGGATACCGTTGAAAGAAATTCTCCACCTTCTGAGGGGACTCAAGCATTTGATTTGTAGTCCCGAACTGGAGAAAGAACTTTCGTTTGGAATGTACGATTTCCTACTGTCAGTGGAAGGGAGCCTGTAGACAGTGCCGTCAGATAGCTGCAGTATCACCCAAACCGATGCAATTTCTTCGCCAATTCTATCAATGCAAATGTCGATAACGTTGTTATCAGAACTAATTCCTACGAAATGGATGCCATCAGAATGCTGGAAGAAAAAAAAGTTATAAATTGGATAACTGGTTAGCACTGAACAAAAAATTAATTGTTGAGATTATTATAATCAGTACTTTACTGAACGAGGGCTTATTAGACCGACAAGTCTGCTGCTTAACTTTGACCGTCATAAGCTACTTGTTCATATAATCTTGGAATGCAGACTTCTGAATCTCCAAATTATAAAAAAGAAGTTGTAGTTGAAAAGCATTTAAACTGAGAGGCAGAAAAATACAATTTAAATTTTTGATAACTCTGAATGCGCCGTCATAATGCGTATAGTGATTCCACGCTGGAGATTCTTCTGAATTTTGATCAAAAAACTGTGCAAAATTATTATTTCAAAAATCCCCCTCAAAAGGGGGGCACTTGACGCATCTCTCCCTCCACCTGCCAGCAAGAAAAAATCAAGAACACATTTATTTTGCTAGTTCTCTATGTAAATAGATGAGGTACTTTGGATGACTGCCAGTTCTCTAATAACTGTTTAAAAGTTTAAAGCCTGTTTCAAACGGCTGCTATGCTAACAGTGGGATTTAAACGTATAAACTCAAAAATCAAAAGGTTGATTGATAGGTTGGTTTGTAGTCTACACAACGGCTAAAGAGACAGGGTGCTTAAAATGGCTTCTGAACTGCTATCAACATCTATAGTATCAGTGGGATCATACCACCGAACTCTGGTATCGAAAAGCATTTGGCTAATCTATATTATTAGTGGGATTCGAACCCCCTTACTCTGGTATTGAAAAGCAACTTCCCTTCCATTTGGCTATCTTTCGACAGAATTAAAAGGTATCGTCCTACTTATGCACTCAATGTTCGGGGAATGAATAGAAAATTCATTGAATATTTAGTAAGCCGGAGATGTTTTATTGAAAGTTATTAAGATAAGAAGTGCATTAAAAATATCGAAATTTACTAAAAAAAGTATATTTTATAAATGATTTCAAGTATCTAAATTATGTCAAATACAAGATTTGATCTCGTAACATGTTTATACAATTTATTTTGACAGCTCTTCGATCACTTTTTCTCGATAGTTCGTTCACGTGTTTTTCGGTGCTTGAGCCTGACACTTAGAATTGCTCAGCTGGCATAGATATTCATATCCATTCTGAATTCGTTTTAAGCATCAATTTCTGATCTTATTAACCCCCGTGAAGAGAAATATTATACTGTAAATCTTCAAACTGAACCAAACCAAGCCATCTAGTTCTAAAAATCATCTTCCCACTTGGAAAACAATTCTACCAATTTCCACGAACAATCACAAGCATACTCATGTGAACACTGCCCATGCATCTGAGTAATAAAATCTAAATTTGTGGGTAAATCTCGAGTTCCAAGCTACGTTTCCAGACCAATTACTTATCAAAACGTACACAGTGACCCTAGCTAACATCCTTGAAATCTTCCAGCATGTCATAACTAAATAGTATAAAGCAGTATAAAAATGTAGATTATACTTACATAAGGTGAAGTGAAAGCAATAACTATTTTAATGAAACTGTACAATAATGAATATTTCACCCCTTGTGCTGTACTGTCGCATGTGGTTTGAATGACTCATTGTCACATTGCTTTTCTGTTCCTATTGTTGCGATTCTAGCGTAGGATTTGCTATTATAATTTGCGGATTTTCTTTTAAATTTCGATGGTACCAAAACATTTCTTGAGAATCCCTTGGAGGGTCGCTGAGGAACCCTAGAATTCCACGGAATACAATTTGAAAAACTTTAATCTAGAGTATCTACTTGTTATCAGTGTCATGACCTGTAGCAAATCAACATTACCAGAAATTTATGACGTTACAAATCATAGGAATAGCAATAAGGTACAAATATCGTGTATTATAAATACTTTGAATGCAGACTTTCTATTCAGGAATTACCGGTAAATAATTTGAGGACGTACTTAGGAAATGATGGGGAATCCGATTAACTGTTAATATAAATCCTTGTGACAATGGTAACTCACCGTTGCCAAATTGTTAGAGGGAGTTTCCAGCTCGTATTCCTTAGCTGAAGGCATCAGTCCGAGATCCTCCGGCGTCAGGTCTTTGTTGGTCAGATCTAGGGTCTTCCTTATTTTTTCCTTTCTCGGCAAGTGCCATCGGACTGCCAGCCTGTTCAAAATGTAGTTCTTGGAACAAATGAGATCTAGATTAGAAGTAAAGAGAAGAACTCTTAACTGAGCTATATAAGGAAGCTAATATCAACCCATTAATAATACTCACATAGGTTATAAATTTAAATTATAAGAAATCTTGAAAATTTCTATGTGTGTGTGTGTGTGTGCGTGCGTGCGTATATAACACGACAAAAATGAATTTGTCGGCCCCATTGGATTAAGCCCCTATTGTATTTACTTGCATGGGCTTGTTGGACAAGGAGATGCCTGATTAATCTGGAAGTCGGGGCACCATGAAAGAGAATTGCACTACCGGACAGAACTTAACCTTTATTTAAGAGCTGTTAAAAAAGACATGTTTAACAATTAAAGGCAGACGAGGGAATGATCATCGAAACACTTGCTGGAACAGGGTTGGACTCCAGAGCGGGAAGCAGAGAGGAAAAGGTTTGCCAAAGAAACGGAAACTTAGTCAGCGAATTTAACAAGAAACGTAACTTAGATCAGAGGGAAAACTGAGCCATTTGCCAGAGACAGCTAGAAGATGCAGTGAGTGGACAGAAAATTTGCATCTATTGCAGAGAAAGTTTTGAGAAATGAGTGGGAAGAATTTTAAGTCGAGGATACTCCTTTAATTAAGACATTTTATGGCTGGGAAAGTAGACTTGAAGGAATTAGAATGGGAGAGAGAAAAATATTTATCAGATATTAAAGTGAAGTATTTTGATATATTACATATATTGCCGCATAAAGCAGCTTTGCCAACGAGCTTAGTGGCCGAGTGGTCAAAGCGCAAAATCCAGACCCGAAGATTGTGGGTTCGATGCTTGCCATGGCGGTTGATCCAAAGTACGGGTTTTTAAATTAAAAATGTTATTTATTGCTTCCTTTTGTTCTCGAACATTCTAGATCTTTATTTAATATGTAAATTAGTTATTTCTCGAATATTCTGTTCGGGTATAAAAGCTGATCCCCACTAGCTGTAGGCAACTTCTCGATCTTGTAAAGTTGCGAGTTGTTACTTAGCTTAAATAAATTCGTATGTTAAGTTAAACGGTGTGTTCATTCAAATCTTCATGGCAATATATATATATATATATATATATATATATATATATATATATATATATATATAACTAGCTGCTTCTCACTCAGCCTTCGGTCTGGGTAATAAATGTTCCCAATTAAGGTTTTAGAACCATTATTATAGATATTCATATTCATAAAGATCTTAAACCTCATACACTGCAAGATTGTTGACGAATATGAAAGTTTATTAATAATGGATAATCACAGTTATAACCATGTATATGCTCTGTGTTGCCCGTAAACCACTGTGTTATGATGCCAAATTCCACAGCTTTCTCCATTACTTGACGCAACAGTGTGCTATATTTGACACCGATGGATTCAGATATGTAGATATGCATAAAGTACAAACATTCTCAAAAATTTCATTTTTTAAAAAAAGTTATGTAACCTGGTGTCCCATAGATTATCTCGAATTATTTTAGTGATAGGTCAGTTGACACGTTCCCAACATAAGGGGACATATTTGACCTAAAGGGGTCAAATGATGATCGCTTAATTAAATAGTAAATATTTTGGGAATGTATGAAGCTTTAAATTTAAAATTTTAATCAAAATTTGTAGCCTATTTTTAAATTGTCTATTATTTTTACTTTTCAATTTTTAAATGTATTTTGTCATTTCACTACTGCTGCTAAAATCCCAGAATAGTCGGTTCTTCAGAGGGCGACATTTACAAACATTTACTAATTCTATTTTTAAATTTTTGGCATATATAAAAAGTATATACTAAGAAAATGCACAAAATAGATGTATTGAAACAATTTACTTACTAAAATAGAGCTGAACCAAAAGTGTTAATTTCTGTACAGTTCACAAAAAAGATAATTATTTCCAAAAAGTAATAATAAAATTTGCTTAAAAATTAGTAAGAATTACTTTCTTAAATAACTCCCAATAATATTTTTGAATGTAACTGAAATTCCATGAATATAATGAATCTAATATAAAATACATATTAAGATTTAACAAAATATCTTTAAAAATACCAAAAAAATAATATAGTTAGTAATAAACTCCCTATTGTCCATATTCTTCTTACTTTTATCACTCTCAATTAAGCATAGAATAGCTTTACTTACAAATCCCATTGGTGATGTTTTGTTGTGGCAACTTTTTTGTCATCTGCCAAAACAATTGAGTTTGACACAACAGCGTATCCCACCAAATTGGCAATAAAGCTTTAACCATGGTAACCTAACATTTTCTCCTGATCTCGCGTATCCAAATAATCTGTATCTATATTTTAATTTATATTATATTTGTATCCAGCTCTTCTTGTGTAACTCATTTCTTATATATTAAAAGAACGTAATGCTTACAAATATTAGATATAATGAATCATTAAAGGTTTACTATGGCTATTTTTTAATAATTAATAATTAATTGTAACGTAAAATTAACCAAGAACTAAATTTAAAATTAGTTCTTATATAAAAATGCTATAATTTGAGTCACATAGATATTAAAGTTAGCTGTTGGCTTTGTTAACTGTTAAGGAATTAATTGCTCATAAATGAATAAACGGCCGCTTTCTCAGCGGTTTTGGTTAATTAAGAAAATGTGCATAATTATGTTACAATGGCGCAATCTTCATCAATTAAAAAGATGCCCAAATAGCAAGGGATACAATGTTGTCCGGATGAAATACCTTTGTGTTTTAGTAAACATCGCCAATAATTTCCTCAAATTTGCCAAAGGGCACCCTATTCTTCAGTAGTACCATAAAAACAAAATTGATAAACCATCGAGAGTGCATAATTGTTGAAGATACATTGAAGAGTTTTTTTTTTTTATATCGCCGAAATAATAGAAAAAAATATTTTCTTAAAAAATATAAATGAAGTAGAAAAAAAGATTTACAACTTTCTATTTAAAAATAATAATAATAAATTAAACAGCGTTTAATGCTAAGTAAGACTCACTTACACACATAGGTTCTTATATTTGGTTTAACAGTTGTATATGTTATAGAACACCAAATATCATGCGAGAATGACGTCAACAATAAAAATTCCATCTCAAGATAATTAAAAATTTTTAAATTGATTAAATAATTAAAACGGTGTTTTAGTCGGTTATTCGTTAATTTCTTTCGAACTAATTGGAATAATGGAAAGCGAATAACCGAAATGACTTCTTTAAGTAATATCGCCAAGTTTATTTAAGAACCGATGGAATAAAGATTGGCGTCTCAAAATTGGATAAATAAAAATGCTGCAAAATGAAAGAAATATACCAAAATAATTTTGATAAAACGAAATAAGTAAATAAATTCATAGGCCGAGAACAATTATATTACCTGAAAACAAATTTTTGAGATGAAGTCAAAATTCGAAAACACATTTTAAACGTTAACCAAAAGTGGAAATAATATTTAAATGTTGTTAATATTTCATAGTTGCCATTTCTGAAATGTAAACTTATTTATTCCCTGTACCTAAGCACATCATTTACCTATTTGTTCTCTCGTGCATAAAATTTTTAAATAAAAGTCCAGTTTCAAATAACAAAACATATAACCATACATTAGTTTCTGTTTAAGAAATGGCAACTGCGAAATGCAAACGAAAATTTGGTAGAATATGGCGAGCTTTTAATTACTGAAAATAAAAATCTCGCCAAGATAATAAAATAGGAAAACAGCGACTTTCTAAAAATAAATGAGTTCAGCGTTTAGCAAATACGAAAATAGCCTCATATACATAAATTCCATCATACATTTATATATTTACACTCGAATTTTAATAGCGTAGACATATTTTTATCTTACTCGGAATGCCCAATATCAAACGATAATAACTCCAAGATTAAATAACACTGTCATTTTTTTGAAGCCAACTCAACAATGGAAATGCGCTTGCAGAAAAAATAAAATGGCATTTTAATATATAAGATTCTAGCGATTAAATCTGCATAGAATTTATGTCATATTAAATTTGCTCAAACTTTTTTTGTGGTAAAATATAATTTTTAACCCTAAATTACACGTTGATTATCAATGTTAACAGATCTTGCCATATTAAGTGGTAGAATAGGAAGCAGAAGTTTTGGCAACATCAGTGCTAATTTTGGTGATATTAATAAATGTTATCCAAAATTAAGGAAATTTATCACAAACCACATGGTTTTGTATGAAACAGAAACACACATTCATATTGACAACCATATGAATATAAATATAACTGTATAAAATGAAAGATTTTTATTTGCCCATGAGAGTCACTGTAATTTCTACTTTTTGTTGTTAGAATATTGTTGATAAACATTTCATTGTAACGTAAAAATTAACCAAGAATTAAATTTAAAATTAGTTCTTATATAAAAATGCTATAATTCGAGTCACATACAAATGAAAGTTTATCACTTTATATCTAAATTTCTAGGTCAAATCGAATTGATACTATTCAGACGATGTTTAAATAATGTAAAATAAGAAATGAATAAATGAGATATTTAAAGTAATGACGTCATAATGATAAAAAATATCATTTTCACCTATTTATTATGTGATAAATTGAAATTAATCTCCTGCTTTTAACCGAGGAAAACTGCACTTAAAACATTTACATAGAATTAACGGAATGACGTCACATTGCTAGAAATTATTGCTTCTTTCACTTAGTTATGATGCGATAAATTAAAAAGTTAATCGCTTGCGTTTAATCGTGGAAAATAATGCTTGGAATAATGACATGAAACGTTCGAAAAAGGGGGAAGGAATGGATTTCGAACGTTAAAAATGTTCAAAAACCTTCCAAGGGAAATACTTAATAATTTTCAAAATTTTCACGGCGATTGGATGCATGGATTTTGAGTCTATCGAGTACAGACAACAGACAGACAGACACAAATTCATTTATATATATATATATATATATATATATATATATATATATATATATATATATATATATATAGAGAGAGAGAGAGAGAGAGAGAGAGAGAGAGGGAGGGATATCAAAGATTATTATTCCTAAAGCTCAAAATTCTTCTCATCCACGTCCTAGTTTTCTTAATTAACTTTCCCAGCCATCCAAAATAAATCAAGGAGTTGTATCATCGATATTGGCATCCCTTTCGCACTTTCCCAATCTATAGCTTGAATTAAAATTTGCTACATGTGACCCATTTTCCCCATTTTTACTCAGTTGTCCAATCTCACAATAAAAACTGAATATCTGTGCAATTTTAATGTCGCTGTGTGCAAGAATGTTTTAACAAACCACAAAATATATGCTGATCTAAAACTCCTTCTTGTGAGAAGTCATCCATGTGAGTTTCCTCTGTTCGGGATGGAATTTTCACAGATCAAACAGATGCACGTGGGTGTCTTGCGTAAGACCTGTCCGTGAGTTCTCCATAATTAACAAAAAAATAAACGATTTTACTAAATATTTTGCCTGATCTTGGATTCTGAGTGAGAAACTTTCTGGCTACTATGATCATTTGAGCTGCATTTCTAAGCATGCCCTGGCAGTTAAAATTGTGGACTATTTATTCCATGCGATCGATTAAGAATATTTTTACCGTTTACATATATATATATGTCAGGATTTAAATTGTAGATTAATTTTAAAAGATTTTTAAATAGGGATTCATTACTGGGAGTGACGCGGAGTGATGAGTTAGCCACATAAATACGCTCACGCACAGTAATCTAGAGCAGAAAGCAGTTTGCACATTCCGCAGACAGAGCTGTGGCTACCCGAGGCAGCTAAACCTGCCTTTGTGAAAAGTTAGGCACCAATGTGCGACGCCATTGAAGATGATTGATGAGTAGTGTGCTCTGAGATTTGAATAAAGCTATGAAAATGTACTCATGATTCTAGTGTCATTTAATGGGAGCCTGTCATATATATATATATATATATATACATATATATACACATATATATACATATATATACATATATATATATATATATATATATATATATATACATATATATACATATATATACACATATACATATATATATACATATATACATATATATATACATATATATAAATATATACATATATACATATATACCTATATATATACATATATACATATATATATATATACATATATACATATACATATATATTTATATATATACATATATATACATACACACACACACACACACACATATATATATATATATATATATATATATATATATATATATATAAATTATTTCACTTTAATATCTCTTCTAAAAACCTCGTCTCTCCCATTTTAATTCCTTAAAATCTATTTTCCCAGCCACAAAAAGGTTAATCAAAGGAGTGTCCTTTACTTAAAATTCTTCCAACACATTTCTCAAAGCTTTTTGTACAATAGATGTAAATTTCCTGTCCATTCAACACATTTTCCAGCTGTCGCCGGCAAATGGCTCAGTTTTTCCCCCTGATCTAGCAGTTAAATTCGCTGACTAAGTTTCTTATGCCTTGGGAAAAACCCAAGGGATAAGAATATATTATCTGTCTCGCTCTGGGGTATACTTCTGTTCCAGCAAAGTGTTTTTCGTATCATTCTTTTGTTTGCCGTTGACTGGCAAAGATATCATTTTAGCGGCTCCTCAATAAAGATTTAAGTTGTTCTCAAAATTGTTCTTCTCTTCAATGTGGCCTGAATGCAACATTATTCATTAGTCTAGCTGCATAGGCTTCTCCTTGCCCAGCAGCCCCGGCAAGTAAAAACAATAGGGGGCTACATAATTATTGTGGCCGGCAGTTGTATTATTTTGTAGAATTACATATATGTGTGTACGTAAATGTTTCGAAGTGAAAACTAAAAACATTGCAGTACAATATTTAAAGTAATATATTAATACTAGTATATAGCCCGTCATATGACGGGATCAGTAAAATTTTTAATTTTCCAGAATTGTAAAGTACTTTTAGAGGCAGGTAAAAAAATGGTGTGTTTTTTTGGCTGAGAATTATCTGCTACTGAATAATTTGTTTCTCTTCATATTCCTATAAAGCCTCCCAATACTGTGAATGCAATTTAGAAACACGTTCAATTCATTTACAAAGAAAATTCAGTTTTCTAGTTACGTTTAAATTATCGTTAAGTTCTTCCCAATTTTTTTCCACAGTAATTAATGGAAGTAAAGGAACTACCATTTCAACTACACCCTGGAGGTAGATACAATTTGTTGTTAATACCGGTGATAAAATTTTCATTGCAACAAAATATAATCAATGATTCAATTTAAAATTATCACATATGTACCTAATCTATTATTTAAACCAAATATAAAAGAAAATTATTTACGTAATATCTAAGATCAGTGATTAAACGTTTGAAAATAATGCAGACGATATTTAAGTAATTTAAAATAAGAAATGATTAAATGGGATGGTTAAAGGAATGGCATAATAATGCTAGAAAAAAATGTAATTTGTAATAGAAACATGCTTCGGTCATCAAGACTTCAGATTCTCAGAAATTCCATAATCTGCTAGCCCATTGGATCGAGTCCCGTCAAGGGAGAACTGTTCTAAAAAAAAGCCTTTTTATAGACTGAAATTTCTCCGAATCCATTTTATGGTATGCCGAACGATAACCGAATGCTTAGGGCGCTGATCTTAGGTAGCGGGGTTCGTGGGTTCGAATCCAACTGTATCATAGTTGTTCGTAGCCGTTTGGAATGTCTTTAACCCTTTGACAGTTTCATTTTTTTTCCAGAATTCGGTCAAAAAAATGTCACATTTTTTTTATTGCAATTTTTTTTTGTTCATTTTACATTTTTAAGTAAAGACATGTTATTAAAATTAACATTTTTAATATTTTTAAGCATTTATTACAACTTTTTTTCCTTTTATGAAAGCATCATAGAACTGAAGTTTACCTTTTTCTCATCGATATCCAAGTTAATTTTTGGAATTCCTGTGAAAGCAAATCTAGGAGTCAGATCCGAAGGGTTATCACAATTTCAAAAAATTGTCTTGCTTGACTGATCCCATCTCTACTACTATCAGAATCACTACTATCCAGGTCATCTAGTAATATCTACTTTCAGTGTAAAACGTATGAAAATAATGCAGACGATATTTAAATAATTTAAAATAAGAAATGATTAAATGAGAAATGAGAAAATAAAGGAATGACGTCATAATGCTAGAAAAAATGTTATTTTTACCTGTTTATTATGTGACAAATTGATAAATTTAATCGCCTGCTCTTAACCGGGGAAAATAGGGTTTGAAATAATGGCATTAAATGCTAGAAAAAGGGGGAAAGGGTGGATTTCGAACGTTGCTAACCCCAAGTCATCAAGAATCCAATATGGATGGATGTGTCTCTCCATTCCAGGTACAACCGCTTCATAAATTCGAGGACAAACGGACCGAGAACTTAAGCTATTATTATATAGGGGATAGTTGTACTATTCCTATTCATAAATTAACAACAGACCAGTAAAGCATTTATAACTATACATAACTATAATTCTAAAAATAGTAATAAGTAAATTAATCATATATTATGTTTACTATAATCAGTGCTATATTCGTTTCGTTTATACAAAAATCTGGTGTATTCTCAGTTGGGTCACCTTTGATCTAAATCATAATTTTTAGTATATAAATACTTATACGTATGAATGTATTTTAAAACTTCAAATAATCTCTCCCAAATTTCCTCCTATAAATCTTACCTTTAATTTTAAATAAGAGAGCCAAACTGAAAACAAGAGCTGCAATAGCGACGAAAACATCGCCGGTGACAAACTCAAACACCGCTCTTGGAAGCATCGTAAGCATGGAATAATATCCGTTCTTGAGAGCAGAGATATATGTCTCTCTACTCAGCTTGATTTTTCTTTCCTTTCGGCTGAGATCTCAGCTCGGTTCTGATAATCAGCTGTCTCTGAACTCTCAAGGCCTATTTTGGCGTATTGTTGGCGAGTTCTTCTGCTGGTATCACATTTGTAGAAACAATCGCCGAAAATGTCCAAATTTGCAAACGAAAACTAATGCTTATCTTTTTTACAGATAGCAAGTCACATATTTTCGATGACTCGGTTATAAAAATGATAATAATTCAGCTCTATTGCAAAGAGCTGCTTATATAAGATTTGCGAAGATGTCTATTACAAAGATCGTCAAACTTTTACGGTCATGAAAAAAGAAAATTTAAAAAAAAAATTTGGATAGCCAAGATAAGTTTTTCTAAAATTTTAAAAATAATATTATTACGATATTACGATATATACAGTATCACGCTTTAAATGTGTTAATGAGGCCGAACGATAGTCGATTGGTTAGAGTGCTGGCCTTTGGTACCGGAGTTCGTGGGTTCGAATCCCACAGTGGCATGGATGTTCGTAGCCATTCGGAATCGGCTTTAAGCTGTAGGTCCCGGTCTCATTAGCCCTCGTGTTGCAAAAAGTAGACCGTAGCACTTCAAACCAAACCAAACCAAACCAGATGTGTTAATGAAATGAATGAATTTGCGATTTCATTTTTAATAGCTCCTTATATTGAGGTTCGAAGGGAGATGTACTGATTTTAAAGAATGAGGCTAAATGCTCATCTGTCAGTCTACGATATAATATTTAGCTAAAGTGGAAAAGGAGGTGGATATATAATATATAAATACTAGCATATAGCCCGTCATATGACTGGATCAGTAAAATTTTCAATTTTCCAGAATTGTAAAGTACCTTATGAGGCAGATTTAAAAAAATAGTTTGTTTTTTGGCTGAGAATTATCTGGTATACACTCAATAATTTATCTTCCTACTCCTCTAAAGTCTCCCGATACTGTGAATGCAGTTTAGAATCCCGTTGAATCCATTTAGAACAGGGATGGGCAAATATTTTTAAGCGCGAGCCAAAATGAAATTTTCAAAATGTCTCCTGGGCCGTAGGAGTATACCGCATACGCTGTGCACACGCTTATGTTTTGGGGGGGAGTTTTTTCCCTGCCCAAAAATTTTTTTTGACAAAAACACTATAAGTATCATTTTAAAGCAATTGGACAGAGAATTTTGACAGTTAATAAAAGATAATAGTAATAATAAATTGTCTTACTTAGGTGTATATGCGAACAATTTGTGCCCAGTAAAATATGTCACGTAATTTTCAAAAAAATAGGATCCATTATATAAAATTAATGGTCATTAAATAAATCAGTTAATGAAAGATTTTATTTTGATATTTATTTATATCTTAACGATACAAATTATTTTATTTTGATCACAGTTATTATCTTTTTATATTTATATTACATTTTGTAAATATAATAATAAATAAAATTATAAAAAGAAAAGACAAACATCAAACGTTAAAATAGAATAGTTTTAGTTAATCCGAAACGTGAAATCTGGAATGTTCATTTGATATTATTTCGTCAAAGTTTGGATCCAAATCACTTGTAGCAATACTTAATACCGAGTGTAGATTTTCGTCAATAATTTGTGATCGATATTTATTTTTCTTGTAAATCATTAACGAAAAATTTCTACAGAAAACGGAACTACGCATACAAATACTGTTGATTTCAACAAAATCGCATGTAAGAGATTAAGAAAATTGCATGCAGGATTTTTCAACCGGGCCTGATAAAGTAAGCAAAAAGGCCGGATTCGGCCAGCGGGTGGGCTTTTGCTCACCTCTGATTTAGAAAAATAGTTCCAAAATTTTCTTAGCTGCGACAAAATTATCGTTAAGTCCTTCCTTTTTTTTTTTCCCCACAGTAATTAATGGAAGTACAGGAAAAAAACTATCATTTCCACTACACCCTGGAGGTAGATAAAATTTGTTGTTAACACCGTTGATAAAATTTCCTTTTC
>CM063510.1:152132988-152280488 GCA_032207245.1 Pardosa pseudoannulata
CGAGGAGCGATGTCGTTCTCTTTGTCATGATCCTCTTCATCATCAGAAGTTCTCAGAACTTTTTCTAATATTTCGGAATCAGTTAATAATGTTCCGCTCGTTACCACTGATTTATCTATTTCTATAAAATCTTTAAATGAAGTGTCACTATTCAGTTTCTGTTTGATAATTATACATTCCTTCGGGTTTTCATCAGTTTCCTCGTCCGGTTGCTCTTTGGCTTCTTTTAGATGATGTTTCCAGATTGTGCATTTTTAGTACAATTTCCACCCACTCCCTGACCAAATTACCCCCCGAGAGAGAAAACTAGAAGTGTATTTCCTAGAAATGGGAACTCGTGCGGTTGTCAACGCAATAAGGCTCTAAACTGGAATGTTGTGTTTCTTAAGAAAATTCGAGATAGACAGGTTTGGGAAAAAGATAATTTGAGATAGGTTTGGAAAATACGTTAAATTTTTATTTAAAATGTAGGGAAATTGAAAAAATTCGACATAGACAGGTTTGAGATAAGCAGATTTCGAGATAGACAGGTTTGACTGTATATGTATATTTATATATTATATATATATATATATATATATATATATATATATATATATATATGTATATATATATTTGTTTATTTTTCTATTTATATATTTGTTTATATATTTCAATATAAAATACGAAAAGTTGATTAAAAAATTAAATAATTTTCAATCTATTGAGATTTAACTGAATAACTAAATTTACTCTCAAAACGCCTGCTCCCGATACAATTGTACCCACACACAATGTGTTAAAATAATTGGTAACCGTGGCGTAAGTATATCTGTTAAAGGGATCCGGGCCAATAAATCTCGAAAACAATCATGTTTTCATTATTTTTCTTTTTAAATCTTAAATACTGCAGACTTCTGGTAATCAAATAAAACAAACCACATGCTTTTACGATTATTAAATGAGGAGATACTTTATTTTTGACTTTATATAATGTTAGTATGCACCACTCCGTCTTCAGGGGGTAAATTCCGTTGAAAAATATTTTCATACAAAAATTATTCTGAGGTATTAAGCAGCTGCATTAAAAATAAATTGTATAGTCAATTAATTCTACAGTCATTTTACATTAATATTGTAAATTAATCTTCAGAGGAGCTTAAAATAGTGTAAAACGTTATAAATGGTTGGCATTTTTTAAAATCATTAATGCCTAGTTCCGTTTTTAAGAGCATCTAAAATGCTTACACTTGCTTATATAACCCCTAAAAATTAAACTTTTCGGTGCTACAACGTTAGTGGGGCCATGACCTACAGTGGCAATCTCCGTCTTCAAGACCCTGGGGTGCAAAGCATGTGTCCTGGTTAGGTGGTCAATCTTACCCGGAACCCCAGTGTTTAGTTCACATTCATGCCTGCTCCACAGTTTATCTACCCACTGAAGGGAAAAAAGGCTGAGTCAGCCTTGCCCAACCCGATGATCGAACCTCGGACCTGTGTCTTCGACGGGTGAAACGCTACCTCAACGCCATATAGTCACTACCAAGCAGCAGATATTTATTGATCATTTTATTATGGAAAAACTATATCCCTTGGAAAACACAAAGTAAATACTCCTCTTTTAGAAGCACAGATCAATCAGATCAACCCCAGGTTTAGTATGCCACGTCCAGGTGTATCGTTAGGGAACTTAAAGGACATGGCAACCGTGGAAATATTTTACATGACCCAGCAGCCATTGATGAACACGTCGATCTTTAGCAGTACCGCAACCCTCCAGTTATAAGACCGACTCCTTTGCCGACTGAGTATGTGGCGAATCCCAGCTATGCAGCTCGGTATGGAGGTTTAATCTTTCCCAGAGACGACACCGAGGCTCCCAGGCCGTGTCAACATTTCTTCTCTTCCGAACGGTGGCAACGCTGACAACTGGACGGAGAGAACGAGAGTGGGGTCAGACGACGAGAATGATGCTAGGCCGAGTGCTGTACGCAACTTCCCATTCTGAGAGCCTATCATTTTATGTTTGATGTTTGTGCACTTGGTAAAATTGTATGTGAGGTGTAGCATCCGTGCAATAAATGTGTCTGTTATTGTTACCCTGGAACTCTTGACGTATTATCTAAGATCAGTGATAAAACGTATGAAAATAATGCAGACGGTATTTAAATAATTTAAAATAAGAAATAATTAAATGAGAGGGTTAAAGGAATGACGCCATAATGCTAGAAAAAAATGCTATTTTTTCTTATTTATTATGTGACAAATTGGTAAATTTAATCGCCTGCTCTTAACCGGGGAAAATAGGGCTTGAAATAATGGCATTAAATGCAGTCCCACAGAACGAGCCTGCATTTCGGGTAGATTTGGGGCATCGTAACACAATAGAGTACTCCATTTGTACTAATGTACTATTCTCGTTTTATTCTTCTTAGGACCAAGACTACAGACGCAGGTAGGCGCTGTAGAGATAATGTAAATTCGCAAGCGAAAGAATTAATCTGTAAGCACCTTGTTAGTTTCAGCTTCTTCATTCCTCCTGTAATTTGGGTTTGATTTTGTTTGTTAAACCATTAATTTTGTAGATTTCAAGTATGGGCTTTTAAAAATTCCTTATAGACTATATATTTGTAATATAGGCTAATATGTACACATATTTATAATCCTCCAGATTAAATTTTCAGTTAAACATAAAGCTGCAGGTGGCATTGAACGTTCGTTTGGCCGAGGGGCCAAATCTGTATTATTCTTATATAGCCTCCACACTATGGCCAATTATTCACTACTTCATGGTGGATGAAAGTTCAGGGATTGCATCCACACGCTGGGCTACTAAATGAGATTCGTCCATAGGGTGTTCTGCGCACTTTAGTTGCACATCTGCCTGCCTTCCTCAGAAGCCATCATCCGCCAAGGCTATTTTATATGCGCCTCTACACTATGGTACACTGCAAGCCATCACCACCGTCTGGAGGGGCTTTGGCTTATCGTGGCCGATGGCGGCAAACGATAAAATAGCCTTGGCGGACGATGGCTTCGGAAGCGGTTTTTCTCCAAAGATCAAAAGCAACCAGATGCGCAACTTAAGTGCGCAGTAGACCCTATGAATGAATCAATGCGCTTAGCTCATTCAGTGGCCCAGCGTGTGGATGCGACCCGTGAACCATCGTTCGAGGTCACCATCAGGAAGTGGTGAACAACTGGCCATAGTGTGGAGGCTACATATCGTCTGCAAACATCGACCACGATAAGCCATACCTCCTCCAGACGGTGGTAATGGCTGAAGTGGACCATAGTGTGGAGAGGCCTTTTAGAGTAGATGTGATTTGTAGTTTCCGTTCTGTGACATCGTTATCCGAGACATAGTCAATATCTATTAAAGCAGCAGCGGGTGCTGATCCAACAGCTGGTGATTCCTATGAGATTTCTCTGCCGAACACCACACGATCTTTCGGGTTTTAATCTTCGAATGCGCCTTCCACGGTTTGCTTACGGGGTCCGTAGTTTGTTACTGACTTAGAATATACATTTATAATAATATGAACCTGCATTATTAAATTCTAAAGATGGACCGAGTGAAAGATACGATTTCTAAATCCAAACTCTTTTAGTACACATTTACGTTTGTAGTAAAATTGTTATCTCAGCAATAAACTCAGTCATGGGAGAACGAGAAATTTTACTTATCGGTGTTAACAAAGGGAAAAAAAAGGAAGAAGATGCCTTTATATCAGAGCCTTATCGATCATTTCTCTTTATTTTATTTTTCATTTTGAAAACGCCGTTCCCATTGTTTGTTTGTTTTTTGTTTTTTCTTTGTTCCTATTTGCTTACTCTTCCAGGTAAAAAGTGCACTGATACGGTAACCTCATACTATCAGTGCAATATTTGTTGGTTAATTTTAAAAATAAAAAAAAATTAGAGTTTTCTGGAACAAAAATGTATTTAATAAATAACACGTAAGCAGCGATAACTCAGTCGAGAAAGGCTGCCGTTTCATAATCGGATTGATGCTCGAAGCGGCCAAAAGATCTGGGTGTTTATTAATGGTGGCTGGGGACAAGTAAAACAAGTACTTGGTCGTAATGTCCTTTAAGCTCCTAAACGATAGCTCTACAGGTGGCAGGCCAATCCTGGGGGTTTCCTGCTTGGTCCTTGCTTTTATGTAACGAAGACCCACTTGAGCAAAGCCCCTCTTTCACCCTAGTGGTTCTCATCAAATGAAAGGGTGCACCCCTTCTTGAGATTTCGCCAGTCTTCAAGCCTCGTGGTTTTTCTCTCAGGTGAAGCTGCGTATTACCTTTAACCATGGACTAGTCGAAGGATATTTTGAAGGAGTCTATTGAATTGGTGTGATGCTTTCCAGCAGCAGGTGCCGAACGATGTCCTAATGGTTAGGGCGCCGATCTTCAGTTCCGGAGTTCGTGGTTTCGAATCCCACTGTGGCATGGATGTTCGTAGCCGTTCGGAATCGGCTTTAAGCAGAATGTCCCGATCTCATGAGCCTTCGTGTTGCAAAAAGTAGCCTTAGAGCTCCAAACCAAACCAAGTCATCCAACAGCAGGTGGAAAAGTGACTACATAAATGTAAAATACGATAGAAAGTGGCTCCTCGAGGTTTGCGGCTAAAGCCCATCCCCAAGCGACGGTAGTAGAAAGGGAGGTGACTAGTTTTCATGAATTTGATGGTTCCATCAGTAAATCAGCAAATTTTACTACTGGTGTATATATGTATATATGTGTGTGTATATATATATATATATATATATATATATATATATATATATATATATATATATATATATATATATATATATATATATATGAAAAGTCGTGATCCAGTGTTAAGGCGAAGGGAAAACAGTCTTCTTGATAATAATAATAAGTCTTTTTAACTCATCGTTCTTAAGGAAAGCAACATGCGCCATTTTCATTGTTCGTGGCGGAGCTATGCGTAAAGGTGTTGACCGCTCCATGACCACGCGCCAAATCAAACTTATCTGTTTGCAAGCTCATCAAATAGATCAAAAATGCTTCCGCCTGACCGGATGATCCCAAAAGCTTATGCGAACGTGGGTCTTTTTCATTTATTTTATTATTATAAAAGAGTGCTCTTTTTAAAATCGTTTTTAACTCACATAATTTCCAACTACCTCTTATATATATATATATATATATTATATATATATATATATATATATATGCAATATCTGAACATTTTTTTCTGATAATAGCTATTGGTCTTCACAATTAACAGGTATGGATGACTCAATTTTTTATAGATCATCATTAATTTTGATACTTACTCTTGCGAGCGTGAGATCAAACCCGCAGATTTATCCTGCATGCTTTCTAGGCGTATAGGGCGATTTTTAGTACCCTTACCAGACTGGAAGCGGTATTTTGGGATTCTAGCCCAATATTTATTAGCCAAGTTTAGTGGAGTATTTTTAAATTTTTAATTTTGTGAGAAAATTTGGAATAGTAGGCATGTTAAGTCGCCATGAGGAGATCGAAGTAGAATAGCACCAATGTAGCCTATGCTTGTAATAGAAGGCGACTAAAATAGGCACCCAGTGACCAGGGGTAGAATTGGGCACCCCTGTCTTCAGGAGGTTTATAAATATGGATGTTAACCCGTCAGATTAGGGGTAGGGAGCAGGGCTAACAACTCAACCCAGAAAAAAAGTATCCGGCAGCGCTATAAAAATTGGAAATCAAGGGTCAAAAATAGCTGGACTGTACTGATATCGTATACTGGAGAAGGCTATGGCCCATCCAAGGCTGTCATGCCACTGAAGAAGAAAAAGGGATATTAAGTTTCTTACGAAATTCTTTCGACCAGGTAGAGGTCTGTAGTGCATCCCCCTACTTATTTTAGGAGTTCCTTGGTTTGAATCCCACATATGGCACAGATTGCAGCTTTTCAGAATCGGCCTGAAGCTATAGATCCGGGTCTCATTAATCCTCGTATATCGAAACAGTAGACCGTAGCTCTTCAAACCAAATCCTCTGAAGGTTCGCATTTTTGGAATATTGCAGTGGATTAGTGATTTGTCAAGTAGTACTGTTTATTGTGTTCTATAGCTAAGTTTTTAATATTAGAATCACATGCATGCGACCATAACTTTTCTTAATTTTTTTCAAGTATCATTGAAAAAACACATATAAATAAGTCCATAAATCCCCTTTATAATAATAGTTTAAATTATCTGTCCGTCTGTCCTCGAATTTATGAAGTGGTTGGATCTGGAATGGATACAGGCATCCATATTGAATTCTTGGTGAGTTAGGGTTAGCAACGTTTGAAATCCGCTGCTTCCCTACTTCCTTTTCTAGCATTTAATGCCGTTGTTTAAAGCCCTATTTTCCCTAATTAAGAGCAGGCGATTAAATTTATCCATTTGTCACATAATAAATAGGTAAAAACAACATTTTTTCTAGCATTATGACGTCATTCCTTTAATCATTATCTCATTTAATCATTTCTTATTTTAAATTATTTAAATATCGTCTGCATTATTTTCACACTTTTTATCACTCAACTGAGGTATTACGTAAATAATTTTCTTTTATATTTGGCTTAAATAATACATTAGGTATGTGGTAATTTAAAATTTAATCATCGATTATTTTTGTTGCAATGAAAATTTTATCACAGTTATTAACAACAAATTCTATCTACCTTCAGAGTGTATTCGAAATGATAGTTTCATTCTTTTACTTCCAACAATCAATGTAGGGAAAAAAATTGGGAAGAACTTAAAGATAATTTTGACGTGGCTAAGATAACTTTGAATTATCGTTCTAAATGAATTCAACGTGATTCTAAACTACATTCACAGAATCGGGATACTTTAGAGGAGTATAAGGATAAACAAATTATTGAGCATGTACCAGATAATTTTCAGCCAATACACAAAACATTTTTTTTACCTGCCACATAGGGTACTTTTTATTCTGAAAAAATTAAAAATTTTACTGATACCGTCATATGACGGGCTATATGCTAGTATGGAAATAAAAGTATATTTCCCCTGAAAGTGTCTGTATGAAATGAGTGCGGCTACGTACCATCACACGAAGTGCCTACGTTTAGTGCCAATATTATGCAGACCACCCCCAGGCTTGTCCTACCATTCCCAGAGGTATTGTTTCAGAATCTGGAGAACAATCTAACTACGAACATATTTTATATGCCCCAGTCACCATTAACGAACACGGAGGATCTTATGTCTGCTCGAGCGCTGGACCTGCGACCCTCCAGTTACGAGACGTTGCCTTCGCCGACTGAACTACCGCGGCACTCACAGATTTGCTATGCATGTGTACCCCTATGAGCATCGTAACACGAAAGTAGTTTTACAATAATGAAAAAATGATATAGGGGATAATTTTAAAGAAGGATTAATAAAAGAAAACGAATAATTTGAATGAAAACGAACAAGTTCAAATTCTTTACTTTTATATTATAAATATGTTCATTTTAAACATTAAAAGGGAAAAAAATAAAATTACAATTTCTTCGAATACTTCGATACTGCTATCAATCGCTAAGAGTGTTAGTAAATCTTTCACTTGTCGAATACAGTTTGTACATTTTAATTTGTTGAACCTACTTAACGCCTTTTTTTTTTAATATTTTTTAATATTTATATTTTTGTTTTCAGTGTGAAATATAAAATGTAAAACTGATCTTAAAGCGAAAATGAGCATCACCTGTCTTTGTTCATATACAGCTAAGAAAATGGCAAACCCATATGTAAAACATTGTTAGGAAGTGGTATTTTAGAACTTCAGGGATAAGAGGCGGTCTCCCAAACCCTCCCTAGGTCTTACCCCTAGTTGTTATTATCAACTGTGATATAATCTTTAAAATTTGACAGTAAACTTATTCCAACAGCTCAATATGACACTTGTTTCTCACGTACGTGAGAAAGTCTTGTTTCTCACGTAAAATCAAAGCAGAGGAAGTGAAAAGACGACAAATTGCTTTGATCTTCAGTCTTATTTTGTTCCAGTATTCCATCAAAGCAATGTCTGCTTCCATCATTTAAAATAATAATAATAATAATAAAAAGAAGATAAAACCTCAGAGAAGAATTTGGTAATAATAAATGATGAATTCGGATACAAAAAATAACAATTGTTCTGTAGGAATAAATTCGGGACCAAATGAGTAGAAGAATCAATGCGAGGACGATAGATCGATGTTCCACAGTGCATAATACCTTGTAGTAAATTATATGGTAAAGGAAATGATACTTTACTTTTTTCTCCAATTCCGATTACGTCAGCTACAATTTTTGCTATCTTGAATACTCCCAGTGATGCCATCAAGTACTTTAAAAAAGCAAACGACAAAAGAAGCAGATGACAGGGTTGTTAGTTTTTAAACTTGACGTTTGTGATTTTCGTCCTGTTTTTATTGTTTAAAGAGATGTAAAACATAATAATATTCTGTCAGGTAATATATAATTCAATTCTTCTTAACTATATTGTTTGTTAAACTTGAAAACAATTATATGGAATGTAGGTCAATGGATTTTATATAAATTAAAGCGTGAAATAGTTGTTTTAAGAATGTTTCCGCATTGTTTTTGGCTTTATTATCAAATTTTTACCTGAGCGAAATAAATATGAAAATGGCATTAATAACAGTTGGCAGTTCGAAGATTACTCACTTATTCTCATATTTACCAAAGAAAGTTATTTTAACTCACCAAAATATCCATGCTTGACTATCAAAATTTTGTTCAATAGTTTTATGTTCATTATTTATAAAATTACTCATATACTAAAAATTGTATTGTTTTAAAATTGGTTTTTAAAGAACAAAAATAAATTAAGAGAATTTACTTTGAATTTTATCTCCAAGATAATAAGCTTCAGGACTAAATTTGAAACTATTTAGAACATTCTGAATTTAAAAACTCATGTACATCATCAGTTTTTTAAAAAAAATCTTTTATTTTCAGATTTCAATTTATTTGATTATGGCATTTCCCACTAAAAGTAAGTAAAAGAAAAAATGACTAAAGAAGGAATTCTTTGCAGAATTTTTTTTTAATTTTCTTTTATTGTTTAATGATTTGCTGTCTTTTTGCAATTCATTATTTTAAATATTTAATTATATGTGATGCTCTTAATTTTTGGAGAAGAATTAAAATGAATTTGAGGGAAGCAAAAAGTTAATTTTGCATCATTCATCTATAATTATTTTGTTCTTAGTAAAATTTATTATAGACCGAGAAAGTCATTGTTAAGAAATTTTATTTTAATACAATAAATAATATTTAAAAGTGCTAAATCTATGTGCTATTATACTGTGATAGTTTTAAATAATTTTGATATTTTCTTTATTTTCTGAATTGTGGGGGTTTTCCTCTATAAATTCTTTTTTTGTTATAATGAATATTTATCTTTTCTAGATCTAGAGATGGATCTTGAAAATCTTATATCATGTATTGAATGTCATAAGGAAGAAGAAAAGGAAGAAATTATTATTGAAACATTTAAAACCATTGTTAACATGTGCACTGAGGAAGGTATAGTTAAACAAAACTTTGTTTTAATTTTTTATTTTAGTTTCCTTTTAATTGTTACCTTTTAATAAATTTGTTTCTATCAACTTTTATCAGTAGTATTTAAAAATGTAAATAATTTGATTCATTTTATAAGAAGAAATCTGAATAATATAGAATGTAACTAATTTCTGATATTTGATTTCGAAAATAGGAAATTAACTATGTACATTAACTAATCATGTTTACTTTGCAATTTTGTAAAGGAAGAACCAGTGCTTCTAATATATTTCATAATCTGTTATAATTATACATAATCAAAGTTTGTTTTATTTTTTTAATGTGTTTTCCAGCACATACCTACATGTAGTTTGTAGTCTCCATAGTTATGTATAAGTGCCATCAAATTTTTATTTATACTGACTGCTGTACACAGTTATTATATGAAGTAAAAACTACTGTTATTCTTATTTGTGTATATTTTGAAGTAATTAATTGAAATCTTTGATTACATTAGAGTAATCAGTATATTATCAGTCTATTACTTTTACATGCAATTCAGCTTCCAAAATTTTTGCTGAAAATATATTTCTAGTCTCTTTATCAATAATTAGTAACTGCATGACAAACAATTCTGCAAAATATCATATAAGCCATAAATATGTTATTATAGATTATGAATATCACTAAATGAATTTTTTTCTATCATGTCTGCAAAATAGGAAAGAAAGAAAGGAGACAGAAATAGGAAAATTAGAATTACATATTTTGAACATTGATCTTAATCTAATAAAAACCATGAAAATATTATGTAAAACTTAGGATACAATCTTAAAATATTTTACCTATTAATGACAATTTGTAATTGTTATAAATGCTTTCTAAATTATGGCCTAATGAAATAAAGTTCATGAAGTCTAGGTATTTATAACACTTAGGTTGTATTTCAATTTTTATTGTCAGTTATTAGAACTTTTTGTTGAATAAACAAATGTGATGAACAGTGTCATACACAGATTCTTTTATGGTTGGGGTGTTAGATAAAAGTACTGCAGACACATTTTTGTATATACAGGGTACCTGCCAAAATAAAATGTTTCTAATCCATGACTTTTCATGACTTTCCCTGATTTAGCATATTATTTTCCATGACTTTCGTTAAAGCTTTCGTTAAAGTATATATGAATAAAACTTCTGATGTACATACAAATAAAATATATGCTTTTAGAGAAATTACAGGAATTTTATCATAAAAAAACTATAAACTTACTTTATAAGTGTTAGTAAACTCACATACATAAAAATAAATTGTTGTATCTACATACCTAAGTTTAATCATATAGCAATTTTTTAATCAAAATGTTTCCAATTTGAATTCAGGGTACTTTGTTATTATCCAGGTGACCATGAATAATAGCCAAATATAACTCTATAATGTTTATATACAGTATCCCTAGAGATAAACTTATATTTTGTGCAAAAATCTTAATTTTTATTAAAAAATATTAATTATTATTTTTATTAATATTAAATTTTAATCTACAAGTTAAGAAAAAACCAGAATAATATACATTTACCCACCCATTAAGCTTTCTTGCTTTGAGTTTCCTTGGTGAGCAAATTTTCCTTGGCAATATGGTCAATAGGATAATACATAAATACCAAACTCAGTAACTTCAGCCAAATGACAAGTAAATATAGAATTAAACAGTTCAATGCATTTTTTTTAATCGGTAGTTTAGCGGATCCATGACTTTCCATGACTTTTACTCATTTTATTTGAAAAATCAAGACTTTCCATGACAAAATTAATCCATTGTCTAAATCCATGATTTTCCATGACTTTCCCTGACTTTCCAGGTGCACGGAAACCCTGTATATAATATGCCATTTTGTCTGATTATGGTATAATACAAGTGTATATTATGTTATAATTCGACAAAAATGTAATTCAAAGTATAATACAAGTGCATAAGCCAAGGCAATATCTTATGTTAAGTTAAAAATTTATGGACTTTTTCTAATCTATTTGTTATAGAAGAAGTTTGAACTTCCAAACCCCTCTCATGTGTATGCCACTGTTGATCTGTATATATATATATATATATATATATATATATATATATATATATTATTATTATTGAATATATGTACTGAAGTCATCAAACTAAAAATTGTTTTAATGGAGAATGTTAACTTATCTTTGACTTTCTAGAATTTAATATTTATTATTAAAAACTTTTCAAACAGTACTGTACATATTACTTTCACTCCTATTCAGAAGCTGCAAAAGATGCTTTTCGAGATGTTGGAGGTCTTGATTTTCTTCTGCAGTTCATTATAGAAACTGACAAAGTACTTATACTTGAATCTGGTCTACAGGTTTTAGCTTTTGTTATTGATGGAAGTGGTATGTTTTATGTTTCTATTTTCTTTTGCATTATTGTTTTTGTTTATTTTATGAAAATATTTATAATTAAATACTAATACAGTTAGGTAGTTTTTTTTTATTATGTGCTATTATAATTGTTAATGAATATTAATGTTACAAAAATAAACTTTTAAGTACTAAATTACAGTTTAACATCTTTTTAGGTATATTCCTTTAAATTCATGCTATTGTACAAACTCTCATAACATCTTATTGTACTTATATAGATGAATTTTTTTTCTAAAAGCTATAGAAATTTATTGTATATCTCATTTATGCAGAGTTATTTTCAATATGTGTCTAGAGAATCCAATGTACTATGGCAGTATTTGCAATATATGCTGGTTTTTATGTTTTATTGGCATTATTTTTTCCAACTGTCATTAATAATGTATTTTCCAATACGAGAGCTCTTGCTTTTATAGCATTGGGCATTACCAAGCTGCAGGTATCTGTTGGCCATTTCATTATTGGAGCACCCTATATGTAGTCAACATTGCTCCTAGGGCTGATGCCGAACTATGGCTGAATGGTTAGGGTGCTGGCCTTCGGAACCGGAGTTTGTGGGTTCGAATCCCCCTATGGCATGGATGTTTGTAGCCCTTCGGAATCGGCATTCAGCAATAGGTCCCGGTCTCATTAGCCCTTGTGTTGCAAAAAGTAGACTGTACCACTCCAAAACCAAACCAAACCCTAGGACTGAACAAACAAACAAAGTAGATCCTTGTCATTTCTAAGCCAGGAACAACCAGAAGACTCCCAAGTTTGGCCTGCTACCCCCAGAGCTTATTGTTTGGGAACTTGGAGGACATTGTAGCCACAAACCTATTTTACATGCTCCAGCTGCCATTAATAATCATAGCAGATCTTTGACCAGCTTAAGCCTCAAACTCGCCACCCTCTGGTTATGAAAACTATTTTTCTACCAACTGAGCTACCATAGCTCATTAATTAATAACACAAATTTACTGAGTATTTTTCTCCTAGATGTTACTTTTC
Organism: Pardosa pseudoannulata; assembly: GCA_032207245.1. Taxonomy (NCBI): domain Eukaryota; kingdom Metazoa; phylum Arthropoda; class Arachnida; order Araneae; family Lycosidae; genus Pardosa; species Pardosa pseudoannulata. The sequence continues at coordinate 152,145,921 of CM063510.1, forward strand.
ATTATTTTATCAAATATAAAGCCACTCACATTACTGAATTTTCCTCAATTTAAAGGAAGAAAACACGAGAAAATGTGCAACATAAAGTTATTCTACAATTTTAGTCATTTAATAAAGTCTTTACTAGTGATACATGCCAAGGTACAGAAGACACTTAGTTTGGTTTCAAGCCCTGTGGTTTATTACTTCGCTAGATGAGGGTTAATGAGACTGGGACCTGCTGTTTAAAGTCAGTTCTGGATGGTTATGATCTGGTATTTGAACCTGCTTCCAATCTTATTTGAATTGGAATTCTCCCATTTTGAAGCAAATAAGACAGCTTAGAAGCATAGAAATTCAAAATTTGGTTTTTAAGACACCTGTTAAAAGTTTGGATGTTAGTAACTTTAACAGATCTTAAATAAATTGGATCTATTTTTTTCTGCTAGTTGAGGGTGACTACATTTTTTTACAAACATTTATTTATTAAATATTTTTTGCTTTTTCCTTAGGGGTCTTTTACAGTTGTTGATAAAGCGGAAAATGAATGGAGCATATATATATGTATAAATATAGGATCAAGGCTAGTATGCAGTGTGTGTGTGTATGCACACATATGACCACATGCACACATTAGTGAATGCATGATAAGATAGCCAAATACTACCTTACATACAGCAGGTAGCAGATCAGAATCTGCCCTATATCTATATATATATATATATATATATATATATATATATATATATATATATATATATGTGTGTGTGTGTGTGTGTGTGTGTGTGTGTGTATACACACACACAGGGCTAGTTCTGGGATATTAACTGCATGCAAGATAATATTAGTTATCCAGTTACCAATACAGATTTATAGTAGATTTGTAACTTAGAACAATCCATAGAAGCTTACTATTATGTTTTTTATCACTGACTTGGGACCATTTTTTACTTTTAGTAAAAAATTGTATACATCATATATTTAAAGTGTATTGTAATGAATATCCTAGCAAGAAAAGTATTAAAATGAAATTATAAACTGCATTCTGTATGCTTTCTTACTTTATTTGGCAGTATTAATAATATCTGATAATTCTAGATTTTTACATAATTTCTTTTCAGTTATAAATAATACTGTCTAAAGAGATAGAAATAATACAATTTGGTGTTATAATTATAAATTGCAATTTACATTTTTTTTTAATTTGGTACTTTGACAATTTTTATTAAATGAAAACTTATAAAAATAATTTGCTTATTGCTACCATTTTTCTCTTAAATCTTCACAGTTCATAGTCAGACGTATATGACTGAAGACAAAGTATTCAGAGTCCTCCAAGCAATTTTCAAGCAAAAAACATATCCACTCAGCCTTTTTAAAAATGCTACAGTACTATTTTCCACAATTTTATTTCAAAATAGTAAGTTCTTTGCTACATAATTTTGATATAGTGATATATTTAGAATGGAGAAATCAGTTTAGTTTTAAAAAATTTCTAGTTGTTTGTTTTTAGTATGTTCTATGGCTATATTTGTCTCTTTTGATTTCAAAATTTATATTAGTGATACATCTTCTTCAGATTGTAATAATAATAATAATAATAATAATAATGATATATATATATATATATATATATATATATATATATATATATATATTCAAAACTTTTCAACAAACTTGTTACATATTTTTCATATATCAAAATATTTATTTATCAAATCAGTTTTTAAAGGATTAGTATCTAAATAGACATAAAACATTAGTGCAACCATACTTGATTTGATGTCAGATTAAAAAAGAATGCCTTGAAAGGAATCTGATTAGGTCAAAAATCTCATTACTAATGGAAGAATATTTAAACCTAATGTTATTTAATAAGTCCCTATTCAGAAACTATATGATGGGTAATAATAATTTCTTCTTGAAAGTAGTTATATGAAGACTAGTTTGTAGTACATTTGAGATAAGGTGTGAAAAGTGTGAAAAAGAAGTTTAAATATCCAAAATCTGACAGAGTTATTTTATTGGTAGCATTAGTAAAAAAAATTAATTTTTTATAAATTTGATTTAGGAAGTGCTCAAGATATCATACAAGAAAATGGAAGTCTTGTTTCATTGATGAATGTGTACAGGTAATTCTATTATTTAATAAAACAATGTATAGTTCTATTTTATTGGCTTTTTATTCTAATTTCTATTGTAGTTATTCTCTTAAGGAGACTTGATACCCTTCTTTAGATGAAAGTATCAATTTTTTTTAATCCTTCACATAGATTCAACATATTCTTTGGTATATATTGTATATGAACATCCATGTTTCAGTGGGATTCAAATCTATTGGAGTTAGTGAGTTTGAATTGCACTTTGGCATGGATTTTCATAGATGTTTGGAATCGGCTTTAAGCAGTAGGTCTCGGTCTCATTAGCCCTTGTGTTGCAGAGGTAGACCATTGCACTCCAAACCAAACCTCAAACTTGCTTATTTCCACAAGTTTGTGGATGGAAGGTGAGATAGAGATATATGTTTGGCTTAAATTTGGCCCTTAGTCATTTAATTCAAACTTCAATCCTTAACTTTATATCAATCCTTAACTTTATAACTTAATATCCTTTTAGGGTATAAAAAGTATTTAATAAAACACCTTAAATTAAAAAAAAAAATACAAGTCCTCAAGTTAAAACTATATTTATTTTTGCTCAAAATTTAAAGCCATTTTAATGAACATTTTAGATTTTAACTTATGCTCTTACTTTAAAGTCAGAGCTTGACATTCTTTAAATATTATAAAAGAATAAAAATATTTTAAATTTTCTCCCATTCTCTAGTTTTTGAAAAATTAATTATATTATAAAGAGTTTTAATTGTTAGTAGAATACATTTCAACTGAAATGTTTTTATTTTAACACAAATACTGATTTGTCATAAATCCATTGCATTTAATTTTCATATAAGAAAGCTTGTTTCATTTAACAAAATTGTCCTGTTATTCAGCTGGTGGTATGCATGAATTCTGTTGCAGACAGTAAGCATCATTACTGAAGCTCGGTATTTTTTAAATTCATGGTAATGCTGTTCGAAGAAATAAAGCAATCATAGATGAACAAATATATAGTGAAACCTCTCTGAGCAGCCACCTCACCTTACCAAGAATATTTGATCGCTCTGAAGGGTTTTATTTACTATTATAAGATAATTGCTATAACGTGCAATATAAACAAGTCTGACATATATTCCTTATTTAAAATGATATTTATAACTTATCTAAACAGAAAATAGTACTTTATTTCATGCTTCCTTACATTTTTTAAAAAAGGCTACAATTTGTTTCTCTTTGTTCTGTAGTCTTTGTACTCCTTCAAAATCAAATTCTTTTCTTTAATGAATTTGTGGATTTGTATTCTTCCGCAGTTAAATAATTCAGCTAACTTTTTTGCCGATTTGCCATTCTCATATTCATGCAGAACTTCAATGTGCTGCACGAAATTTAGAAAAACGCATTTCGACATTGTTGCAACTCAGATCACTGACCAACTAATGAAATGAAACTGGTGTGAATGACATTTTTGCTGACAGAGGGGCAATTCTTCCTTAACTATACTGATTGGAATTCCAAACAAAGGCCCCATTATAGAACACATTCAACACCTAATTGTCCAGTTCTTCCCTCAGTTTCTATGGATGGTGCAATAGGGATTCCCTCTCTGAAGGGTGTGAGGAGAATACAAAAGAGATAACAAATTTAATCTTTCTAAAAAAGTGGGGAAACTATGGGAATGGACTTCACAAGTTATTCCTGGGTCTTGTATCCGACCATAAACCTGACTTCGAGTTTTTCTGCTCAAAATTAAAGCATGGAGTGAGTAGAATTTCCCAAAATATGAAATGAGGTGGCCATTTAGAGGGGGTCAGGTGACTGCTGATACAGGTTATTTTACCATTAGCTCTATGAGTCGAAAAATCCGTGTCATGAAAAATTGGCCGTTTAGAAGGGTGGCCGCTCTGAGAAGTTTTTCCTGTATATGTAAACCACCTTTATGTACTTAGATATCTTCTTTTAAATGTTTTGGGTTGTTGCAATTCTTAAAAAATGCCTTGTGATTCTAATAATTAGAGAATTTTTACAGTTTACTTAAATAAAAACAGCAGATTTACATAAAAGCAAATAATGTTTTCATATTTTCTCTTGAAAGCTGTCATCTTGGTATTTTGTGTCATCAGAAGCACTTGACTATGGGATAATTGCTTAATCGGAGAATTGTACATTCTTCAATTTGTGAAATGTGATTTTCTATGAATTTTAATTTAAGTGCTTTGCGAAAGAAGAAATTAAAAAGCAGGGTATATATAGATGATTTAAAATGATAGTTCTTAAAAAATTATTCTATTGATATGAAACAATTACAAAGAAAAATCAAAGAGAATTTTGCTATTCTTTGTGTAGATGTGTAACTCCAAAGGTGATTATAAACATTAAATGTATAAGATTTTTTATACAAACATGGGTTTTTGTGCTATAACTTGTGTATCTGTCACTTCTTCATGAGTGGCATATTATAAATATAGGCCTTACACTGTTAATAGTTCATTGTAACTATCTGGCATTACATATGTATTTTGTATACCATAATATGCAATTTTTACCATTAATACAATCCTTTATTACTTTGATATTATGTTAGGGATGTGTAATACACTTTTAATTTTTTTTTCTTCAAAAATTTTATCTGCATACATTTTTAAATTTTTTTTCTTTATGTTACAGATATTTTATTCCATTCCGTGCATATCATAGTAATACCTTTGAAGGGTCTGAGCATCTAGAAGTATGGTTAGCTGTAAACAGTGCATTATGTTTTGCTGTAAATAATCCTTTACATGGTATGGTGTATTTTAGTAGAATTTAAACAATATACTATTTCTACAGTATTAATAATAAACAGAGTGTCATTTTTTAATTCAAAATAATATGTTTAAGGATTAATGTGTTGTGAAACCCTTCCAGCTCAAATTTTACCATTTATAAAGTTAACATAGTTTGTATATATTATTCTATAATTTGTACTTTTTTAAAAAAACTGTTATGGGTGTTAAGTGTTTCTTCATTTTTAATTTTAGAGAAAAATCAAGAAACCTGTTCTCCATTGTTTTCCTTATCCTTGAATATAATTGAGAATACTGTTAATCCTGTCATAATCGAAGCAACATCCTCTTTTTTGTCTCTAAGCATTGCCAACAATGGTAAATAAAAATAAGTTCTTCAAATCAATTCATACTAATTATATGAACTGCTTTTATTTTTGTCTATGAATAAATATTTTGACCCTTAAGATATGTTTTGAATATCCTCTCATCCTTTCAATTTTTTTTTCTATTAACTAACTTATTCTCTCATCATAGAAAAAAACCAAGATTTATTTGCTGAATTGGATGGTTTTCAAATTATGAAGCATTCTTTGATGAGGAACTTTGAAGAAATTCAATACTGTATTACTGAGTGTAATAGCATAATAAAAAAGAAAAGTCTTCAGATTTTAAACAGCTTAGTTGCAATAGTTAATGCTACTGTTTTGGATCACGGTATAAAATTTTCATAATTTTTTTCCACTATATATAAGTTTATATTTAATTACCTAATATATATGTGTTTGTCTTCATCATAAAACTCATCCCTGAGGAAATTAAGGTAATTGTCTAAACATCATATAAAGTTTATCACAGAATAGTCATGATTAAGTATATAACACTGCATTTGAATGAAGTAAATCAAAAACTTTTTTTCAAAAATTGTAAATGAATAAGGCATAAGTTAATAAGAATAAAATGTAGAAATTTTAAAAAGAACTTATAAATCAGACAGTTATTTTGAAGCTTAAGCAATTTTATCAGCACTGGCAGATAACTACAAGGAGGATGAGTATAACTCACTCTTGCTAGTGCAAGCATAGGAAAAAATATTGGACCTCTTAAAAAGAAGACAGAATCAAGAGGAATAAAATTACATATTAACCATATTTTAAATAAATAAAACATTGTGTAGTATTTTTCTTTTTTTTTTTTACTTTATGTAGTACAATTTTTCCAAAGGTTAAGGTTAAGAGTTTGTAAGTTAAAAAATGATTATGCAGGGTTCCCACGGTCCTTAAAAGTTCTTAAGAACTCCTTAATTTTAGTTTTTTTAAGGGCCCTTAAAATTACTTAATTTCTGTCAAAGGTCCTTAAAATCTCCTTAATATTTAAATAGGAATGTGATCAATTTCTCCATCGACATGATCTGCCGTTGTCACATGATTTCCTATCAGTTTTCACCTTACTTTCTGAACTTTCTGGTTTTGTAGGTTCGGAGTTAAACTTGCCCAAAACCAGATCTAAGAACACTAGTACAGGTGATAAGTACTGGTCAAAAATATATGAAATATTTGTTAATGTTCATAACATTCTTTCAAATTTTCTAGCCAATTGTGCAGTATTAATATTAAAGAAAATCCTCAAATACATATGTTTTCAGTGTATTACTGTAGTAATTCAAAATTCCTTTCCTTGATGCCCTTAAAAAAATATGAAAATACTTTTAGTTTATTAGTACTTTTTATGGTTACAAGCTAGATTTTTTTTTTTTTTTTTTTTTTTGACAAATAAATAATCTGAAAAGATTTATAAAGTCAGCTGTCCTTTCCTAATTGCTAACAGTCATACAGATTTTAATTAAACGAAGCATGGAAGGTGGGAAGTTTGTAGACATTTTAGTTACTTATGGAAGTTTTGATTTTCCTTGCTTTGGATGTAATAGAAAAGTCTAAAACTTTCTTCTCTCCCAGGCAATGTTGGGCTAATCAGCTAGTATTTACATTCATGTATATATCAGAGTCATTTTTTTTAAACCCTCAGAAATTACTGTTTATAATATTGTATTTTATTTGCAATTTATTTTTAGTTTGATCACTCAAAAAACTTAAGATGTACATTTTTCAAAATTAGTTTTTGTCAAATAGGTTTATCTTATATTAATTTTTAGGCATTTTTAAAAACTTAACTTCTGAAATATTGTAGGGCATTTATTGAACTTGCCTTGTCTGATTCATAATCATTAAAATATGTTCCTTAAGAAATAGGGTTTATGTATGTCATGTCATGTATTTAAAGTAGGTCCTTATAAAAAGTTACTTCGGTCCTTAGAAAGTCCTTAATTTTTATTCTGGAAAAGTGTGGGAACTCTGTTATGTAAAAGGTCTTATTTATAACTTTATTTTCAAGCTTCTGTTTTTGTTTGCTTGTTCAGAGGCAATAAAAAATTTTGCTTAAATAAAATATTGACATAAAACACTTAACAATTATTTTTTATTATATAGGATTAACTTACTTTGTTTTGTTAATTTATATGGAAATATAAATATTTTCATATTTTTCTCATTTATAAATGAAGTGTCTTTTCTATGAATCTGTAATCACTGTTTATACTTTGCATTTATTTATTACTTTAAATACTATTTTTAGCATTTTATATAGTAAGAACTGTATTAATTTTAAGTAACTCCCATTCTTAATGTGAGTTTTAAGGCACTCTATATGTTCCTGTTCAAAACTAATAAAAACTTTCACTTGAAAGTTTCATAAATTATAAGTATCTAAACTATTATTTATTTTACACATTTTTATTCATAATAATTGAATGAATTTAAAGTCATTTTACTAATTTATGGCAGAATTTTGTCTTATTTTCCCATAATAATCTATTTATTTTATATTAATGCTCGGTTAAAAATATAATTTTGAATATTGTTAGTTGTGCCATCTTAAAATAGTTCTTTTAAAATGTAAGTCACAATGTAAGCTTTTGTAATATTTCATGCAACACAGTACTAAAATTGTAAGGTGAGAATAATTGTTTGAAACTATGATTTTTTGAATGTATATATTGCAGTTCATTACAGAAATATACGTCTATAATTTATTACAATTTTATATCTAACTGGTCTATTGACTGGCAGAATTAATTTCTATAAGCTGGAAATTTCTATTACTGGTCATTTTGCATAAATTTATTTTTATTATTATAATTATTATTTTGCCAAAGTCAAAAATTAAACATTGTTTTAAATCTAGCTTAGTTTGCTATTCATGGTATTTGTATTTTATGCTGTTCAACATAACTAGTTTTGAATTTTTCTTTGTTGCAACCACGTTTTAATTTCACTTTTAAAAAATGATGTAAACAGTTTTTTATTTAAAAATGATCTTTTTTCCTGTAGAAAATAATGCATCTTTGTGTGGAAAGGTAGGAATAATATCTCTGATGACAAAACTTCTCTCTACTGCAGCCCTCGATTCCTCTGGCATGAAAAAAATTCTTTTATTTCTTGGTCATTGTATAGATGCCTGCAGTAAGTACATATTAAAATTGCAGTATTATAATTTAGTACTCATTTTGAAATTTAAAGAGGAAATGGTAGATTGATTCTGGATTTCTCAACCACCCAAAAAAGTGTTTTATACTATTTACATTCTAAATCTACCTAACAGTTGTAGTAGTATATTTCTATATATAAAAACAGCAAACCTACTACTTACATTAACAAGTTTCTGTTTTTATCCATTGATAATCCATCTGACAATTTTTTTCAAACACATTTTAATATGACATAGCATAAGATTTTTGCTAATAGTAATTTATGTACTTAGTGCATGTTAGCAATTAAGACCTTAATAATAAAGTTAAAAAAATTGTTTATTAAGAATCAGAAATAGAGAAATTTTACAGTTTCTTTGTAAATCAAGATCAAGACAATGAACTATAAACAACCACATTATTAAGAAAATATCTATCTAATATCTAATTGTCAATATTACTAAAATATTAGAGAGATGGTTGCTTATTTTACCAATGTAGGTAAACTTAATAGTTGTGCATTCAAGCCTCACCAAAACAGCAAATTCTACTGGTATAACTTTGGATCATACTACACTTATGTTGATCACATTGGTGAATTGAATAAAATTATCCCACTGAATTAAATTTCATTTATTTAAAAAAAAAAGTATAAAATTAAAAAACAGGAAACTTTTTAACTATAATTTAAATAAATTTGATCATTTTCAATAATAGTAATTCAATCATAGTTAGATTTATTACACCTCTTTATATTAATACTTTTTTTCTGTTTGTCCAATAAGAAGCAGATTTATGGATTGCTGGCTTTAATTAATTATTTTTTTAATTCAAAAAAGATTCAATATATCTTGCAATCAGTAAAACTGTTACAAGTTTTGTTCAGTTCATTTATTCTTTCTCACAAAATTAACCAGAATGTATTAGGAATTTGCAAGCCTAATATCTTGTGTTCTTATATTTGTATATCCTGAAAGTAACTATATAAATTTCATCAAAAGACTATATCAAAAGATTGCATACAAAGATTATATAATTCACTCAATTATATTTGCATGAATTGATTTTCTTTTACCGTAATTTTGCACGTATAGTCTGCAGGTGCAGTTTTTTATTTAAAAAATTTCATAAATCATCAGATAGTCTGCACCACTAGGTAATCTGCAGACTATACATGCAAAAAAATGTATTTTAGTATGACAATATTAAATCATTTTAAGAATAAAAACCTAAGTACAGTAGAGTGCCGTAAAGTCTGGATTAGATTCAATTAATTCCACTTTTAAAATTTGAAATCATTTCTTCTGCCATAGCCTCAGAGACAAATTTTAAAGGAAGAAACAGAGCGGCCTATATTTCTCTGTTTGAGAACCCAGCTATGTAAATCGTCTTCTAATGCAGGCTATTGTATTTTTCTATGACAATTGGATCGCTTTGTCTCATATTTTTAATGTTTCCTTTTGCTTGCACAATTTCTTACTGCTTTTTCATCGACCTTCTGACCCTACTTTCAGATTGAAATCAGCAGTCAAACTACAACGATGTTTTAAAGACATAATGGATGACCAATATTACAGCAAATCAAAGCTTTGAAAATAAAACACCTGTTATGAGTGATTCTTGTGGTGAAATGAGACTTCGACCCTCAACCTTTAATCTTGAACCCATCTACTCGATGTTGTCAATCAAAGCTGTAAATAGTGACTATTGATATTTTCAGGCACTCCAGGACACAATTTAAGATTTTAATATTACTTCCTACTACTGATTCGTTCTGCTTTATAGGTTGCATTTTTCTTTATGGTTTATTACTGATACAATGTTTTCTTGGCCTCATGAGTCTTGCCCTTGTTTATATTTGATCATCGTCCTTTCGTGCCATGTGCTTTCCCCCCTCCTTCTTCCAATTTTGATGATTTGAGCAATGAACAACTACAGATAGTCCGCACCAGCAGATAGTCTGCAGCTGAAAAAATTTGCTTTCAAAACAAATATAGTCTGCGGACTATACGTGTGAAATTATGGTAATTTTTGAAGACATAAGGAGGGGGGACAGACAGTTTGACAGCTGTCTTCTTTGCAGCAAATAATTAATAAAGAGTAAACTTTTCATCATTTTTGTGGCTTATTTTTTTTATTCATAGTTTTACTATTAATTTTAAATGCTTTCAATAATAGTGACTATGTTATTATTTTAGGTGAAAATAGATTTATTGTTCTGGAAATTCCCAAGTTAGACATCTTGCTAAAGAGAAATCTTGAAACAGATGACCAAGAACTCCATTCAGCTGCAAGATATCTACTTCAAGTTTGTCTTAATGAAACGAACAAAGGTTTGTTTCCTTTTGTTTAGAAGAGAGAGGGGGGATTACAGTTTTATTCAGAATGGCTTATTTTTGAATGAAAACTTTTACTGTTTTATAATTAAAAATCATTTTATGTTAAAATACTCAACATATTTTAGACATTCAAAAAGATAAAATTATTATTAATAAGGTTATATAAAATAGTTATAAGGTTATATAAAAAGTTTACTTTTCAGTATCAAATAATTTATCTTTAATTTTAATTATTTCTAAATTTCAAAAACTAATTCTTTTTCAACTAACTAAAAAAAGTTTACTGTTTATGTTTAAAAAAACTAATTGAGAATTTTGTGTACCACAGAACTAATGTTTATTGTTAACTATCATATTTTTGCTGTCTGATTTGTTTAGTTAATTAATTATAAAAAATTTTTCCAGAAAATGAGATGAATCAAGATTGTTATTCAGAGGCTGACTGTAATCCTTTTTTGGAATCCTTTCACCAAAGTTACAAGGTATCATCCCACCTTTATAGAATTTCTGCTTGTCTAATTCAGGTATAATTAAATAAGCCTGTAAAAACTAATAATTACTTTTTAGTAATTTTATCACAATTAGATGTATCAATACACTTTTGATAAGATTGAAATGAGTAAAAAACTATTAATTACTTTTCAGTGATTTTATCACAAGTAGATGTATCAATTTGATAAGATTGAAATGAGTAATGAATATATCCATTTCAATTCCGGCAGCTTTTTTTAAATTTAGAGATATTTTGTCACATATGCTTAAAGTGTTAAACTTTTGATAAGTACACCAAAAGTTTTATTTATTTTAGTGTCCAATGAAAGTTGAACAAACTTTCATACAAACAGGTTTTGATTCTGTACCATTAGAATTGGAAATATATAGAAATAGAAATGAAAATTCAAAATCATCATTGTGATATAACAGAAAAATAACTAAAAGGTTTCAAAAAACTTAATAAAAAATTAAAAAGGCTATTATTTTCACATATAGTAGGTAACATTAGAGTACTTTTTTCTTTGAATCCTTTCAATATACATTATTTAAAATGCATTCTTTTTAATTTTAAAGCATTTACAGGGCTTCTAGCAACTTAAATATTTCACTTTAAAATATCTGTTTCCTGAAAATATTCACTATTCTCATGGTTGAGATTTTTAGATTTTTTTCCTTTAGAAATTAAGTTACATCCATGTATATGTAGAAAGATTATCATATATCGCAAGTAAAAGGTAGAATTTTGAGGAATATCCATTTCATATTGGTTGATGTTCACTGTTACGCAGTTGTATAAAACGTTATTTCCTATTTGGTTTTGCAAACTTAGGATACTTTTCTGCAAAATGTTCTTATGTTTTTGTATCTTTCTTATTTGAATGCAATAAATATAGAGAATTTTGTAAGGACTATAGGGAAAATATTTGATTTGAGAATAAAAAACTGTTCTTTTTGAGTAGTTTTTGGGACCTAGTTACACTGTGATGAAGTTGTTTCAGGTAGAAAAGTTTCTTAGCCAAGATTTAAAGAGGGTAAAATAAATTGTGTTACTAAGATTCTCCCCCTGCACATGCATACACATATACATAAAAAAAAGAGCTGTGAGGTAATTAATGTTTTGAAAATGGAGCTCAAAAGCACTGTTAAACATATATCAAACTCCTACTATAAAAAAATGGATTGGGTAATTGATCCAAAGTCAGACATTTTAAGTGCTTATAGCCAGACTTCATTAAAAAGCCATAAAGTTTAAGGTTTGTGATTTCTGAGCTTACTGTGTTTGACTATGAACTTGAAGTGAATGACAATGCCCAGCATGATCAGTGGATATTTTTACTATTGAAAAATGATTCTATTAATATGATAGTAGACCATAGTGCTCTAAACCAAACCAAACTTATTGATATGAAGTGAGATCACTTTTGATGACAATTTTTTTCCAGCTAAATACAGAAGGTGAGCTAAAATTTACTGATTATGAAGGGGACAAAAGCATCTCTGGGCATTGCTCACATAAATCTTGACCCCTCATTGTATCATTTAATGTGAAAAAATGAATTTAAAAATGTCAAGGCAACCTAGTCTAATGTCTGTTATACAAGCCCTATTCAATGCAGGCTATAGGGTACAAAACTTACAAAGAAAACCTGGATTTTAAAAAAGTACAAGAAAGACAAAGTTGGGAAAAGTGGCAACAAGAGCATGGCATTAAAAGGTAGTGATTTGGCAGAGGTTAGAGTTGCCCAAGGGATACCAGAAAGTGCAAAAGCTCTAAGACAAAAGCCGACAACTCTAGATAAGAATTTTTAAAAAAAAAACTTCTCCCATAAAAAAAAGTCTGAAAACCAAGCTACCAAGAAACCAAAGAGGGATGAGGAAATAATGAGTAAGATGATCAGGGGCAGTAGTCTGTTCATTTTTATTCACCATGTTCTACTACTTTCCTTCACTTCACTATGCCCCTTTAAAAAATACATTTTAAAAAGCCATTATATATTTTTAAAACTTATTTGTGAATGTCTAATAAAGTCTCTAAAATTTTTTTAAATAAATTACAAATTTTTACTAAATTTCTAATTTTAATTTATTATCAGTTTAAATAAGGGAGATTTTTTTTAAATAATTTTTTTGCATTTAAAAAATTAATTTAAGAATATAGATAACAATCCTTTATAAAACTTAATCTTTCCTCACTTTTATGTTATAAAATTCATTCTGATTTTTTTTTTTAACTCACTGGTCTCATTGACAGCCCTACATTTAAAAATGAGTTAGATAATAACTCAATTTCCCCCAAATTTTATAAATGTACATTATTAGATGTCCTATTTATTTTACAATCTATTTTTTGTACTCTGGTAAAACTTATGTCAACACTTTGTGAAATTTTAAATTATTTCAGGACCAGCTCTATTTTTTTTATGAAGAAATTATTTAATGACTGATTTTTTAAACTATAAAATGAGGAAATAAATAAAAATATTTAAATTTTAAATATTTTTAAGAATTTAGAAAAGAAACAAATTGAAAATCAGTCTGTATCCCTAATAATAACAAATACGTTATTGAATTTTGAAATTATTAGAACAAAATATAGATAAATTTAGAAACTTTAGGGGAAGTAAGGACCTTAAACAAACAAAAAGAGACCAATAACTTGCAAAAAATAAGAAGTGACATTAGCGTTTAATTATTATGAATTTATAAAAGCATCTGCTTGCTACTGTTGATTTTGGCTATATGAATTTTCATAAAGTTGCTATGTACTTTAATCTCTCTTCTTCTGTATGTAAATGTATGTGTGTATATATTTTTTTTTTCACTGTTATAGGTACAAATTCATGAAAGAAGAGGTAATTTATTACAGGAAAATAATTCCCTGGAGCCAAATAACCATCCTACTGGAATCTTAGGGATACACAATAGCTTACTTAAAGAATTTCAAAATTTAAATTCTGAATTAGACCCTTTACCAAAATGCAATCAAAATAAGAAATATGGAAACCATTCTTCTGAATCTATAGATAGCAGTTTAGATAGTGCAGGCCATTTATACAGGTTAAATAATCAAATCAGTAAACATAAGGGTGGTGAAAATCATGTGGAATCAGTTAAAAAAAATGAATTAAATAGTTATTGTGTATTAGATGAAAAATATCAGTTGAATACGAATCTAGAAGTTAACCATTCTAACATTAAAAACAGAACTGATAGCAAAATACTAAAGCAGAAAAGTTTGAAATGTGTTCCAGAAAATTCTTCTTGTAATGGCAAAAAATGTTATACAGAAAAATTGCTATCATTCAAGAATAAAAATATAGGTAAGAAAAAGGCTTTAAGTAAATTTTTGCTTGAAACCTACTTTCTAAATTATATAAAACATTTAATACCTAATAATGGATCAAAAGTGGTATGACTAAACATTTATTACTTATTGTAATTCAAGGTCAAGGTAATTGGGTTAACGGAGTACCTAGCGAAGTGGAAAGTCTTCACTTTAACCTCCGAACGTGAAAAGATCAAAACATAAATTTAGGCCTCTAGGCAAAAAGTAATCCAAACAAAAATTTAAAACGCTCCAGCTCACGAGAGAGCGAGGAGGTGAGATCGTTCTCATAAAAAATTATGAGTAACCAACGCGTTGTCTAATTAAAGGATAATTAGACTGTAACCTTGACAGTCACCATTTGGGATGGTTAACAGAGTTATACAGATTCCATAACATGTTGCTCAAAACATAACATAGATAGGTAAAACAATAAACAAAAATAGGGACTATAAGAATGCAACTTGGTACAACAAATAAAAATTAGCAAAAGTGACAGCACTAACAAAAAGATATATTTTTGGTTTTTATAAAATTTTTTAATTTTTATTAAGCATTTTTTCAGTTTTTTAAATTTTTTATAACATAAAACAAGACGATACATTACAATAACAAAAAAGCTAAAGCAAAGTAGCGGAATGATATGATACCCAAAAAATTGGAAAAATTTAATAAAATAAGCCAAAAAATAAAGAAAACGGTACTTCACAAATAAAAAATATGTGAAAACAATTTAAAATATTAAAAACACTTAAAATCAGAAAATTTGGAAAAATTGCCGGTTGTGGTCGTCGCCAGGGATCGAACCATCAACCACAGGAGAGTGCAGAAATGAGCGGACACGCTACCGAGCGTGCCACTCGGACATGAGATAATGCGTGAAAATAGCAAAGTTAAAGACAACAAAAAATGCATTATTCTCCTCTCCTTCGCTTAGAAGGGGGAAGAGCCATATCAGGACGATATAACAATGCTCTAGGCCTCTTTGCCGAGCTAGGAACAGCAGGATTATACACAGGAAGATTGTGAAGTACAGGTATTCTAATTGTCTTAATGAAAAACACAGTTTGATGATACCTCTCTGGTATGTATGAAAAATTCTCAAACAAAATGTCTGTTTTTAAAAGATTATTACTATCTAAATGCAAGTTCTTGGAGAAGTCTTATTTTCCTTAGAGTAGACAATAAAAAGAAAATGTTCATCTCATTTTAAATGAAAAGCCATATATATATATATATATATATATATATATACACACACACACTCTTTCATATATATATATATATATATATATATATATATATATATATATATATATATATATATATATATATATACCATTTCATTAATTATTTTAATAATTGTAAAAATGAAAGGTGACAATAAATAATTTTACTTTAGATTAAACATTTTGTGGATCTTCAAACATTACTCACATACCCTCAAATTAATTTTTATGTACCACATACCCATTAGCAGTAATACAGAAACACGATCCCTGGGGATCCATACAAACCACTGGTTTTTAACTGTTGTCCCTACCTACCCATTCCTGTTTTAAAGCTAACTCAAATTTCTAAAATTAGTTTCTAAATTTTTAGTTGCATTATCAGAGTGCAGTTATTATTTATATTATTTTTAAATGTTGGTTTTTGCACACTGTCTTAAAAAATTTATATTATACTGCAGACTCCTCTTGCAAGAAGATACCTGCTAAAACATCTGGATGCATGGAAGTTATTGTTCTTCCAGGGGTTAAATGTAATGAACACAGACTTGCAACACAGTTGGAGCTACTTAAAGTATGTTCACTGCAATCGAGTAAGAACAAGAACATCTAGTAGATGTATTTAACTGCACAATTGTAAATAAAGCTTTATTTTTACTTTTGTTTATTTAAAAAGTTTCAATGCTGTTAAGATTTTTAAAAATTAACATTACTTTTTTAAAGGCAATTATTAAATTATATTAGAATAATAATATTGTGACGCCTTCAATATTCTCAAATAAGAGGTAATGTGAATAATGGATCACAGTCAAAGATAAAATTGGAAATTTACTTTAATTCTAGATTAAATATGGCTATTTACAAAGGAATGTTAATTCATGAATCTCGTAGAACTGCAAAGGATGCCGATAAAACTTCCTCACGACAATCACAGTCGAAAGAAAAACAAGAGATTTAATAATCTCTTACAAATGGGGAGGCTTTTCAGGGTGCAATCAAACCCAATTTATCCCCCATTCGTTATCTGAGACTCTGCCGTTCCCTATATGAGCGGACTTTACGAATCTCCCGAACTTGCAAGCTGGCTTTCTAGTAAAAAGGTGAAAGCCTCCACGAGGTCAACACACCTCCGGAAAAAATGACGAAAAAACCTGAGTCGCAAAATTGTAGGCTTTTTATACCTGGGGGGTCAGTTACTGTCCCGCCAACTGTTTTTTGGGTCAGTTAAGATCCCAGTTACTTGAGAACTCCAGCTAAAGTTACAGTTATATTTTTTAGCTGAATTCTCATTCGCTGGCTGTCCCCTCAAGGAATTTCCGAGCAGTCATTAACGAGATTCATCAGGGGCGTATTCATCTATTCAGTCTGATTGTCAAGATCTCAGACTCTGCAATGCCACTCTATTGTCCAGGTAAACAGGTAGGCTCTAGTCAGCTGTTTTGGCGTGTGCTCAGACAAAGGGGATTCTTCACAATATGTTTTTAAAATGCATCTTGTAAAAATTAATTTTCATGCAATTAGCATTAAAGTACATATTATTAATAAACTTAATTTCCCCCCCCCAAAAAAAAAGTTCTTGTAAATTAGCTTTTGGAGAGGAAAATCAGTTGTTTTAAAGCTAGTGATCACCCTACCTATACTAATAGAAATATTTTTATTTTCCTTAAAAACTTAGAATAAATTAATAAAAGACAAAACAAATTTGTCACAATAAAAATTTTATTGGTCAATCACATAGATAGTTAATTCTATGTGGAGTGTTGCAGCATTTTGCTGGGTAATAAAAGAAATTATACAAAAACTTTTGAATGTACATAATGAGATAAACTTTTCTAGTGGCTATTTACAATGAAATTCCAGTTTTTTGTACACTTTGCAAAAGCATTCTATTAAAGTAGTGGGTGAAAAATGTACACTGCAGTGAAATAGATGCTACTTATCTTCAATCTTCTGTATAAGGCTTTAATAATAGAATGTATTTCTCAACAGCATGATCTAGAGAAGAAAATGCAAACAAAGAAAATATTAACCCTTACTTTGACAAGATGTTTTTTTAAATATTTTTTTTTAATTTCTGTTATTTTCCCATGTCTGTATAGACATTAGGATCTCTGTAAAATAAACAAAAAAATATATCATTTTCCATTTTTGAGATAATTAATGTCCGCTGTGGCGAACACTATCATGTTATATAGTAGTTATAAATATACATGTCCGGAGTAGCAGACTTAGCCAAATTAAGGGTTAACACTATTAGTGAACGAGAAAGATCTACACCTGATATTTTTAAATTAAAAATTAAAAATTTGAAATAGGAGGAAATAAGCCAATGGCTAGATTTCTTTTAGAACATATATAATGCAATATATAAAAAAAGGAGGGAGATGAAAATCCCTCTAGTATTTTTAGACTAAAAATCCCTACATGTATTCTATTTTAATTGTTAGGAATATTTAAATAAGACTTATGAGAATGTTCCATACAAACTTGATTTAATATACCCTAACAGATTTTAATATCATGTATTGAATTGAACTAAAGAAATTGCCAGAATAATTAATCAGAAATATATCCATAGTATCTTCAGTCTTAATAAAAACAAATATTTTAACAAAAATTACTGTGATTGGCATATTTTATGTGAAAAAGTGTTATTCAGTCAAAAGATCTTTGTTTATGTCTGTAGACTTTATGTTAATCCATAAATGACTTCATATCCCTCTACGTTGAAAACATGGTACTGATCTCCCAGAAATCAAATTATTTTTTAAAATGTTTCAAAATTCTAAACCCATTTTAAATAAACCAATATTCTATGAAAAAGGAATAAGTTAAAATGAGAGTGAATCAAATAGCTCAAAAAAATGTGCACTATAAGGAAAAGTAGGCTTTGCAAAAAAGACTAAGTACATAGGAGATCCATAGCAAATACCTGCACATATTTATACTTGTTCACATATGTCCACAAAGATAAATGAATATAAAACTATCCAACAACTGACTTATGAAACAAAACTTACCATGTATTATGAGCTCCATAACATATAATGAGTCATTCTGCATGTTCATAACAACCTAAGACAGTTTTAAAAGATTTAAGTTATCCACATTTAACTTCAGAAGTTTAATTTTATTTATACAACTTAGAAAAATGTTATAACACTACAGCAAAATCTGAATAAGGACTTAGTTGTCTACTGAATTCCAGAAAAATATATTATTCTTGGTTAATATAGTTATTTAATATTTGACTAAATATTTGAAAAGTGAATAGACTAAATATTTTTGAAACATGTTCCAAGCTAATACTTTTATTCTATTTCTGTTGGATTTCAGTAATGTATCAGAAATTTAATAAGTTTAACAAATAACATAAAAGTAAAAGCCTTTCTGTTTTTAAGAATTATAATATAAATTACAATGCATGTCAGCAACAGTATTAGATTGATAAAAAAAATGCATATCTATCAACTTCAGTACCACAAAAACAGTAAGCATATTCAATCTATACAATCATTTTTTCATCACAATGAGGAATTTGCACATATGGGGGAATTGAAAATCTTAATATTTTTCTGGTGATTCCAAACTTATTAATTCCAAAAAACGTAGGGGAAAAAAAAGATCTATCATTTAAATGTAGCCTCCACACTATGGCCAATTGTTTACCACTTCCTGAGTTGAACGATGGCTGATTGGTTAGGGTGCTGGCCTTCAGAACCGGAGTTCGTGGGTTCAAATCCCACAGTGGCATGAATGTTCGTAGCCGTTCGGAATCAGCTTTAAGCTGTAGGTCCTAGTCTCATTAGTCTTCATGTTGCAAAAAGTAGACCGTAGCACTCCAAACCAAACCGTTATCACTTCCTGATGCTGATCTTGGACAGTGGTTTACGGGTTGCATCCACACACTTGGCTACTAAATCAGCCAAGTGCGTGGATTCTTTCATAGGGTCAAACTAGTTTTTACTATTTATGAAATTAAGTATCATAGAACAGAAAATCAACCAAAAGTTGATGAAATTAAGGCATTTATTTAATTTTAATTTATTCCATTTATATGTACTGTAGAAGTTGATAATGAGAAATGTTAACAAAGCAAAACAAAGGTTTAATAATGTGTCTTATCAGCATTACCAACAAGCATCATTAAACAAAAGGATTGTTTTGGAAATAAGTGATCTATACAATAAACACATCTTGGTATTATACAATCTTTATAAGAGAAAAAACAAAAAATTGTTACAAGATAACAGTTAATGAACTGTTAGCACTGTCAGTGAATTGGAAAAATAAAACTAGGGAGTTAAAATAATTCTTTATTTTACACCTCGCATAAAGAAATGGTGTATCTAACCAATCTCTTGCTGTAGTTTTAAAATCATATTTATGCTATTTGTTTACAGAAAACAAATAGCATATATAGCTTTTTTAAAAGCCACAACAAAAGCTAATATTGTGAACCTTTTGGATTTAACAAAACTGTTGTTCTACTATAACAAGACACTTAAGATATGAATCCTCTACTAGAGTTTTCATTATTGCAACAGGAAAAAGAATCAATTCTTTTATATTTATGGATAAAATAACTGTACTTTTTCAAAGCAATTTCTTTGGCTTCAGCAACAAATTGATAAAATTAAAGCAAAGTGCTATCACAAGAAGTGGGTCAATTTTCTGACTGTAAGTCAGCACAAATGGATATACAATGAAACTTCTCCTAGCGGCCACCCTTCTGAATGGCCAATTTTTCATGGCACGGATTTTTTTACTCATAAACCTAATGGTAAAAACACCTCTATCAGCGGCCACCCGACCTCCTCTATACGGCCACCGAGTGTGATTGTACATTTCATTTTTCAAGAAATTCTACTCACTCAGTTCTTTAATTTTGAGCAGAAATACTCAAGGTTAGTTTTATGGTCGTATATAAGACCCAGGAATAATTTGCGAAGTACATTCCCGTTGTCTCCCCCCTTTTTTTTAGAAGCATTAAATCTCTTATATCTTTTGTATTCTCCCCACACCCTTCAAAAAGGGAATCCCTATCGCTGGCTGTTATATTGGTGTTGCTGGTATCCCAGGGCCTTTGTTTAGAATTCCAATAAGGAACAGTAAAGGAAAAATTGTACCTCTGTCACCAAAAATGTTTCAATTTCATTTCATTAGATTGTCAGTGATCTGAGTTGCAACGATGTCAAAACGTGTTTTCCTAAATCTCGAGCAGCGCATTGAAATTCTGCTTGAATATAAAAATATTGGCAAATCGACAAGAAAGTTAGTTGAATTATCTAACTGCAGAAGAACGCAAATCAACAAATTCATTAAAGAAAAAAATTTGATTTTGAAGGAATACAAAGACTTCAATTTTCTGCTTTTAAAGTAAAAAATGAACTTAAAAAATGGTTGTTATAGAGAAAAGTAAAAACTTAAAAACACACAAATTGTAGCCTTTAAAAAAAAAATGTAAAAGAGCATGAAATAAAGTACTATTTTCTCTTTAGATAAGTTTTCAATTTTATTTTAAATAAGGAATATATGTCAGATTTGTTTATATTACGCATTATAGCAATAAAACCCTTCAGAGCGGACAAAAATATTCTCGGAATGGTGGGGTGGCCGCTCAGAGAGGTTTCACTGTATCACCTAAAATTAAAAGGTAAAGCACAGTTTTATAGGAATTTTGAAAAATAAGTAAACAGAGCTTTGACATTAGTATAACAAAACTGGATGATTTAAATAACCAAACTTAATACTTTCATAGATTTAAAATTTAATAAAGTATATGATGGGTGTAGAAAATGAGAAAAAAAAATCAAGGTAGAGTGTTTTTTTTCTGTCATGTGCAGAAAAGATTTTTTCATACTCATAAATTCCAACTGAATATAATTCCTTATCAAAAACCAAAAGCTATGTTCACATCAAGTCTAGACACAATATCATTTTTGCAGATGATGCTAGCAGTGCTGTGATATGATTGGGGTTATTTCAGAAAGTAAAAGAAAAAATAAAGAACTTACCTCATCAGTTACAGAATAATTAACAGATGTACCAGTTCGTAATCGAAGATCATGAATTTTGTCAATAGGAATATGAAACAACAAGGAAATTTTCTTGATGAGAGAGGAAGAACAAAGGTCGTGCAGATAAACTGCTCGAAATACTAAAAAGGAATTAATAGAAATAATTCATTTTTATTTTTAGATAATATACTTCATACATTCATTTAGGTATTATATTTAATGGAAAGTAACACTCATAGAAGCTACTCTCCAGCTCTAATTAAATTAAAATAAAATACCAGGAGACAAATGAAAAAATATTTCATACATGTCAGTTTAAAAACCCCATATACACAAATATGTGTTTGCATATTTTCATATTAGTACAAAGTGTGTAAATTTTTTAAATACTACAGTTTGCTTTACTGAAATTTACCATAATTTTTTGTAGTTAGAAAATCAAATTCTCTAGACATTTAATAATATTGTAAAATTAATTTATATTGTTTAAAAATAGTTGGCTTACTGAATTTACCTACCATAAAAATGATATTTGAGCTACAGTACAGCACTATTCACAAATTGCTCAAAATAATTTACCTCTCTGATTGTCTGTCATTAAGATCAGTAAAAACTGGCAGTAAGTAAATATACATACCAAATATGTACATCTCTATTTACTCATAAAGTATAAAATTTTAAAACTTCAATAAAAGAAAATTAGGTTATTACAAAAAATATTTATGAAATATTCTAAAAGATGCCCATACACTTACCATCTTCTAAAGATAAACGGACAAACAACACTTTTTTCGCTAAGACAGGTCTGGAGAAAAAGAAAAAAAAGCACAAAATTACTTCAGCAGCAATTTAATAATCAAAAACATATACAAGATACTGCCCACTTCTATCATGTGATTAAAAGGTAAAAAGAGTATATAGTAACTTTGAAAAAAAAATAAAAACTTACTTGCAATGTAAAGAATTAAATAACCTAACTCCATCTGCAAGGCCACAAATTTTTATACAATCATCTTGGCACAATCTCAACATATCTGTTCCTGTAAAAATACATTTAATGAAAGGGTTCAAACATATATAACTTTTTAAAAACGTACAAATCTCAAGTATTTAACTTTCTTGATAAAATATGGAAAACCATTAAATCTCTTTTTTATTACTCTATACCCAGTACACGTGTGTGATATAAATATCTAACATATATATATATACGTATATATATATATATATATATATATATACATATATCTATACATGAATATATACATATATATATATATATATATATATATATATACATATATCTATATATAAATATAAATATACATATATCTATACATATATACATATATATATATATACATACATATATACATATATACACACATATATATACATACATACATATATATATATATATATATACGTACATATATATATACATACATAAATATACATATATGTATGCATATATATATATATGCATATACATATATATATATATATACATACATAAATATACATATATGTATGCATATATATATATATGCATATACATATATATATATATGTATATATATACATATATATATACACATATAAATATATATACATAAATATTTATACATACATATATATATATATATATATATATATATAAATATATATACATAAATATTTATACATACATATATATATATATATATATATATATATATATGCATATATGAGAACAATTAAATATACACTTAACTTATTTCAACTAGATTCTACACCTTCACATATCAAAATTAATATCCCACTCAACCCAAAGATTTTTTTTATATAAAGTCAGTTTTGAGTCCCAAAAATTAAAGACATTCTAGGGCAAAAGTAGAAATAAAGAAATTGGTTAACTCAAGATAAAGTAAAACTATTTACACTTACAAATGCACACACATTTTGTTTAAGGTTACTTTTTTATACAAATTTTGATTTTCTCAGTCAGCATTGTTTCAGTCAGTTGTTGGCATGCCTTCAAGAAGATTTTTTCTCCTCTCTTTTTTACCTAAACTTGTTTAAAATAAATGTTGATAATTGGAAAAATACTACAGCATCATTTTGAGTGATGTAAATGGTCTTACAGCCAAATTTGAAATTGTAAACATAAAATCACAAATAATTAACATTATTGTAGTTAACTGAATTATTTAATAAATCAAACACACCTATAACTAAGCAAAACTTTAGCTGTTAGGATAAAAATAATAAATGCAAGACACCCTGAACAGTATTTACTATTTACAAATCCAAATATTATAATAGGCTTGTTTGCTACATCACCTTCACTTCAAAGGAAGTATTAGTAGTAAATTACAGAAATCATTTCTCATAAAGGTATAATGAAACTTAAATGCTGTTGAAATGTTTGAAAATCATGAACTCAAAAATAAACTAAATTTATAAGGCATGTAAGAAATGTATAAAAAATAATTTATACATTTCTGACATGAATATATATGAAAAAAAAGGAAAAAACCAATAAATCAAATTGTCATTTTGAGTTTTAGTTGCAAAAAACAGCTTTTGCTAGATTAAAAAATATTGCCACCTATCTCCACTAAGCAAAATAAACATGAAACTTAATTCAAGTTATAGTTAATAAATTTCTCTAAATATTAAAAAGTTATGAATGTTCTAACTTTGATTTAAAATTTAACAATTCTTAAACGGAAATGACATTTAAGAAAACTATAATCAAATCCAGATGACAGTGATCATGAAAAAGTATAAATGGATGGGACTAACCCCCATCCTCTCCCCAATGTATATTTACATAATCTACTTTCTAATAACATGGTTATACCTTTTCCTATGAAGAAAAAATGAACTGAAATTTAAAAAAAAAAATGTTTACCATTGTATTTTGTAAACGATTCTGCATGCTCAGCAAAATTATTATGCTTTAGCCATTCAGCAGTTTCTTTGACAGTAAATTCAGCTGACATATCTTCTTGTTTCTAAATTTAAAAATATTTATAGAAAAATGTATCAATTTCAACTATGTAAAAGATAAAGTTGATATTTAAGTAATATACTGTCTGTACTTGCTAATAAGCATATATTTTAAAATAATATATCTGCAGCAACTTACAACAATATGCACATAAGAAAATATCAATGGTTTATTGGTATTCATTTACCTTATCAATCATGATTTATTAACACATTTTTTTCCTCGTTAATTCTATTAAATGACAAATTTGAAGTCACTTAATTCTATGTATTTTGAAATAAGGATATAAAATACACTTCACAGCTTTTTGTGAGAAGTATATTTATATTTTTAAAAAATTTTATTTTATGATGCTCTTAACCCTTTAACGAACGGTGGTTTTGCAGCGAATCCACCTGTTAAAAGTTTCTTTTATCTACTTTTTAAAGACATATGAATGATTTTTTAAAAAAAATTTCTATGTTTGTGACATTCAAACTTACAGCAAATAAAAACACTACACTTAATTCATTTTCCATTTGAAAAATTTATTTTAAAAATTGCTTTATCCAGAAAATTGAGAAATTCGATTTATCTTCCTTGCGACCCCAAATACCTATATTATTCAAATAAAAACTGTTTAACTATTTTTTATTATACACTTTTAATGATAATTATTCATTGTACTCAGACCTTAATAAAAATTTTTAAAGAAGTATTATCTTCACACAGTACAAAGGGATAGTTTTGCATTTAAACCGGCCCTCTAACCTTTCTTCCTCCAATGAATGTACATTTTCTTTCATGTATTTTCCATTTATAAGGCTCATAGGTAACATTTGTAAGGTTCATAGGTAACATTTATAAACTAATTTCATTAAATCTTAAGAAATTTATATTAGTGTCCTTTAAAGGGTTAAATCAGAGCACACACATTCTCATGTGAATACAAGTTAGTATGTAGGTAATTATTACTTAGAACTACTTTGCCTCATTTAAAAATGAGTCAAAGTAGTACTAAGTTGATTTTTTTTTCACGTCATAGATATAATTTTTAATATGATTTCATTATCTTAGGATAAAATGCCAAATAAAATCAAATTTATTGTTAAAATAAACTAAAATTAAATTGAGAGAGAGAACATTTCTTCAATATCTAGCCAGCAGGACATGAAAACTGTTAACTAAAATAGTAAGCTTCATTAGATTCTATAAAATATAATTAAAAAGGAAGACCTGGCTTAAAACAATAATTTTATGTTTTTATAAGTGCTTTAAAATAGAAAAAGTTTCACAGAAGATACAAATCAAGTTTTAAAAACTGAATCACGTAAACATAGATACTGTCTAAAAACTAAATCATTTAAACATTGATACTGTCTAAAAACTGAATCATGTAAACATTGATACTGTCAAAAAACTGTCAGTTGGGTAAACTGGTTAATATTTACAAAACTGAGCAATAATTAAATCAGGATCTGTTTTTTAAAGTTGATTCTAAGTATCTATAACCTTTAACCCTTTCGTGGGCCGTGGGAAGATTATTTCCCACCTACACGATCTTACAAAATACACCTGTGGGAAGCAAAAAACCCATTATAGTATATTGATCTTGTTGTTGAAACAACAGGATGACTAATTCCTGCTTCGGTTTTGTGCTGTCATCAATTGTTCGATCGATTGAATAAAATTAGCAGCTCTGTTTTGAAAGTTTGGAAACGTGGAGTGAGAAATAAATGGCCCACGAAAGGATTAAAGTAAACAGTAGAACTAGAATCTTAGATTCTAGCTCTAAACACTAAGCTAAGAATGTAACTATTAACAAACTTCAGAGAGGTAAGAAAATACTATGTTTAGATTAATGCTATATACTTTTATTTATTTCTTTAATCCCAAAAATCCCCAAAGCATATAAATTTAAGGATTCTCATCATAATACTGAACAATAACTAGCAACATAATGAACAATAATAAATTTCATCTACTTTTTTATATTTAAATTTCAGATAAAAATTGGTATTCTTAAATCAACAGTTTTGCCATAAAACTATACATTTTTCAATGATAAATACAATGATAAACTATTTAAAATTTGTATTTAAAATTATAATTTATACATTATTTTTAAAGAAATTTTTTCCTTTTTGTTTAAAATATAATTCTTGATAAGCTATTCAGATACAAAATTTAATGAAAAACTATTGCTATTTTAATAAAGATTGAAAAATTTAAACTTAGGCAGTTGAAGTTTTTAAAGGTCCTGTGTCATCATCCTAGAGAATGTTAGAAAAAATAGAATATAATATTTACTGTTAAAAGGAAGAAAAACTGCAAATGGAAAACTACAAAAATAATGGATATTTTGCTAAACTATCTAATATTAAATAAAGAAAAACTTACCAATTTTCCTGTTTTGTGGGGCAAGACTTCAATTTCCTGTTTTAAAAAGGGAGATGGAAAGGAAGCAGTTAATTACCAGAATTGCAAAATTTAAATAAGGCAGATAAAAATGAATGAAAAATAAAAATTAAGGTACCTTAACTTATATGCTAGTATAAAGAAATATTGAATATTCAAG
This sequence comes from Pardosa pseudoannulata, assembly GCA_032207245.1. Classification (NCBI taxonomy): domain Eukaryota; kingdom Metazoa; phylum Arthropoda; class Arachnida; order Araneae; family Lycosidae; genus Pardosa; species Pardosa pseudoannulata. The sequence goes on from CM063510.1 coordinate 152,173,244, forward strand.
ATTAAAAACTTTTTAAAAAATTCAATTTTTTTGTTGAAAGATAATTATTTTATTCTTACATGTTATATTTTAAAAACAATTTCTATCTTAACATACTATAAAAAGATTAGATCAGGGATGGGCAAACATTTTCAGTCGTGGGCCAAAAATCAAAAGAAAATAAATTTGGCAGGCCACGATAAAATTTTCTAAAATTTTAAAAACAATATACAAGAATTACAGTTTAAATATGTTAATGAAATTGCGATTTCAGTTTTGAAAGTTCCTTATACTGAGGTTTGAAGTGAGATGTACCAATTTTAAGGAACGAGGCTAAATGCTCAACTGTCAGTCTACTTCTGAAATTATTTTTTCTAAGGTTCAAAGTTGAAAACACTTGTTCACATATAAGAAGCAAATATACTGCTGATCTTCTGGGCTTGAGATAATAAATATGGGATATAATATTTAAACAAAGTGGGAAAGGGGATGGATATACAATGTATAAATATATATTTTTTTTAATTTGCCTCGGACCCGTAACTTAAAATTCTATCCGCGGGCGAGATAAAACCTTCTGGCGGGCCATAGTTTGCCCATCCTTGGATTAGGTCATGAAGTTTCATATATCTTACCATTTATGAAAATAAATAAATAAAACTTCAAAAATCAAATGTTTATGAAAATTTCTGAAAAATTGCCAAACTTCATTAAAACTCAAATTAAAAAATTATTAATATAAAAAACTTTACACTTTTATATTATCAAATTTAATTTGTAAAATATGTTGGGAAATTAAAAATATATATATATATATTTTTCTTCCTTACAACATGACCTTATTAATTAATGATATTCATCCCACACATTTAACTTTCAGTCAGTTTTTAACTGTGACTGAAAACCGTATGTAAATTTCCTACTGCATGCGTATATTTAAGCCTGTTCAGCGTTGTTGGCTGGGGGCACTTCTAGCTTATGTTGTTGTTCAATAGCTTGCCTAATTTACATGTATTATTTTATGCTATAAGTCAATGAATGTATAATTTTTATTAATAAAATTTTAACTAAAAGCATTCGAAGTGGAAGTGTTATGAAATCCGAATACTTCATCAATCCTCTGACACCTCTGAAAATTTAGAAGTGTTGGAAAATTACATGAGATGACCAGAATTTTCCATCAAAATGTAAGAATTATTACTAATTAATTTTATAAAAGATTTATAATTAAAATCCAAAAGTTCCATTCATGTTATCAGCTTAAATAATTTGTTAATCCATAATCATTTTCAAATTAAAAAAAAAAACTTTTAAGAAATAATATATATATGTCAGGTCTAAAAAAGGGGTAGTTGGAAATTATGCAAGTTATACACGATTTTAAAAAGGGAACTCTTTTATAATAATAAAATAAATGAAAAAGACCCACGCTCGCGTAAGCTTTTAGGATAATCTGAACAGGCGGAAGCATTTTGGAAGAATTTGATGAGTTTGCAAACAGATAAGAGTCAGTTAGCGTGTGGACACACTCTACGTGTGTCTCCAATGAATAAATGAAAATGGCTCAAGTTTTGCTTAAATGAAACGATGATTTAATAAACTTATTTTATCAAGAAAGACTGTTTTCCATTCGCCTTAACACTGGATCGTTACATATATATATATATATATATATATATTTTAAGCAAGATTAAAAGTTTAGACATTTGTGATATTTGACTGTAATTATAATACAAACAATATTAATATTGATATAATGGAAATGTTATTAATATCCCTTACATTATGAGAAATCTGATATTTCTAAAGAGGAAATAAAGTAAATAGTAGATAGTATTCTTTTTAATTTTGATTTGAATGCTACAATTCCCTACCCCTTACACAATTACTAGGAATATACAGTATTTATAGTAGTACCTGTAAACATATACCAAAAATGGAATTCAAACTCATGAACACTAATACAGAAAAGTCTTTTTTTTTACTTGTTGGGCCATGACCTAATAATTTGCTATTTACTGTAAAATGTAGTTACATCTAATTTAAAGCACCTGTACCAACTAAGCACTCTATTTGAAGCACCTAAATAACACTTTCTAGCTAAACTAGTCTAACATTTAATTCCTTGAACTTCTAAATAAAGGAACAACTACTATAAACTTGTTTAATAAGTTACCTTGCTGTAGTAATACAACAAAATTTTAAAAACATAAAAAATAATCATAAAAGGATAGACATTACTTCTTTCACTGCCACTTCAGATGACAATTCGATGCTCTCTGATGAAGGAAACTTTTCAGGGGAGTGACAAGAAATGTCGAAAAGATCAACAGATTCACTTTTAGATTTACAGCTGCGTCTACAAGAAAGACAGTGAATACCCGTCAGTAGAAATAAAACTACAGGTAGACCCCTATTTTATAGTTGAAAAATCCCTGAAAAAATTTCATTGCCTGGAAAATTCATTTAAATTTGAGATTCACCTTTTAAGGTACATAAAATAGCTTTTCAATTCATAAACATTAAGCATTATTAAAAAGTAACTATCATACATTTTGCATAAAAATATTATTCACTTGTTTTATTCAATTTTACCCCTCAAACAGAAATTTATGATGTAAACATGAATAAAACATAGCATTTGCCAGGAATACACTGTATTTTCAGTTTTAAAAAACTTAGTTTAAAACCAGTTCAAAGTTATTGGTCATCGTAAAATGAGATAAAAGAAAAAGTAAAATTGAAATGTCTAGAAATAGGGAGAAAAAATTAGACCACAGGAAAAAGTTTATTAAATAAAGAATAAACATAAAATTAAAAAAAAATTATGTACGAAATTGTTTGATATAAATTTTTCAATTGCTTAGACTTTCAAGATACTTTTCACTTTTCTGCCTCTGATTTCTACTGGCCAATTTTTAAAAAACTTCTGGTTTTTATACTTAAAAGAAATTGTTTTATGACAATCACATTAGAAGAGATTAGAGTTAAATTACTTGAACATCGAACATGTAAACAACCTTTTTTCTTTCAATTTTAAGTATTTTAAACCATCTAAATAAAATAAGACCTAAATGTTTCTAAATAAAACAGACCTCTTTAATTATCCTCTACAGATATATCTTTTGCCAACCGGATAAGTAGATTCTGGGAACATTAAAAGGGCACAGGTGAAAATAAAAGCAAATTTTCAATGTATATATCTATAAGAAGCATCTTTTTTACTCACACATTGGAAATTTGAATGGATTTGCTTTCTGGACTTGCTTTAGGTGAAAAACAAGATACAGAAGATGAATTTGCAGTTGGGGATGATGATGGGTTGGATGTACAAGGAGTTATGTACAAAGGGTCAGGACCACACTAAAATAAAATATATATACAATAAAAAGACCATGATTTCAGTTACAAAATGATAATAAAATAGTTTTATACATTTATGATCCTATTTCACCTTCAGTTTTTAAAAAGTGACAGAAATAGATTATAATTTAACACTATTAGTGTGGGAAATCCCCTGGCATACTAACTGCAAACTAACTAAAACCGTAAAGAATGAACTTGGAGTGTAAACGGACAAGATGAATACTCGCTAGCTCTTTTTATATGTATATAGTTTTTTTCCTCATTTCTGTGATTCCTTTTAAATGTATCCGGTGTTGTAATAAATTTTACTTCCTTTTCTCAAATGTATTCAAGCATTTAATGCCAAATACGGAATTCTCAAGGTGCTTATCAAAGAACAAAACAGCCTGGCCCGGGACAAATTGACGAGGAGCAGTACCATCGGAAATTTGAAGGTAAGGCCCTTTCGCTTTACCTATTATTGATTTAATTGTACTGTATTCTCTTGTGGACTTTTTCGACAATTAGTTTTAAAGCTAAATCTAAAGCTAACCAAATATTCATTTAATAACAGCAACTATATACTAAAGTTCCATGAAATTATAAGCATCATTTCCTAAATACATTAATCATACGAAACATTATTTTGTTCCTGTAAAGCTTCCCTTCAAGAAAGTGCTTCTATTTAAAGGTTGAACAAGATAATTTTAGTTATATTTAACTTCAAGTTAACAATTGAACATTTCGGAAATAAAATTGATATGTATAATGCAACATTTCCTTTTTTGTTTTCTTCCACATATTATTCTATGAATCACAGATAGCATTTTATACTTAATTTACAATGTGCAAATAATTATTTATAAAAGACATTTCTCTAAGACAAATAATTAATTTAAAGACCTTTGTAAAAAAGATCAATAGATTGGGTACAATAATTTACAACCTTTAAGGAGAACAAATCCAAATTAACATCAATATCCATGTTATATTCAAATTAAAAATTTAGCAATTTGATCATACTGTTTACAAAATGCATTGCTTACATTAATTAAAAGGAAATTAACTTCAACATTGTTTGATACTTTATAAAGATTAATGGCATAAATAAAAACACAGTAAACAGCATCAAATGAAATAAATTTAAAGAAAACCCAATTAACTTTAAACTTTATATTTTAGAAAATAATAAAAAATCAAATTACCTCTGTAAAAACTGTGCAATCATATGACGTTTTATATTTATCCTGGGGAAAAAAAGTAATTAAGTTAAATATGAATAAATTTTTAATCATATAAAAAAGTAAATGCACAAATGGTTTTAGGTGAATAAAAATCTGATTTCAGAATAAAAATTTGTACATTCTTATAAATGCTGAAAAAAATAAAGAAAGAACCTTTTTAAAATCTTGTAAAAGAATGTTGAAAATCTAGACTTGATAATTGTGTGAACTAACTCATGCTGGCTATTGGCAAAAAAATTTTTAATTAAAGGAAAATAGAAAAAATAAATTTCCTTATTCATTAGAGCATACTTAAACCAGAAGACAAATTTGTTTTACTACATTTTCAAACACTACAGAAGAGATTTCTTTTAAAAACTGCCATGGCCTATACAAAACTGTTATTTTAATAAAAATGTAGAAGCCTTCATTAAACCTTAGAATTTCTTTTACAGCAAGGATTTTGAGCATTTTAGCCATTATAAATGCATATAATGGTTGATATATAATCGTTTATGTGTGTCTGTGTATAAGCTTAAATTTTTGTCTTTTATTCACATTTTTATGAAATACTATAACTTATGAGAATTTTGTTAATTTAATAAATCATTTTTATTGTCTAAAAACATACAGAAATATGTAATACTCAAAAGAGACAATTTACACATTTTTAGAAATTTTTAAGTTTATAACTAACATAAGGCCAGTTCTCTTTACACCCTACACAAAACAAAATCTGTTATGGCTATATGCTTCTTATATCAAAAATTATATAACTACAGTAATTTCCAGACTAAAAGCTGTATTATCATAAATGCCACATTGAAGGTAAATAGCTCAAATATTAAAAATGCACAGAAACACTGTATTCAGTGTTCACATGGCCCTGCAATGAACAGCATAATCTCAAAATGTTGACCTAATCAAGTACTGCTGATCTATTTCCAATTGTTTCAGGACAGAAAGTCGCACTAAGCTTAATTTGCGTAAGTCGAGGTCAGACCCCTGGGCTGACCACCGCAGCAAACTCAGGAAAACCCACTCTTCCTGGGAACCACCCTTTTTTTTTGTTCATGTAAGTTGAGGCAAGACACCTGGAGCTGGCCACCGCTGCTAACTCTGGAAGTCCCTTTATTCCCGGGAATCATCCCTCCCTCTTCTTTATCTCTTCTCTCTGGCACTCAAGTTTCGTTTTTTTAAGTTCGTTTCATCAGAAAGGGTTTTTTTGGCTCCTGGAACAATGTAAAGTTCCAGCGATCCCTTTTTCGAGCATGCTGAGTCACGGGGGTTCTGCAGGGTGGGCCCAAAGTTCCATCGCAATAACTTCTTCAGTGATGGTCCCGAGTCCCAGGGTTATGAGTGTCACCTCTCTAAATTTCCTGTCTCTCTCTTTCAGCCCCCATCAGTTGCTTGGTGCAACAAGCAAAATTCCCTCTCTTGTTTTCATTCTCTCAGCTCGCGTGGTTTGCTCCGCTATCATTAATTCTGGCAGAAGGAGGTTTGCTTAGCATCCAGTAGTTTTCCAAATTCCCTCCTCTTAGCAGCACGTCTTCTGCGTTCGCTCATCGATTTCACCTGTGGTGCAACGAGCATGGCTGGGTACTTTGACGGGCATAGTGCAAGGTGGGGTGGTCCTATACTTGCGATCTGCCCACTGCCGCTGGGATCAGCCTGGAGGGCCTTACAGCCATATGGGCCCGGTTAGGTGCTTGATTGCACTAAGCTTAAATCTATCAGTATGGCTTCTATGCCATTTAGGTGCTAATATCTAAAATCTTATCTTCCATCTTCTTAAAAACTATTCAACAAGCTGAAAGATGGCTCAATGGTAGAGCACTGCCTTTAGATATTGGAGTTTGTGGTTTCAAATTCCATTCCTTGGATGGATATCCATAGCCATTCAGAATTAGCTTTAAGCTGCAGATTCTGGTCTCATTACACTTTATGTAGCAAAAAAATCAACCAAAATCAAACCAAACTAAACCAATAGCAAGCATATTTTTTTTAAATGTCCTATAGTTATTAGTGTAATCTCTATGTTTCAGAATCATTTAAGACTTAACTACATTATTAAATTTACGACACAAAGCCTTCAAAGCAGACTAATATATAAAATTTTAAACTTTTACCTGTTCAGACTGAGGTCTTTTGCTCATTTTTTCCCGATCTGTTTTGTGTTTTCTATCTGCTCCTTTAGGCTAGTTGTAAAGAAAATATAATAAATTTCCTGTGAATATAGAAATATTAGATGGGAGAAATAACTACATATTCATATTTTAAGTTTCATTAATTAACCCTAATATAAAGTGTTATTGAAAAAGACATTGCAAAGACTAAATTAAACAATATTTCTTAGTTTTAAAAATGAATATACTAGTTAAAAAAACATCAAACTAATAAATTTTCTTTTAATTTGTTATACAAGCTAAGTCAGGGTGCTCAAACTTTCACAGACCATGTGCGAATTTAAAAACTGAAACTTTTTGCAATCCATCCAACTAGTTGGTAAAATAGCAGAAGAAAGATTAATTAAGGTTATGACTTATGATTTCCACTTTTATTTTTAATATATTTAATTTATTAAAACATTAATCTATAAATTAAACTTCAGAACAGAACAGTTAAAGAAACACTTTTACTTTCCAAATATAAAATAAGGAAGTTTTATGCACCAAATATAGAATACCACAGAAAATCTAAAGATTATAATCAGTAGAGGGTTCATATAAGATCAGTTGTTAGTTATATTCTTCAAAGATATTTTGATTCTCGGATTACTCTTTGATATTTGCAAGCATGTGTGTGATTGGTTGACAATTTTATGTGACTATGTACAAGCATATTGTTTACGTTTAGGTTCAGGTGTTAGTAGTATAGTTGTACTTTATGCTGGCAATCATCATGGAAATTCCTGAATTCCAAAATTTTACCACAATATTAAGTTTAATTAAAGTAATAGAAAAATTCATCAATATTTATACAAGTCTTCTAATTTTTTTTAAAATTTTAATTTCAAAATGTAAAGTAGGAAATCCTATTAGTGCACTGCATTTTTTAACAAAATAAAATGATTTTAAATTTGTTATTTAAATTCTAATGTGTGTGTGTATGTATATATATATATATATATATATATATATATATATATATATATTATGTGCATGTGTGTGTATGCTAAAACTCAAGATTCGATTAGAATAGCATTATATAAATGTTAGGGCAGGGGAATAATGAATTACATATTATTTACATCTATGAAAAGAAATCGAATTTAAATACTGCTATAAACTGTCAATAGCAAAATCTAAAAAATAAATAGAAATTAATAATACAAAAATACTTACAGAAGTAAAGAGTAAAATGATTATTATTAAACTAAGATAAGTCAGATAAATCAGACATTTACATTTTAAAGTAAAGATGATTAAGAAACACTTCACTCATCAGGGACACTGTGAAAATTTTTTCATGGTGTGTGTGTGGGGGGGGCTTCTACCCTTTCTTAGTTCATTAGGCAAAAATGACTGTTAGTGTTCAAGTGAGAAAAAATTTCATTTTTGAATCCAAAAAAGTGTCATATAAGTGAGAGTGGCATATAACTGAAAGTCACTTAACTAAGAGAAGTTTAACATTATTTCCCATTGGGTTTCAAAGGGATTAGAAAAAAAGAGATGCATGGTTGGGAGAGTCACATGAGAGGCCACTGAATTTATATCATATTTTTCCTTTTTGAACAAAGTAAATTTGATAAGTTTTGATGTATTTTGTTTATGCCTAAATAAATTTTGCATTACGATATATAATCCAAACTCAGAAAGTAAATATTGTTATGCTTATTAATAATTAAATAGATATGGTAACAATTGGTTCAGCAATAACCATTATCAATTAGAAGTAACCATTATAATATTTATAAGAAATGAACATTTTTTAAACAATTAAAAATTTCTCACAGAGTATTTGATGGTCCATAATTTAGAACTCATCAAATCTTTATCTAGAATTGACTTATATGTTTAAGACACTATGAGCTGAAATAAAATGTTTTCTTGAAAAACAGTGGTTTTTTAAAAATATTAATAACAATACTTCTTTGCTCCTAAACTTAAGTGTACATAGCTAAAGACTTGTTATGTAATGCCCTTTCATTTATCTGTTATAAAGCTTAGATATTCTTAGTTTCATGATTAATATGTTCAGAATAAACCCTGTTTTCAATATTTGTTGCATAATACAAAATATAAATAAATAATATAGTTTGATGACATACAATTTTTCTACTCCTTAACTATTTACCTTAAACACTTTTACTTGGCAAGCAGCTACATGCAATCTCTGGGAATAATTTTCTTCATGTGAAAATGTCTCAATCTGGATGCGAAAAGGTGCACCTTTTTCACCACCATGTTTCTTTGGGGTGAATTCAGTACTAATGCAATTTAGCTGAAAATAAAAATGAATTCAACTTAAATGCTGATTTATCAGATGGGGATAATATTTTTAAAGTATTTTATTGAATATGCAAAAAAATTTAAAGTTGAGCAATATATATTAAAATTTATACTGAAACAATGAATAAAAGCTCTTTACAAAATTAAGAATTTTATAAACTATTTTAACATTTTTTATAACCATCTAATGTTTATAAAAGGTATCATAAAAATTATTAAAAATTAATTTCAAATTGTTAATCTATCATTAATTACACAAACAATTTATTCTTACACATAATTTTTAAATTGCACTATTCTATCTTGGCCTTTCTTGATTAGCATAGGACCTATCCAAGTGTCAGAAATTTGTCAATACTTTAATTCAAAACCATAAAATGTAGTGATCTCAAAACAATAATTTCTGTACAATTCTTTGTGGGATTTATTTTCTCATTATACAGGGTATCTGACAAAATAAAATTTTTCAAATCCATGACTTTCCCTGATTTAGCAGATCATTTTCCATGACTTTAAAAAGCTTGCGTTAAAGCATATATGAATAAAACTTCTGATGTACATACAAATAAAATATATGCTTTTAGAGAAATTACAGGAATTTTATCATAAAAAAGCTATAAACTTGCTTTATAAGTGTTAATAAATTCACATACATAAAAATAAATTGTTGTACCTACATACCTAAGTTTAATCATATAGCAATTTTCAATCAAAATGTTTCCAATTCGAATTCAAGGTACTTTAGTATAATCCAGGTGACCATGAATAATAGCCAAATATAACCCTATAATGTTTATATACAATATCCCTAGAGATAAACTTATATTTTGTGCAAAAATCTTAACCAATTTTTATTAAAAAAATTATTATTATTATTATATTAATAACATTTTAATCTACAATTTAAGAAAAAACCAGAATAATGTACATTTACCCACCCATTAAGCTTTCTTGCTTTGAGTATTCTTGGTGAACAAATTTTACTTGGCAATATGGTCAATAGGATAATACATAAATGACAAACTCAGTAACTTCAGCCAAATAACAAGTAAAAATAGAATTAAACACTTCAATGCATTTTCTTTTTAATCGGTAGTTTAGTGGATCCATGACTTTTAATCATTTTACTTGAAAAATCAAGACTTTCCATGACAAAATTAATCCATTGTCTAAATCCATGATTTTCCATGACTTTCCAGTTAGGCAGAAACCATGATTATAGGACATACAGAATATGTATAAAAGTGCAAAGGGTTTTATATTATTATTTGTGGTTATAATTATTTTTCACATTGATTGCTTAAAGTGTGAAACTAGTTACCATAATTTCACATGTATAGTCTACACCGTCATATAGTCCGCTGGCATGATTTTTTATTTAAAAAATTTCATCAAGCATCAGATAGTCTGCACCACTAGATAATCTGCGGACTATACATGCAAAAATATGTATTTTAGTATAACAATATTAAACCATTTTAAGTAGAGTGCTGAAAAGTCTGGATTATACTCAGTTAATTCCACCTTTAAAATTTGAAATAATATCTTCTGTCATAGTCCTCGGAGACGAATTTTAATGGAAGAAACAGAGTGCCCTACATTTCTCTTTTCGACAACCCAGCTATGTAAATCATTTTCTAATGCAGGTCATTGCATTTTTTGACGATGATTGGATCTTTTTTTCCTCATATTTTTAATGTTTCCTTTTGCTTGCGCCAATTTCTTACTGCTTTCTTGTCGACCTTCTGAATTACTCGCGTGACATGCTTTCCACCCACCCACCCCTTCTTCTGATTTTGATGATTTGAGCAATGAACAACCAGCCAATAGTTCGCGGCTGAAGAAATTTGCTTTTTAAACACAGATAGTCTGCAGACTATATATGCGAAATTACAGTAGTTCAATTATTCCTATTAGCAATTGCTTTTGTTGAAAATATTGGCTTCTTCAGTAGTATAAGTCATATAGGCTAAGAAATTAAGCAAATGTGAATCAATTTTATAGATAGCAGTTATATTAAAGTTTGCTTTGTTAAACAATGATTCTGAAACAAAAGTAAAACATACTAGCATGGCTGGAAAATAAGTGCATACTTTAGGCAGGTAAATTTGAAGAAATTATGTTAAGAAGAAACAGATTATTTTTAATACAGCTATCATTTCAAGAACTCTGTTAAGGTCTGTCTAAGTATCCCATAAGCTAATACATGACTAACAGTATGTTTCATTTATTTTTTTAAATTTCTAAATAATATAGATCACGTACAAATTGATTTAAAGCTCAGGAAATCAATACAATGTGACTAAAAGAGAAAAGACAACTTACTCGAATGAAAACACCAGTTTCATTAGTTGGATCCCAAAGAAACTCACATATATGGATATTATTTGGATCATTAGAAACATCATATAAACCATAGGACAATGGAATGTCTAGGCAAAAAGACAAAATATATTTTTACTTAAAATATTAAAATATATTTAAATTTTTAATTAAGCTGTTTGTTAATACCAGGTCTTCAAAACAGAAAAAGTTGTTATTTTGGTCAGAACAAAAACTGGAACTGAACCTCCCCCTAAAAATATATCGGTTTATTTCGATTCAATATATCTTCTGTCATTTTGTTACTATAACCAACTTATCAATATTTTCTAATTTAATATCCACCATGTAATTATCATCATTACATGTACATTGCTTCTCAATTTTTTGTTTTGATGTTCACTAGTAGTTTTCAGTTTCAGTTTTACATGAAACTACTTGTAAAAGGTAGATTTAATTCAATTGAATGAACTAGAAGTATAGATGATTTTTTAAGAAAAATATCAATCTGTTACATTTTTTGCATCCCAGCATGCAATCATTCACAGATGTTTGTATAGACTGTTTAGAGAGACAAATCAACTGTTCAGCAGGAAGTATCCAGAAAGATATTATGGATGTATGTATAATATGTGTCTCTGTCTAATTGGTAAGGTGATGTAAAAAGGCTAGTGATAGTCAACATTAATTCATGAAGAGTATGTACAATAGTAAACCAGAAGAAAATATCATATATTTCCATACATAAGCCGAGAATGTTTTTTACTTTTTAAAGACCTAAAGTAGGGGGCTCAGCTTGTATATGGGTACATGAAAGAGATGTAATGCACATTTTTTAGTGATTTTTTTTTTTTTGTCATAGGCCACAAAAAGTCGCAAAATTGGCAAACATTAACGAAATGGTAAATAAAAACAGTAAAGAATGAAAAAGAATATAACAGCAAAATGTAAATAAAGCTTGTAAAAATTTTGAAATGGGAAAATATAAAAACTAAAAAATAAATTTTAAATGACTCTTATCTGTGTTATAACTGCTCCAAAACAATAGTACTATAATAGTAGTGGATGCCTAATCTTCTAATAAACACAATTCTACATAACCCAGAAGCAATTGCCAAACATAGCATCTTTTTTCCTTTTAAGCTTATATTTCTTAAATTTAAGAAAAAGTTATCTTTATAATATATGGTTGATAGAATTGAAACTTGTCATTATCAAGTAAAAATACCATTAGTCGCATGGTCTAGGACTGCAGTTATCAAAACCTGCTCTGCAGCAGTAATCTTATAAGTTAATATAAATTTTGAAATTAACTAAGATGCATAAAGTTAATTATAATTTAAAATGTAAGTTGTTTTTCCTCACCACTTTTGAAAAGTGCTATGTCTTTGTATTTATCTCAAAGTGCAACCAATCCTCAACCTCCGTAGTATTTAAATTGGATGCTGTGGCAACTTTACCACTTTACCTGCTTGACAATATTTTTGGCTCCTTGGCAACATATTTGAATTCTCTAGAAATTGTATTTTTCACTTCGGCTTAAAAACAGGTTTTAAATTTTTACAGATAATTTTTTGAAGGAAAATCATTCCCTTGGCTTATATTAGGAAATATACAGTTGTCAAGTAAAGAATGAATTTAAAATTACGTGAAACTCTCAACGGGTTCTCAATTATTTTGTTTTGTGCTTCTAACTCAGTTGTGCCCATGGCAGCCACCCTGATACTCTGCCAAATCCTGATACTCTCTGTCTTTTGATATTGAATTACTGATAATGTAAGTACCTGTGTATTAATTTTTAAAATCATTCATCTTATATACTGATAGCACATTTTCTCTGTATTTATTTTAAAACTTGTCCATGACTTATTCGATAAATACTAAGTGATTAAAATAATTAAATACACCAAAACCTCTTTTTTTTTCAACATTTACTTTTATGTGATTTTAAATTAACATGATTTAAAATATCACTCAATACACCATTTTTTTTTTCTTTGAGAAGCGCAGTTTAAAAAACTGTCAAATGGGAGATTACCCTTAAATATTATCTTCTGCTACTAGGTTGGAATCTGGCATATTCTACACACACAGAATCTGTGATGGACTGCAACTGTAGAATATTTCTATGTACAATATAGGTGAGTATTTTTACACAGTTTTCTGAGGAACTAGTCTAATGTACAGAAAAAGGTTTTGGCATATGTTAGTGAGTGAGGGAATATTCCAATACAGGGTATCCCAGGGGGAAAAAAAATGAAATATTTTCCATATTTTGTTTCAATTTTATCAATACATATTATTTTGGGAACATTACATAATTCGACACCTACACTCCTTGTCATTTTATGTCTGACAATGGTCATTTTATTGACACTGATTTATACTGACAGCAGGCTGAAGGTGTTTTATTATTTGATGTTTTTGGAATAAGGTACCTAAATTGATAAATTGGATCTTCTTTGACTCTCTCTCTTTTCCTCTCATGGTTTTAGATTTTTAAGGAAATGGGAGTTGTTTCTTAGGTTAGAATTTGGATAAGCAGTTTGGCTATACCTTACATATGAAAAATAAACATGTAAGGGTTTATTTTTTTTTTCTTCAGTAGAAAATAAATTTTTATAATGACATTATAGTAATTTATTTAAAAACATACAGTAATTATGATTTTTTCTCTGCAAAAAAATATAACTTTATATTTCTCTCAAATATTATTAAAAAATAAAATAATGGAATCGCAATAAAATTTAATACCTAAGGGTGAAAGGTTTTATAAAATCTAATGTTCATTTAACTTTTTTTAAAGAATACTTTAGTCCTTGTGATAAAGTTTACAAACATTTCAATTGATGAAAACCCAAAAAAAGCTATAACAGCTGCAAACTTCAGTAAAAATTTGGCAGCAGTTTGGTATGATTATTTGAACATACCAATTTCAAGAATTCTCTCTCCTACTCTCTGGCTCTGCCACTGAGCAATTTGTTCTCTTTCAGAGTACTGAAGGCGACGCTCTTGAAACCCAACACGAACAATGCTCTGAAAGAAAGATATGGTTACTAAAAGTCATAGACACAAAAAAATTATTCAAAGTATATATTACAAATACCTTAAGCATTTTTCCTTGCATTTCTGTAAGATCACCTAATTTTTTTAATTTTATTTCATAGGACTGGCCTGAAAAATAATTAAATGTTAAAATTTCTAATTATAATAATTAATCATAACAAAGAAAGTAAGTTCTAAATGAAATCACTAAATTTATTCATTGGACAATTAACAAGAGACAGAAATGTACATCATTTTTAGTTCACAAATACTATAATAAATCAGAATAAATATGTAACTTAACAAATAAAAAATCATCAAAAAAATGTGTAATGATCATAAATATATGAAATAATGAACTGCTATATAAACAAAAAATAACTCACTAAATCAATTAAAATTTAATTATAGTTTACTAAGTTTAAAACAAAAACTTCTAATTTTGTTATAGTTTTTTAAAAATTCTCATTTCTAAAAAATTAATAATAAAATAAAAATATATTTAATTTTTTTCTGTCTCCTAAAGTTGAAAGAGAAAATGAATTTTACTTTAATATTTAACTCATAAATAATTTTAAAACTTTAATGCTTAGATCAAGATTATGAAGGCACATATTTTTACTCATATCTACGGCTTTTTTAAGGCATAAAAATTCTGTAATTATACCTTGATTTAAGTAAGTCATGGACTCTTCATTGATTTTTGTTGCTATTGATGTAGCTGCTCCGAGCACATACTGAAATCTAGTGTTTTTTGAATTAGTAGGGACAAATTGTGGAGGATCTGACAATTGAAGAATCTGACTCAACATACTAGGACTCAAGATAGAATTTGATACAGGCTGTGATCCTGTAGCTCGAAGGTCAGGGGCTGAGGAACTATGGCGGCACCTGATGAACATCAAAATACATTCATTCATGAAAACAGTAAAAAAATATATACAGTGAAACTTCTCCAAGTGGCCACCCCTGTATAACGGCCACACTTCTAAACGGCCAATTTTTCATGGCACAGATTTTTCAACTCATAGACCTAATGGTAAAATAACCTGTATCAGTGGCCACCTGACCCCCTCTAAACGGCCACCAAGTCAGATTGCCCCTTTCAATTTTCAGAAAATTTTACTCACTCAACGCTTTAATTTTGAGTAGTTTTATGGTTGGATATGAGACTCAGGAATAATTTGCAAAGTTCATTCCTGCTGTCCCCACCCCCTTTCTTAGAAACATTAAATCTGTTATCTCTTTAGTATTCTCCCCACACCCTTCAGATAGGGAATCCCTATTGCACTACCCATAGAAACTGAGGGAAGAACCGGATAATCAGGCATTGAAGGTATCCTAGGGCCTTTGTTTGGAATTCCAATAGGTACAGTAAAGAAAGAATTGCATCTCTGTCCGCAAAAATGTCATCCACATCAGTTTCATTTCGTTAGTTTGTCAGTTATCTGAGTTGCAACTATGTCATTCCTAAATCTTGGGCTGCGCATTGAAGTTCTGCTTGAATATGAAAATGGCAAATCAGCAGGAAAGTTAGTTGAATTATCTAACTGCTGAAGAATGCAAATCAACGAAGTCATTAAAGAAAAAATTGATTTTGAAGGAATACGAAGACTTTAATTATCTGCTTTTAAAGTAAAATATGAACTTAAAAATTAGTTGTTATTGAGATAAAATAAAAACTTAACACACAAATTGTAGTTTTTTTTTTTTTTTTTTTTTTTTTTTTTTTAATGTAAGAGAGCATGAAATAAAGTACTATTTTCTCTTTAGATAAGTTTTCAATTTCATTTTAAATAAGAAATATACTTATTTATATTATGCTTATAGCAATTATCTTATAATAAAACCCTTCAGAGCAGCCAAATATTCTCAGAACGGTAGAGGGGGGCACTCAGAGAGGTTTCACTGTATATTAATACAAGAGGTAACTATGCTATGAAAATATATAACTATTTCAGAGAAAGTAAGAAAATAATAAAAATATAATACACAAATAACTTCCTCAATCAGAATCCTTTTACAGTTAAATTACAGATTAGTTTTAGAAATTTCAAAGAAACCAATTTTCAAGATCAATGAGTTAAATAAACAATTACCAACAGTGATAGCATTTTTTCAAACAAAATAGTTAAGTTATCTGCTTGTGCTAAATCTGGACAGCATCTAATTTCTAGACTTCTATTTACATAGACTTATAAAGCTAAGCAAAAAATTTTGTTAAATTAAAACAGATAATTTTAAATATCAGAAATATACTGATTTAAATCAATAGTTTTTATTAAAAAAAAACATTTTTAGACGATAATTTAAACCAAAGTAAAAATGGTAGTCACAAAAAGAAATTTTATAAACATGCACCAAGCCCAACAAATGAAATTTCTATTCTTCATTTTAAAAGATCATTTATTTTATATTAATTGTGTCAGATGTTTAAGCAAAATAGCTTATAATAGAGTAGTAGCATCAGATTTAAAAATATAAAAAGAATGAAGTAAAAATATGTCATACAGTCTGTATCAGTTATATGGTCAGCGGTCCAGAAAAATCAGACCATATAAGTGGGGTGACCATATATGTGGAACAATATAACTCTATTGAATTCTGACAGGATTATATTCACCTATCAGAATGTAGTACTCATAAACAAATAATTATACTTTTAAGAAATTTAAAAAATTAAATCGAGAAGTAAAAAGTACATTAAAAATATGCAATATTTTTTGGGGGGAAATTTATAAGCTTACCTTAATAATTAAAGTACAACACACATACATACGTACATTCATGTTCAATGTATTTAAAAATAATCGGATATATAAGTTTGCTTCCTTTTGTTGGTTGTTAACGCAACTTTTTCCAAGTCCCTTATAGCTTTTAAATGATTATCTGCTGCTTCAGAATTAGTAAAATAACACCTGAGGTCATGTATGAGAGAGATAACTTCAACCAATAAACAGACAGATGTCCACTTGTTATCAGTGGGGGGCGAGAACTGAGAGAGGAGGAAAACTCTGACAATGAGTCTACACAAACAAGAAAGGGGGAAAGGGAACAGAGGAAAAAAAAAAAGCTTTTCTAAAAAAAAAAAGTTGAAAACATGAAATTGATTATATAACCAGTAACAAGAAAAAGAAAATGACTGTATAAGCGGTGCGCTTTAACACATGTTCCCTATTAAGTTAGATGGGATTTTAGAAAACTGACCATATAAGCAGGGTGTTCTTATAAGCAGGTGACCATATAGCCAGTACTGACTGTATATAGAACATCTGTAACCATTATTGTCCTTAGAGATTAGTAATACATTTTAATTTCAGTGTTAGTTTAGAAGATAAATAAAAGGCTTAGTCTCATTAATTAGATTAATCTGGACATAATCTGATACTCAATCAATGTAAATATTAGGAGGAGGATGACCCACGTATGAACATTGGAAACAGAGGCCTTTTATCTCAAGTTTAGGAGGTACTGAGGGTAAACTGCTACCCTCCTGAAAAATTTTTCGATTAAAATTAATCATATTATATGCATCAATTACAAGAAAATATAAATTTAATTTTAAGCATAAAAGATAACAAGAGAAAAATAATAACCTGGAACTCTGTGAGCTGTCATTATTTTCTTTATCCTCACTGCTAACACAAAATCTTTTAATGGACACATCTTCATCCCCATTCAATGCCAACCTTGTTTTTTTTGCCTGCATTGAATATGATGCATTTCTCATTAATTCAAGTGGTGGAAAAGGGCTACCTCTAGATGGGGAAGTATCCCTAAAAAAAAAACGAATCTCTTCATAAGAAAATATCAAAATATGAAATTACAATAAACTTGCTATAATTACATGTGATTTATTTAAAATTCTTATCATTACATACTTTTAATTTACACAATTATTTAAAACATTGCACATAATAATGTCTTACAACTAAAAATAAAATGTATACATTTGAAATAAATAACTGGTACTGAAATTTTAAAGTTTACGATAATGTTGACCAAACACTTATCCAAGCGCACAGAAATCAAATTTGGATAAAGGGAATTTATAATTTAAAAAAATATATAACTTACCCATTTTCATGTGATCCAGCATAGTCAGTTGAAGAAACACTTTGTATCAAAGAATTAAGAGTTCCACTATAAAAGAATGACATAAAACATATAATACTGAAACATATATAATGAATTGTTTTATAATTTAGTGACTAATAATTAGGTGGATTGATTTTAATTACCCTGATTTAAATCAGTTGATTTTTTAAAAAATCATTGACTTTACTCAGGTTTTTAAGAAGAATTTTAAAAGAAAGTTATCAGCCATAAGCATAATGATAAAACATTGACTATTGCAAGGCCATAGGCAAGGGAGGGGATTTAGGGGACCGGTCCCTCCCCGAAATTCCAAAAGACCTTTTTGTGGAAAAAAATTGCCCACAAAAGTGAGTGTGTCATCTAACTAGCAGTTCATAGACAACAGTGTCAGAAAGATAGCATATATAACAGAAAATCCAAGACCACATGAATCAATAAAGAAGTGGTTTACAAATGAATCTAACTAAACCTACAGAAATAAATTATTATATGTTGGCAAGATTAGACTGGAAAAGAGTTTGAAATAAATTTAAAAGTTCTTATTAAATATTTCAAATATAATACTTGAAGATTAGGAAGAAAATACTGTAATTATAAATTTTCAATAAAAAGAAATATATTAAAAATCCACTTATAAAACTTATTGCTGAGAATTATACAGAATAAGTAAATAACTACAATCTTTATTACACAAATTCTTCTTAGTTTTTATTATATATACATATATATATATATATATACACACACACAACAAAAAATCCTATTTTTTACTGGAACTATTCATAATCACAATGATTCGCATTTATGTATTTTTGAAACAGTTAAACACATTATTTATCAACATCCAAGAATATGACATCCTCGTTAACCTTTTTCCAGAAATTTAATTTTAAAGATCTACATCAAGGACATAGCAAAAAAGTTTCATGTAATGTAATGCCCTTATCTCAATTAATACAGTAATTTTACATATGTAAGAACTTCTTACTCTGACCCTGCCTTAGCAATATGGCTATAATACATATGTAAAACAATCCTCATGAGGGGGGAGGTTACACCCCCACATCTTCTTCGATATGTCACTGACCGACATTATATGATCCCTTAAATATGCAAAACTTTACCACTTAAATTTAAGTTATACACAGATTAATATACCTTAAAAGATACTTAATGTTTATTTATGGTATTTTTGAAAATATTGTAATATGAGTACATATTTAAGTAAAAGTTTTTTTTCCTATTTTAATCATTTTACAACCAATTAACTTACCAAACCACTGCACAAAAGAGCACTTTAAAGTGCACAATGTAAATGTTTTAAAAAAAGGTCAATTTTTTTTATAAAAAATAGGAAATGAATAAAAACAAAATAAATGTAGCCAAATACATAAGATGCCAATTGAAATGAAGCTAATAACATTTTACTATTCAAATTTCCCAATGAAATACTTTTCTCAAATGTAAATAATATTGTTATGATTAGAATAACAATCAATGCAAAAATGTGTTTTATGTTCTTGTGTACGTTTTATGGAGAAATGTGAATGCAAACCTTTACTGTCAACAATTGAATTGATTTTTAATTGAAAAATGCCTAGAAATTGTCAACAGTATTCTGCATCAAGATAATATAAAACTGAACTGGGCACCACAAAAAAAATAGGAAATTGGGATAGAAGATATTGCCTTTTTTACCATACTTACCAAATATGTCATCCAATTTCCATTTATTCTGATTGTCCCAACATTTTATAACAGGCAAAAAATTGAAAAATTGGATGATGTCCAAAATACCATCTTGAGATATTTTGCTTAAAAACTAATTTATTTCTATCAATTCAAAATTGAAAACTTACATACTAGAAAGCAAAAGTTCATTGAAAATCAGGGTAGTTACATTATTGATTAAAAATAAAAACTCTGGAAAAATTTATCTGTTTGGCATTAATGTAGAAAAATGCATTATTTTCCAGTCCCTCTATATATATGTATATAAATAAGTGCTAAAACTTTCGTATTCACTTGTGGTATTAGTCAAAATATTTTAATTGTCAGGGCTTGCTTGGCAATACCAATAATCTGTATATACAGTCAAGACAAGTTTTTATCTGTTCAATAATTTAAATCAAATAGAAACTTCATAAAAGTTAGATTTATTTCATCATTTGAATTCTTGGACAATACAAAAATTACAAAAATTATGAGTCTGTAAGAACTTAAAAATGACCTCAAAATCAGAGATGAAACACATGATTTCTATTTATTATGGGATAGTTTCTGAGCCAGTCTTTTTTCTGTTGTTGCACATCTGGGCTGCAAAGCTGTCAACCAAGATTTGCACATTATTTATTATATATAAGAATTCTTGATTTTCAGACAGAATTGACAGCTCAGTTAGAAAAATTTAGACAGGGCTATATAGTTTGCATTTATTACTTTCCTCTATTGTTTTGAGAATTGAAGAAAGAAATCAACCTTAGTGATTTCCTTTTTTACTTTTGGTGGCAAGGACATTAAAGATTAAATAAAATTGGGAGAATTTTAAGAAACTTTTAGAGGCTATAATTTTTTATATATTACATGTAAATAAATACACATATACATGCAAAACACATTCTTTATAATATGCAAATTTTTACAAGAAAAATTATTACAAGCAAAGTCTAATAAAATAAATACAAATATGTTACAGTTCTAACCTCATATCATAAGATTGCATACCAAGTTCAACACCCAAACAAGATAAACTCCCATCAAAATCAGCGGCAAGAGCTACATCAATAGCATCACCTGTCCAGCTTTGAACGGAGGACATAACGCAGGGAACAATGAGGCTAGAATAAGAAAACTTATGACATAAAGACAACAAACGTACTAATGAAGAGAATTATTACAAGCTAAATTTCAATATAAAAAGATATTTATGAAAAAAAAAGATAATTGCAAACAGATATTATAAATCTCTTTTTGAAAGTCTAGGAAGTACCTTGTTTATTTTTCTAACTTCATTTAGAATGAAAATAAGCATTTTTGGTTGTTATTAGCTAATACTACAACACTTCAATAAGGAAAGTCAGAATTCTTATCCTAGCACAAAAGTAACATATTTCCTGTAACCATAAGGAGATTAAATTAACACATTACATGCAGGAACGGGTGATTACCCACTTGGCGTGCCAATCATTATCTGTGGGAGCGAGTAATCTCCCTTTTGCGCAGAGTGTGTGTGTTATCAGCAGAAAAGGGAGATCATCACTATTTTTTCTTGGTATTCCCCTGCTACAAGCGTATTACTGCATTCGTAATGATGTGATAAGGCACGATTTAAATATTTTAACGTTCAAAGGCTTGGTTTGATTTGGAGCGCTACAGTCTACTGTTTTGCACACGAGGGCTAATGAGACCGGGACCTACTGCTTAAAGCTGATTCCGAATGGCTACAAACATCCATACCATAGTGGGATTCGAACCCACGCACTCCGGTACCGATGATCAATGCCATAACCAATCGGCCAGCATTCAGCTTTAACGTTCAAAGAGAGTTGCATTAAGCACTCCATTAGCTTTTACGCCAACATTAATAACTTAAATAACTAAATCATTGCTGAATTACCTGATTATGATTTTAAGGAAGCGAGAAATTACAAGTGACCAAGAGCAGCAATGATCCTGTAAATCATTTTCCCCTTATTCCAAATTCTTAACTTAAACTTAATTTTTCTGTGTCAATAGAAGGCACCACAATGACTCTTATTACTCATCGACTTTTAATGTCAATTATATCTAACTTCTATGTTGCCTCTCTTATATTTTCTTTTTTCCCTTTTTTTTAAACTGTCAAATATACATATATATATATATATCAGGTTCCACTAAACGACACTAGAGTCCTGACATCGTTTTCATTCTTTATTCAAATCTCACAGCACACTAATCATCAATCATCTTCAATGGCGTCGCCACATTGGTGCCGAACTTTTAACAAAGGCAGGCTTAGCTGCTTCAGGTAGCCACAGCTCTGTCTGCGGAATGTGCACACTGCTCTCTGCTCCAGATCATTGCGCGTGAGCCGTATTTATGTGCCTAACTCCTCATGCCGTGTCACTCCCAATAATGAATCCCTAATTAAAATCTTTTAAAATTAATCTACAATTTAAATCCTGACATATATATATATATAATCAAAAACTAAACCAAAAAAATTATTAAAATTTTAAAAAATGGATGTCATACATCCGCATAAATACTCTCTATCCTTTCTCTCCCTTTTACACTTTAACTTTTAATTTTAATCTCTTATTATTTTTATTTTATTATTACTATTATTGAGGACTGGACCTTATTTTCTTTAATTCTTTTATATTTAACTTAATTTCAATGTAACCTCACTTTAATATGTATCTGCATTTTAACAAAGCACACTGTAATGATTGTTTCATTTGCTCACCACTGGGGATAGGACTGTCAGTTAAGGAGCCCCAAAACAATTTGCTACTTGGAGACTATTACCGCACTCACCAAGCCTGCATATAATGTGTTAACAAACAAATACAACATAAAAATTTTCAATATTACTTTACATTGTCTAAATGTCACATTTACTATGACTTAAAAAATAATTTGTCTCAAGTAATTCTGAAGTATATTTGAACTAAAATATAACATTTCCAGTAAATTCAATAAATCTGAAAATACCGTATTATTCAACTTATTGAATAAATATTGGAAATTATAATTTAGAATTTGAAACTATTGTATGAGCTAGCCAAGAAAAAAGAAGAAAAACTAAAATGTTTTAATAGTCGGCTAATATTTGTAACTTGAATTTATTTATTTTGTATTTTTATATTCATATAAAACAGGATGATGTACCTAATTCATTTAAACAACCAACTAAAAGTTACTTCATTAAATGAGTTTCTAAACACTGAAGGAAAAAAATTAATGCTGTTAGAGAAAGAAATAATAAAACAATGCTATATTTAGCAAAATGTAGTAAATTTATACTGTATTCATTCAATAAATTAATGAAAATTATATATATTTAAATTGAATCATGAATCAATATTAACATTTATTAAATTTTAATCATTATCAAAATGACACTATAATGCCAACACTTTCTATGACAGATTAAAAATAAAAATTGATTAGTTAAATAAAAAAAAGTACCTAATTTACTTTAGGTTCTAGTGATGATACCTAATAAAGTTTAACTAAACCATACAAAAGTAACACACTTTTTTTTTTTTTTTAATCAGCAGACAAGCTGCTGATGCACTATTTCATTTAAAAGATGCAAAGTATACACAAAGAACTCAATATCTGACACAAGCTATTTCCCAAAGAACATGCACTTTTTCCTCGCATAAAAAATTAAAAATTTCAGAATGAAATTAAAATTATTTTTGAGATAAGATTATACATGGCAGTAAATCAATATTTTAGGCATCTCTTGTATGAAAGACAGGAAAACATCAGAAAGTTTCAATTAAATAAACACATATTAATTAAATATACACATCTGGTCACAAACTGTTGTTTTAAATAACTTAAAATCACAAATAAGGTAATATATAAGGTAAGATGTTTAAGGATTTATAAGATGTTTTAAAGCTGTCATACTTTTGTGGAGATTCATGATTTTGAAAGCAAACTCAACTTACAGAACATAGTGGATACCACAGAACTATTTTTATAAGCATTAAATGATATATTATTTGTAGTATAACATTTTTTTTGGCAAAATATGAATGGTCAAAACAGAGGAAACCACTGCCTGTGCCTATTACTATGGAGATCTTGGTGATTCTGTAAACCGATATGGTGATTTAGTCACCATTAGATGCAATTTCTGATTTTCTCATTAACTTTGCAGAAACAAATGAAAAATAATGAACACTCACAGACTATACTGGCCATATTGGTGTGAGAAGATAGTACATACTGCCAAACACAGGTAAAATAATTAGAGGTAAATGACTTTTGTCTATAAACTCTGATTCAGAAGGACAGTGTGTTCTATAATCTGTGAAAATGTTGATGCACTTGACTCACAAAGAGGTTCGTTCCTCGATAATCAGGCATTTGATAATAATGACATCTCAAGTATTACAGTGTCTCTACACCCTGTCAGTGAAATTCTGTGAAACCAGGATTTTTTAAACTGATTGAGCACTGGGAAAATGCATCAAAAAATTAATAGTAGTTTTATTTTCATTTCATGTTGTTAATTATGACATTGTTTTATTAACTGATTTATTGTGTTCAAATTTACTTTCTTCACTTATTAATACCAAACTATTTCTAAAATATAAACTTCAGCTTGAGAAAAAAAATTTAGCTATGAAATAGAATTTACAGTGCATAATATAAAATTTGAAACTTTTACAATATTCAAGTGAAAAAATAAATATGACAAAAGCTATATATTTTTGTGACATGTTTGATGATATTATAAGACTCATCCAGCAAGTAAATCTTATAATAATAAAGACTATTTATTAATACTTTATTTTAAAACTATAACATACGAACACAAACACGGTCAACAGGAAAATCAATAAGTAAAATGTGTTATCAATATCATTTCTTTACTTAACGCATAGACATAGACTAAACAAATTTTATTTCCTTGATTCGTTTTGTATTGTATTTGATTAAGAAAAGATAATACAATTTAATAATTAGAGGTATCGTATTTGTTTCGTGACAATGTGATACGATGTACATGCTGTAATCAACAACGTATTGTTTTGGACTACGTAAAATAGACATTTTAAAATTAAACATCAATAAAAACCAACTGACAAGAATCTAAAACATGTAATACATAAGCGCCATAAAGCATAAAAACAATAATATGTAAAAATTAAAGGTTTCAAAGCACAGTAGAATTAAAAACACTTATATTTGGATACCAGTATTTACTGGGCATTTAAATGCTACAATGAAAACAAACACTAAAATCAACATACTTCTTTACCAAAAAACCTACTTTTTGAAAATCAATAAGTAATCTAGGGATAACAATGATTTCTTAAAGAACACACTTATAACCCTAATGAATATTATTTAAAATTAAATAATCAAAAAAGAAAAAAATATAAGATAAGCTTCATGACACAAATTAATAACAAATATCCACAATACAGTAGCGCCACCTTGCATGCTTACAACCAAGGTGGGCATAAACACTAGAAAAATTAACCTAAAAAAATAATTCAAAACAAGTCATAAAAATAAATTAATTAATGACGTCATATATTGTTTGAAGTATGAGAAGTTTTTATTCATCATATGGGTAAATAAACGTATAAACTTATTTGTAGCATTATAATATAAAAATTATTAATGTGTATCGTATTCTCATTTCATCGATATCTTCTACAGGCAGAAGTTGAAGTTAGGTGTACTTCATTTCAACTTCCACTTGGCAATATTGTTTTGAAAATCACTTTTGTTCCCAAAATGGCTGATAAAGAGGAGCAAGTTGAAGCTTCAATCGCACAAGACTTGGTTGTAACCAAGTATAAAATGGCTGCAGAGATGGTTAACAGTATGTAAATTCCTTGCAATTTATCCTAATAGCAAATTGTTTGAAAAACAGGCGGTTTCGTCCATGCCGTGTGAGTGGATGAGGCTTGCACTAAATCGGTCTGTGAACATGTGGTTTTCTTTAACGTATGTGCATATTGAAAGCCATATGTACTGAAGCTATAACAAAACATATTTAATTTCAAAAATGTAATACCCATAAGCAAACGATTGCCCATCATTGTGTTTAATATCTTTTTGAGTGTAGTATATACTTTTTTTATTAAAATAATTTGTATCGGCACATTGTGTATCCATTTTGTTTCATTAGCGCGATCATTTAAGATGCATCTACATCTGTTTACTCTTAGATGCGTATGTATCTTTGTATTATTTTAAATTTCTGAAGATGTATTAAAACTTAATGAATTTCTATCTTGTTTTGTTTATCGTTTTACATCTCATGTGCATTTCAGTTGCAATTCTTTATAAAACCATGTAAGATTCATTTTCTATGCAATTTTTTTCTTAAAAAATTTATTTATTTTCGTTTAAAAATATAAAAATACATTCATATCTCGACTAAACTATTCAACAAAGTTTTATCTAATATCTGGAATTAAGAAAACCTTTATGTAGCTTATAATATACTTAAAATTCTTATTAACTAACAATCTTGCCTACATTTCATTGTTTTTAAAAGATACATTTGAATGAATAGTAAGGATCTTCTTAATTTAGTAGTTTTGAGTAACCAACCACTCTTTTTCAGTAGTCTGTTAATATATCCATTAATAATGAAATTTGTTCAATTCATATAAAAATTTGGGCTTAATTGGAATACCTATGTATTCATAACTTATGTACTTTGTTACCCTTTTATAGTACGATTAGTATGTAGAGTTATATAAAATTCCCAACTTATAACGTATTTTAGTTTAATGCTTTATATGAACATCATCTGTGTTGCCTAACATGTATTCTTATTTTTTTCACTTTTAAATCTCAATTTGAATGGAAAAAGCATAGTGTATAAAGTATACTTTGAGCCTGGATTTTCCATATCAATCTTAATAAGTTAAATATTGTGTAAAAATATTTATTAATAGTTTTATGCGTTATTTAAGTATAAAAACAGGTGGGTTAAAAAGTGGTGTAAAAATTTTCACTTTAAAAATCTTGGAGAAGCTTAGTGTTGGAGCTTTGTTTTCACTGACTGTAGATTTTGGTATTAGTAGAGGTTTGCATAAAAGTTATTCTATGGGTATAAATGGCATGATCATAGCATTTTATTTATTAATGACCATTATACACCTTATAGTTAAGGTTCAGATTGTTATTAATTACTGTGTTTTTTAGTTTCAAAAATGCCTTGAGACTTTTTTATGTTATGATGTATTGGGATGTTTTCTCTTTGATTATGAGAGCATATGTATGGTGGGAGATCTGGTTATATTTCCTTCAGATTATAAAGGCTAAGTAGAAATAAGAAACCTCTTTTGTAAGAATGCTTATAAAACTTCATTATTTTACATGAAAAATTAATAAGATCTGAACAAACTAAACAATTCAAGTTTTACATATATAAAGTGATTAATGATTATGGCAAAATCTCATTTTTAAATTTGCTTCCAAAATCTTTTTATTGGTTATGAAAAAAAAATTGTATTTAACTGGTGGCATTAATAGTTTTTTTTTTTTTTTTCAAAATTTAATTGATATTTTGTAAAAGCTCAACAGTAATAAAGTGTCCAATTAAAAAAGAATTGGCATAAATTTCTTACTTTTATTCTGCTTTTCAGAATGCTCCGTCAAACCTGCATCAATTTTTTATTTACCAAAATTTCTCATCATTCTTGACTGCTTAATATCTTTTTAAAGAATTTAACTTCTTTTAAACTTGTGGCATGCTTAATTTGGCATCATCTGATAAATTATTTCAAAAGTTTTATAATATTTATATGCTATAAATTTGTCCTTTTTTTTCCCTTAAAATTTATATTTTTTTATTTTTAGGAGTTTTGAATATATTGATTGAAAGATGTAAGGCTGGAGCTAGTGTTATCGATATATGTGAAGCTGGTGACCAGTTACTAATGGAAGAAACTGGTAAAGTGTATAAGAAAGAAAAAGAAATGAAAAAAGGTAAATATATTTTTATATTTTCTGGTAATTAAAAAAAATATTTATCATGAATGCATATAGAAAAAATTGTATAGTTCTATGAATGTAAATTTTGTATGATTATAAAAGGCATATAACGAATAATGAAGTTAGCTAAATACCAAATATTTGGTCTCCAAATGCTTTTTTAAAGTTTTGCAGGTAATGCTGGGAAATATGTTAGTTATTGATAAATTATATGGGTTATTCATCATAAAGCTATCTTAATTGCCGATTCAAATAGTATTCAGACTTTTATTAACCGAACTATATATATTTGCATTTTTATATAAAAGGTTTTAATACATGTTTAAATTATGATAAAAAATTTGCACATTTTATTTTATTAAATATTAGGTACTATGCAACTTAAATTGAGTATATGATTTTCTAATTATTAGTACAGTAATATGTAACTCTGCAATATTTTTCATTAAATGTATTAAAAGCAGTGTTTAAAAAAAAGTCCCTTTTAATCATGAATTTATTCGACAGAATATGTGCTTAGTATTCAGCTAGATTGATTAATCGGCTAGAGGAACAAATGCTAAATGATGTTCTAATATTTGTTACATCCCTAATTATAAAACAAGTTGAGTGTTTTGATATTGACTTCTAAAATCTGTACTTTTTTCAACAATACTTTTTTTTTTCAAGCAAAACGAAAAAAATCACTCTACTTCCAATTTATTTTATTGAGAAGGGAGTAGTGACATATATGAAATGTTGGATATATATATATATACAGAAATGTATATATACTTATTTTCTTTTGCAGGAATTAGATTTTTTTAGTTGATGCTTGTATTTTAAGTGTTGTGAACATTAATGCTTTTCTTTTTCATCTGTTTCACAAAAGTCTTGGTTATTTTTTTTTACTAGGCATTGCATTTCCCACATGTGTATCAGTAAATAACTGTATTTGTCATTTTTCACCTCTCAAAAGTGAACCAGATTATATACTCGCAGATGGTGATATAGTTAAATTGTAAGTATTACAATTCTTTAATATAATTAAATTCTTTTAAACTCCTTGTTGAGTCACTAAATCATAATTTATAAATGATTAAAACAGTAAGTTTGTGGCATGTTTATAATTTCCACACTTTTTAATATCAGCCTGTATGTAAAATAAGCTGTCTTATTGTTTCTTTTGTAATATTTAAAATGGTATAATTTGTATTTCCATGAGGATTGCTGGATCTAGAGTCAACATTATGTCACATATTATTGTATAATAAATGTCACATTATTTAGGTTCATAAAACAGAGCATTTTGCAAAAAAAAGCCAAACTGGGGGGAAAGTGGTTTTTTTTTTTTTTTTTCCTTTTTTAAAGAGGTAGATATTTTAATCAATGATTGATATAAAATATGACATTTCTTTCTGTGTTATGCTTATACATTTAAACATTTAAATAAAAATGACTTTATTTAATTTTTTAAAAATGAAAAATGCAATTTTTTTAACCAAAAAGCCTGTAATTCTTTCAACTGGATGTGTATGTGTGCATTGGGAATTTCATAGTGTGACAGCTGCAGTCACAAATATAACAATATTGTTTTTTATTATAATGAAAGGATTGTTTGTGGTATCTTTAGCCCTTGCATAGCAAAAACATACTGTAGCATCCAGACCAAACCAAACTAAAAATTAATACATCCCTAGCTTGATTGAACGAGTGGGTCCTCCCTGCCAAATGGGCGATAACGCGCCTATTTTGGTAACCCCATCTACTTTCTCCTCTCTTCTTGTTTTAAAACTGGTATATTCTCGTTAGTAGCTTCTTTTAATAATTGCCTTGAAGGGAATTATGATTTCTCAACTGCCTCTCGATGTAGAAGAAAATCTTTTCAAAATGTTAGTATGCTAATAATATGTGTAAATTTCTATGATTGAAATTAGCTACTGCAAAGTTGATGCATTTATACTTCTTATGTGTTCTTGTATTTGTAGTTTTTGAATGTTTGATTAGAGCATTGCTAAATGAATTTAATTTTTAATATTCCCCATTTTAGAGATTTAGGAGCTCATATAGATGGTTTTATTGCTGTTGTTGCACATACTTTAGTTGTTGGGGCATCAAAGGTTAGTATCTTACTTTTTTATTCTTACCTTAATTGTAAACTATAAAACATACCAAAAAAGGTCAGTGTACAGATACAGACTAAACCATATACAAGTTGTTTTATGTTTATATGCTAGATACTAGTTGTGATCAGTAGTTTCCTATATGACATTAATACAGCTTAGTTTCTTAACTCAACCTGCTGTGGAATTCTGCAGTATGTAAAAAAAAAAAAAAAAAAAAAAAAACTTTGAAATCGGTTTAATATTAAATTTTATTAATGTGATTTTGTAGTCTATTATTAAAAGAGGAGGATAGTTAAATTTTTAATTGGTATAAATTACAAAATATCGCTGACAGTATTTCCATTGTTGGAATTTAAATATTAATTTTCCTCTTGTTTCCCAACCAAAAAGGGACTACTTAAGCATTTGAAATGAAATTCCTATGTTTTAAGAAGAACTTGTTGACACTTTGTTAAGGAAGATGTATTGTGAACTTTCCAAATATTGGTTAAAATTTAAATTTTAAAGATATTGGATAAAATTTAAGAAAATCACTTTTAGATAGATTCAAAGTATATTTCCACTAAATTTTATATTACGTGGCAATTTGGTTTCCTTGCTACAGGTTCAATGGACAGAGTTACCCAACAAATTTTTTTTTTTTTTTAATTTTTTAGAGTAAATATTTTCTTAGTGGTGTAAATTGATTGTTAAGTCTAATTTAATGGGAATTACAAGAAAGTAGAGATAGGTTGTTTTCAATGTCACATTATAGTTCATATTTAGTTCTTTGGTTTTAACTTTTTTTTTTTCATTCATCATGAAGTAGCTAACTTTATATTTGCTAATTTAAGAAATAGATAAACAAATTTATTAATAGTTTTGCAGAATTTTTTTTTCCTTCTTGAAATTAAAGGAAGAATTATGGAAATTAAGAAATTTATTTCTTAATTTCCCTAATATACTTAGCTTTATCATCTACAAATTGATTAAGAACATGTTTCCTTTATGGAAAAATTGGTTTGCATGCATATTAGTCTATCTGCAAATTTATTCTTGTCTCAAATTAATTTATAGATAACGAAAGTAATGTAAAAATTTTTATTTAATTGGAAATTTATGCGTTCAATGTGTAATTTTTTTTATGCATTGTTAATATTCAGTACAATATACTTAATTTTACTCTTTCAGGATAACAAAGTGACTGGGCGTAAAGCTGATGTCATCCATGCTGCTTATTATGCTGCAGAAACTGCTTTAAGACTTGTTAAACCTGGGGGTGATGTAAGTAGATTATTTATTAAGATTTCAGAAAAGACAAGTGCTTTTAAAATCTGTTTTTGTGTTTAGTTGTTTTATAATTATTAGCATTTGAAAATGAAGAAAATAGAATTTCAGTCTTTTAAAATACCTAAAAAAAATTTTCCATATTTCTTTACAAGGTTAAACAAAAAGCATTTGTCAGAGATGATTATGCTCTTAGAATACCACTATTTTTTTTTTCCTCCAATTATTCTTCTGGGTTGAAAGTTTTCTTCATGGTAGTTTAAATTCAGAGGGAAAGAATAAATTAAAAAGGCTCTTCGTCAAATTTTCGTTATCACTTGGGTTTCACGTTTCAGCTGCAGAAAGTGGGTATTCTTCTACTGTGAGCATTTCCAGTCATCATGGCCAAAACATAGCAAAGGAAAACAATTAGAAAGGGAAGTTTTCTAAATATATAGAATAGGATTGGCTAATTTCTGTCTTAGAAGAAATGTATTGAGTTGAAATAAATAGTGTTTCAAATATTGGTAACATTATAGTACAATCCTTATTTTAATTTTGGATTTCAACATTGGTTTGGGGCATTACTGTCTCTTATCCCTGCTCCCAATGCCAGACAAGGGCTAAATAAAGCCAGTATTCATTTCGTCAATTCTGTTCTTTGGTGTCAAGGTTCTGCACTTGAACCCCAGTGCTAACTTTGATGTTTGCAGCATTTGAAATGGGCTTTAACATTAAGTACCAGTCTTATTTTTCTGGTATAGCTAAAAGTTCACTGTAAAGCTCCAAATCAAATCTAACATGTTGCTTGAATCAGTAAGAGGATGTGTGGATTCAAATCCTGCTACTGACGTAAAAATTCAAAATCAGCTCTTAAGTAGTAAATTCCAATATCTTCAGTCGAACGATGGCCGAATGGTCAGGGTGCTGGCCTTCAGAACTGTAGTTCCAGGATTCGAATCTCACTGTGGCACGGATGTTCATAGCCGTTCGGGATCGGCTTTAGGTCCCGGTTAGCCCTCGTGTTGCAAAAAGTAGACCGTAGCACTCTAAACCAAACCAAACTAACGTCTTCAGTCATTGTGTAACATAAAAGTAGTTCCCAGCACTCCAAAACCAAATCAGTTTCGAACCTAAGTCAAAAGTGGATTTGAACCCGCTGGCTCAGATAACGAAAGGTAGCATGGCCTATCGCACATTGCCTGGAATTATGTAAAAATACTTTTATTAGTCCAGATAGAAAAAAAAATCATACTGGGTGTATGTTATTTAAATCTTGTTTTTTAAACAAAGTGGGTTTTTTTTTTTTTACATTAGAATATTAAACTTCTGTTAACAGTACTTGTTTATATAAATAAAAACTATTTAGGTTCTTGTATATTTCCTATTTAGGTACTTGGTTTGCCATTGTGTAAATCAAAAATATTTTTTAATAGTTCTTTACTTTTCCGTCCCTTTTTTTTTTTCTTCTTGTTTCTTCTCAGATATTTTACTTCTGTGTGTAGTAATAGTTTAATTTTGCATTTATTGTACTAGAATTCAAATTTATCACAAAGGAATTGTATTTGATATTCAAGATTAATATTCAATTTAAGTCGCTGCTTAAAATTTATAATACATTAAATTTAAATAACATGCAATTAATTAGTTGTTACATGTAATTAACTTTCTTAAGTTCAGGGTTTTTAATTACAAATTATATAAATTTCAGAGGTTTTTTTACATAAAGGCACAATCAGCCCTGATTTGTATTGTCATTTTGTAGTTTTTTAGTTAGGTAATAATATTAATACTTTATCTTTTATTTCAGAATAACAGTGTAACTGACACGATACAAAAAGTTGCTGAATCTTTTAAATGTAAACCTGTTGAAGGTTAGTATAAATTTAACTGTATTCTGTTAAGGTTAATAAAATTTGGGTCATAACTCATAAGTACTAAAGTGTTCCATGTATGTTATGATAAATATAAATCACTACTTTGTTTTATATATATTAGGATCTAACTTATATTTTACCATTCTTTTTCCATGAAAACTAAATTGAAATTTTTAATTAAATATTTAAAAACATTTTTAATTTATAAATCATGCTTAACTGTCATTAATTTTTTAATGGGGGGAAGAAGGACTACCCAGCTCAGTATTTCTTTTCTATCTTGATTTTGGATCAGCATGCATGTCAAACAAAATATTTCTGTGAATGACATTTCGAGAGTTACATGTAATAATTTTTATACAATATATCCATATTATTATTATTTTTTTTTAGTTGTTATTCTATTTATTAAAGTAATGCATATAAAAGTTCCACATTTTGTAAAAAAAAATTAAAAAATCTAGTTTTTATATTTTCACGTTAATAGAAGCACAAAGGCTTTTTGGCCAAAAAATTTTTAGACATTATTAGATCGGTCGAGAGTCTAGTATATCTGCATATTTAGCTACATGTTCATAGTAGTAATGCATGCATGCCAATTTGTATGGTTTAACTGTACATTGTATGGATTTGAGTAACATAGTAAGATTGTATGTTAGCATGTGAAAATCATATGGTTTTGAGTAAATTTTAAAGGCTGAAATCAAATTTCCTGCATTCTGTGACAAGAAAAGTTGAATATGTGTGTATATATATATGTATGTATGTATGACCATTTTTCACATTGCACAAAATATTTGCACCATAAAAATAGTGTCTTGTTTTCACACAGTTTGTGGTCGGATAAACATCAAAATTCAAGAGAATTTAAAAAGTTGGTCTGTTATTCTAACAATACTACATAACAAAGCAGGAAGAGGATATTAGCACTGTACACAAAAAAACAAAAACTGTTTTAATATTCAATCTTAAATAAAAGAATGAGCGAAGTATATTAACAGCTAATATGTTATTGTATACAAGCATTGTTTTGAAAGTAGGCAATTTATTTAAAATATTTTTATTCTAGAGATATTAAGTAAATATTAATATATCTGAGTAAAAAAAAAAATCAAAGTTAAAAAAATATGAAAACTACAGATGTTTTAACAGCACTTGTCAGGTGACTCCATTGGGCATACAGTAGTGTTAAAAGAAATTCCCATGTAGTTTTACAAAATATCCAGTATAGTTGAAGTACTTACCTCCAACTTTAAATTGTACTTCCTCAGATTTTTACATTGATTAACTGCTTCACTCCTTCTCTGTTTTCTACTTATGCAATCTCAGCATTTAGATTTTTGTCCTCTACCTGTAGTTGAACTGTCTCAAGTGTGAATGATTTGCTAAATGGTTATTGTTTCTAAATTATTTCACATGCTTATTTATTATTAAAAATTTATTCCATTTATTATAAATTCATGGATAAATTTTTAAACTTTCTATTAATGTTAAACATTTAAAAAGTTATTTAAAAGTTGTAATGTACAATTTTAGGTATGTTATCACATCAGCTGAAACAATTTAGAATAGATGGAGAAAAATCTATTATTCAAAACCCTACAGAAGCTCAAAGGTAAATCACATTCTTTATGCAATTTTTAATATTTTTATTTGTGACTAGTCTTTTTGCACCTATCCTTCAAACAATTGTTGCTCCTTGATCGCAGTTATACTTATTTTAAAATTACATCACATATTTACCATAACTAGTTTATTATAAATTGGGTAAATCTAAAATTTATGTTGTGTTCAATAATATGCCAAAAGAAATGAAAATAATGGAATATCTAAAATGTGCTGTTTTTAATTTATTCATTCTTTATCCTTCTAAAAATTATGATATTAAAAAAACTTTTGACTTTAATGTGTTTTAAACATTTTTTAATTAGGAGATTGAGTACTTATTTATGCTTATTTAAAAAATATTTAATTTATTGCATATTTTATATTTAGTTATTTCATTGTCAATCAAATATTTTTCATTAAAGTTTTAAAACTGCATCATAAAGCATTCAGCAATTTTTATGTGTTGCATATACAGACGTGGACATTTCATTATTTTATATATTGATGATAACTCAAAATTCAGTTAAAATTAACAAAATACAGAATTTGTCATTATTATGAGTTCACATATTTAAAATGAGCATTGTAAGGAAACTTTTAATACCATTATATGCTCTTATAATATGTTATTTATATATGTGTTTATGATCTCAATGTCAATTTAATATATCCTTGAGCAAGTGTCTCTGACACTGCGTTTACTTGAGTCAAATAGATGGTCAATAACTTGCCTCTGTGCATCCATGGTTTAGTCTTAACTTGATTCATCTATAGTTTGAATGAATGGATTTAAATGTAAACAAGAACTATTGCACATTTTGATTTCAGATTTTTGAGAAATTTTATTATAATGCTATAAGGAAATTCCATATCTAATTAGTTTTAAGAGCATCAAATTAATTCTATTTTTTACTCATTTATTTATTATTGTTATTATTATTATTAATTTGGTACTGATAGAATTTAAAATTTATACATACCTTTTATTACACAGAGGTGCTCAATTTAGCAGATGTTTTATGAGTGGAATGGTTAGAAAAGAATATGGTTGATATTATTAAATAAATTGTTAAGAGATTGAATTTTAAGATATGAAGTAAAGTCAGTAATGCATTTACCAGGAAATAATTTTTCTGTAATATTCCCTCAGATAGAAGAGGGAAACTTTTCAAATAAAGTGACAAAACAAACAAAAAAAATAACCATGCAAAATATGTATGTTTCGATCCATGTTTCCAGAAATTGCATATACACATAAGAAACATTTTGCCGAACGATGGCCAAATGGTTATGGGGCTGGCCTTTGGTGTTGGAGTTTGTGGGTTCGAATCTCACAGTGGCATGAATGTTCGTAGGCGTTCGGAATCGGCTTTAAGCTGTAGGTTCTGGTCTCATTAGTCCTCGTGTTGCAAAAAGTACACCGTAACACTCCAAACCAAACTAAGAAACACTCTACTAATATTCCTCTTTTTTTATATCAATTTACTAATAATTTTTGAATGCTTATCAACATTTCTATGTTTATTTAATTCTTCCATCTAACAGTCAGTTAAAAATAAATACTATTTTATTTTATGTATACCTTCATCCGGCAATGTGTCAGCAAAATTATTTTTAAAAAAAACTTTACTGGGGGAAAAAAATTCCAAAAATAAAGTAAACATAGGAATATGTTTAATGTTGTACATAGAACAAATGTTGAAAATTTCAAACAGCTTGGGTTGTAATTATAAAAAAATAAGATTTGGTAAAACGCAAAGCAACAAAAGTTCTTCCTTTTGCTAAAGTAATGACACCCCTTAAAATAATAAAAAGTATTACCTACTATTTTATAGTAAGGATAAACTTTATTTGTAAAAGAGTTATTTTGTTTTGAGCTAAGCTACCTTAATTATCAGTTGTAAGGTTATCCATAATTTTATCCATTAATTGGAATAATTTGAAAGAATGGAAAACTTGTGTACCTCCTTTTAAATCCTGATTTTTAAATTATTTTTTTTATTATTATTATTTCTAATATCTGTCACGTACTGAAACAAAAAGAAAGTCTTCATACTAAAAACAAATTATAGATGCTAATAACAAAATGCTATAGGATTCACACATCAGTATCACACTCTACTTGACTTGACTCATGTAGACGTGGTGTAAGTAATAAT
The DNA here is from genome assembly GCA_032207245.1 of Pardosa pseudoannulata. Lineage (NCBI taxonomy): Eukaryota > Metazoa > Arthropoda > Arachnida > Araneae > Lycosidae > Pardosa > Pardosa pseudoannulata. The sequence continues at coordinate 152,210,391 of CM063510.1, forward strand.
TAAAAAGGTATTTTTATTGATATTTTATTTTTTAAATTTGTTTATTTAGGAAAGAGCACGAAAAGTGTGAATTTGAGCTCCATGAAGTGTATGCCATTGATGTACTTGTGAGCACAGGTGAAGGAAAGGTAATTAGAATCAATTATTTAAAATGTATTTTTTATCCAGTTTTATATTCCTACTGAAATCAGAAAAAATATATAGAATTTCAAATATCTATATATAACTACATTTTTTTTATCTGCTGTGTTTTGTTATAATCTATCCACAGCTCTACTTGTAGGGATAGTACACTTATCCCAAGTGCATTTTTAATTAGATAATTTAAAGTTTGATTGCTTTGCGATATATGTATGTGTATGCATAATCATGGTTGAAGCAACGAATCTTCACATTAATGAACAGCTTGCAAATACCAGTTATAATGCCAGCTTATCTCTAAAATACTAATGATGTGTTTGTAAGAGTGAACAGACAACTTTTTACCTTTCCATTTAGAATGATTATTTCAATTATATTCAACAGTAAATTTGAGGGAATTCAAGTCTCTTGACTTTAATGAATCCAAATCTCCTACAGATTGACCATCTTTAATGATAAGATTGACCATCTTTGTTAAATATAAATATACATTATATTATCAAAAAATATTTACACCTGTTTTGTGGAATTTTTCTAGACCTCAGTGATTCCAGATTTCAAACTTTTCTAAATTTTGAACCCTCTGCAAATTCCCTACTTAAATTTAAAAAAAAGGGGTGGGGGTATGTTACCTCCCTTAGTCACACTTAGCGTATTTTTACACATACTGTGCAGTTATCTCTCCACCAATTAGCTCCTATGAGACACGCACTTAGATTGACCCTCTGTTTTATCTGTTGTATTTTTACAACTGATTTACCAGCCTGAAACTTAAGATTTTAAACTAATAAAATGTGTAAAAGTTTACATCTAGAAATTATTGAAAGAATATAGTAACTCATAATTCATAAATTATAGCACACAAAGTTTATATAAGTATTGTGTTTAGATTAAATTAAATAATAAGACCCAATTTAAATCATAAGATGTAATTTATTTTTACATGGACAGTTTAAAAGTGTTCACTTTTGGGACCTTTTCAAATTTCTGACATCTGGATTTGAGGCTTACTGTACAATAATGAGTGTTTTATAAAGAATTGAAAATTCTATAATGGAGTAGAAGCAGCATCTCTGAGAAAATGAGCAATTTTCAAAATTAGCATATAGTTTTTTTCTAGTCCTATGTGAGAGTATTCTGTTCATATAAAAATCATATGGCAATTGTGAGTAATATGGATCTAATGATTTTATGTGACGTATGTTTTTAGTAGAAAAATAAAGTGGGAAAACTGCATCTTTTACTAGATTTTAAGATAATTTGTCAGATTAAGACCCATGTTTACTCATCCCTGTCCTGTGAAATAGCTAAAAGGTACGTATTGATCACAATACTGCAGTTCAGTATTGTTTGCTAGGTTTGAATCCCACTGAGATAAATGTTCATAGCTAATCCGGTTTAACTATAAACAAAAGATCTAAATTAGCTGTCTTGTAGAAACTAGTACTTCAAAATGATCCTGCCTACAATAAAATAAATGTCCCTTTTTTTGGCAGGGTAGAGAAATGGATACACGTACAACTGTCTTTAAAAAAACAGATGAGATGTATCAGTTAAAGATGAAGGCATCTAGAGGTTTGTATAAAATTTATTAAATTTATATATTAGTATTTTGAAACTCGCATTTTTCCCGCCTTTTTTGTATGCTTTTTATTTAGAAGTATTGTTGATTTTCAGAGACACTCTTAATTTTTTGTACTATTTGGTAAAAATTTTTGTAGAACTGACACATTAGTTATTAAGAAAGGTCAAAGGTACATATAACTATGACAGTGATGATTAGGACTGCAGATGTGGAAAGACAAAGAAAAAAAATCCCTAAAATTTGGATCTGTAATGCACTTATGCACAATTTGTGTTGGATTTTTGTTCCAGAGTAGCTTTAAGGATTCTTGAAGTATGGTCACAATCAGCCCTGTTATGAGTTACATGTGTAATGTCTCAATATATCAATGAATTAAAAATTTAAACTTCGTAATTAGAAATTGGTTTCTTGTATTGTTAATAATTTTATGATAGAGTATTGAAGTACATGACCGTACCATCAAGCTTCAATGAACTTTTTAACTAAATATACTAGATTTTCTTTAATTTTTGCATATGCCAATAATCTTTGATTTTTAAACTGATAATTTTTATGGTCTTAAATGCATGCCTTCCTTGTTGAGATATATTTTGGGGGTGGTGGAGGGGGAATGCAATTGGTATTTTATCTTAAAATATTGACCTTGAATGATATGTTCATGTATAAATTCATTGTCTTTTTATTTTATTAGCTTTTTTTAGTGAAGTGGATAAACGATTTGGGAATATGCCCTTTACATTAAGGTTAGTATTTTTTTTATTTCATGCCTTTTTCTCTCTCTCTCTCTCTCTCTCTCTCTCTTTTTTTTTTTTTTTTTTTTTTTTTTTTTTTTTTCTTTCAACAATAGCTGTTTTTGAATGTGTCAACCTTTATACTCCAAGGTATTTAATAAGATGTTACTTATAGGATGTTTTGACTTCCAGATATTTAACTAAATTTGAAATTTTATGAAGTATTGTTTGTATTTAAAATCATTTCAGTTACAAGTTTTCTGTTTTACATAAATGGCAGTACATGTTTGATATATTCTAAAATGGTTTAGCTTTTAATCTGCCGAACGCTGGCCGATTGGTTAGGACGCTGATCGTCAGTACCGGAGTTCGTGGGTTCGAATCCCACTTTGGCATGGATGTTCATAGCCGTTCGGAATCGGCTGTATGCAGTAGGTCCCGGTGTCATTAGCCCTTGTGTGCAAAACAGTATACCATAGCGCTTCAAACCAAACCAAACTTAGCTTTTAATCTCTCTTCTGTCTAAATTGCATCTTTTGACTTTTGGTATGCAAAAATAATAGACTTGATATAGGATGTTATTCATTTTGTTTTTATAATATTGTAGCGAATAAAGCCACTTTATAGTATTCTATATTAAGCTAAAAATGTATTTTATCAAATTTTGTTAATTTTAATTGTGTTGACAATGAAATTGGCAACTTATTACTTAATTTTTATTATATTATTCCTGTATCTCAGCATATCTTACTGCTCTAATCTCAGTTATGCACATGCAGGAAGTCCAGTTGTGTCTCATTAAAATTATCCTTGATATTGAATGATAACCTGAACAGAATTATTTATTAATTCTGCACAATTGGCTGTGAATAACATTAGGGACAGCTGAAGAAATTTGAACAAAATATTATAGGCTGAAAAATCATTATTGCAAGTGGATAGAGGGATTGTTAATCATAAATGCGTTTTTATTTATTTTTATTGTTAGTTTTAAAAAACAATATTCTTGTCAGAAAAAAAATATAGTTTATATATAAATGTATAAAACCAGACAAATAATTTTTCTTGGGAAGGGGTAGTTATCAAAAAAATTAAAAATATTGATTCAGTATAAAAGGATGTTGGTATTTTATATTCATGAGTATATATTCAAACACACAGATATGTTTTTCATAAATTTAAAAATATTGTTAATTCATATATTTCTGATATAGAATTTGAATGTGTTATGTACTTTAAATTATATTGTTTTAACTTTCTTTTTAGGTCTTTTGAAGATGAAAAGAAGGCACGAATGGGAGTGGTGGAGTGTGTCAATCATAAACTTATTGAGCCTTTTACAGTACTGTATGAAAAAGAAGGTATTTTTTGCTTTTATTTCTCATTTTATTAAGTTCTCTCTTTATGCTGGCTACAACAAATAAAAATACACTATCAAGCAATCAATATCTTCTGTTTGTCACATAAAAGTAGCTTTTTTTTTAACTTGCACTTAATTTTTTTTTTTTACTTATTACATTGAATTGATGATAACGAAAGAATTTTTCTGAGGTGAATGTTGAAAATAACTCTTATTTCATGGTTGTTGGTGTGTTGAAAGCAGGACTTCAGGATGTTAGGACAACAAACTCATTGGGGTTGGGTATTTTATCGTGACATTCCTAAGCTTTTTTTTTTTTTTTTTTCCCCTATCAGTTGCTTTTTTGTTAGCTCTATCACACTGTCTACTTCTTTTCACCCTTTTGATAGTTGTCAGTAATCTCTTGAACCATCCTCTTATCCAATAGGGCTTGAATCTTATCTATTTGTTTTCTCTTTTTTATTGCTACCATCCACTTTCCACCACATCCCCCATCCTATGGTACTCAAATTGCCATATTTTGTCCCTAACTTGTAAATAGCATATTAGTTCTGACCTTGTGAACTCTAAAACATAATATCTATCATAACGTTTCACTTCATTAGGTGGACTCGTAATTGTCTGTAAGATCTTCTTGACATTGTAATTGTTTTATATGCACACTAAGTACATGAGTGACCATGAACACATTACTACAAAGTCATTCACTTAATTTACGACAAAGCACACATTTATCTTTTTCTTTTTTAGATACTCTATGTACATATTTCAAAACATCATTAATATATGCAAAAAATTGTGATTATAAAATTAATGTATTGTACGTATTCAAATCTAATTTATAGATTTTCTTGAATAAAAAGCAATGTTGAGTTGTGTCAGACAAAATTTTTAACCTTTTTTGTATTCGACGCTAAAATCATGTCTTGCATGAATCATTTGATTTAGAGTTAAATAGAAAAATCTTAATAATAGCATCTGTAATCGAAAGGAGAATAAAGATCGCCTTTTTTATGTTTAGTCACTTATTATTTGTTACTTTTCTCACTTTTTTGTAAGTACCTCAGCAGTTGCAGGCCTGAAATATAGAATATGGCTTGTCTGTAAATTCTGAAAGTTTATTGGAAAACATCAACTCAGACAACTCCTGAATGAATATTTTTTTTATGCATTCAATGATATAAAAAATTATGAAGCTCCAAATAATCTCTTATAAGAATTTCCAACTATATTATTCAAGTGATTTTTAAAAAAAAAGGAATAAAAAGAATTTTTTTAATTTAATTTAGTAAAGGTAATTACATAAAGATATTAATTTATAAACCTGAATGACAGTTTTAGGTTAAGAATTCTTTCAGATGATATGTAAAAAGTTCCATGTTTATTAATAAGGAATTTTCTTTGCCTTTCAGGTGAATATGTTGCTCAATTCAAATTCACTGTGTTATTAATGCCTTCAGGATCCCATAAAATCACATCAGGTCCAATTGATTTAGATCTGTATGAGACAACGTTAGGTGTGGAAGATGAATCACTTAAAGTAAGTTTCTTTCTCTCCCTTTTCCCTGTTTCTTTTCGAATGTCAGTAGGGTTCTGTTTGAGTATATCTTTTACTTTGTAGTTGTTTAAAAAAGGGGGGGGGGTATTTAAATTTAAATATGCAAGCATATGTTTCTAAGTTATTCGTGAGCCATTTAAGTTTATTCACTCTTTTTTCAAATTCAATCAAACATTTCTTCTCTTTTCAAAATATTTTTAATAAATAAAGGCATATATTTCTCAAAGAATGTTTATCAAGTATTCCTGAAAAATACTTATTTATAATTTATTAATTTTTAGTATGGGATAGTTTTATTATCATAGATATTTTTTCATTGTTTAACTGCCATAACATAATTATTGCTTTTACTTGGTATATTAAGGATTTTCTTCGTCCAGCTTAAATTATTAGCAGGCATTAATTTGTAAATAATTATGATGAAAATACTAGATATTAAGCCTAAAATTAATTGTAATCAACAATGGTTCATAAATAATTTACAATGAATTTTTATCAAATCAAATTTGCTGTATTGTGAATTAATTTGTTTGCCACATCTCTTGTAGAAGATGTTTAACATTGTTATGTCTTTTATATATGAATAAAACATTAACTGAAATGGCTTAATATTTATATTGGTTTTTAATTCTCATGTTATTTACTACTGTCTTATTTTTTAAAGCTTTTGATTAATTGTTTTTATTTCTCATGATTTATAAATTATATCTTTTCATTCATAGACACTTCTTAATCGGTCTGTTGCTCCTAAGTCTCAAAGAAAAAAGAAAAAGAGGGCTGAAAAGGCAGTGGCTAATTCATTAGAAAATAATAAAATCACGGATTCAAAGCCAGAAGAACCAGTAAAGGATTGAAAAGGTTTATTTTAGAGTAATACATTTGTATAATAAACACTTTATATTTATCTATGAACTTTTTCAATTTTAATTATATTCATGAATTTATTAACATACATTCTTTTAAATCTTAATTAAGATGTTTTCTTTATTAGATATTGTTATAATAGTTGTGTATCATTTAATTTAACCCTTGCCTTAAAAACACCTATGGGAGGCGTGATCGTACTGTTGTGCCTAAAATGAGAACCTTGTATCACACACACGTGATGATTCTGTCTGGCCAAAATTGAAGAGCTCATATCTGTAATAAAACAGTACCCCTTACAAAATTTTGACTAATATTATACATTATCCACTGATAGGTTATTCAAGCAATAAATTCTACATAGAAAATATTTAAATGACTGAAAATTTTTACTTTTGTTATATAACCAAAAACATAGAAATAATATGTGAAATAAAAACATTGATAAATTTTTTTAATAAAAATGAAATGAAATATTATAAAATTCTGTGGTTTTATTAAATAGTAAATGCAGTACTATTAATGTCAACTGGTTTGCTCACAATTTAGCCTGTGATGAAACTGCTTCTGGTCATGAGGCATGAGAAAAGCTTTCATCCAAAGTGGCATACACACAATCGTCGCTCAATTCATAAGGCAAGAGATTAATGGCTTAGTTAAAAATTAAATTTGAAACTCTTTACATATTATAAGTTCTTTGTTAAATTTACATTTAATATTTATATTTGCCCAATACCCAGAACAGCTGAGCTGTCTCTTTTTTACTATTTGGTTGATCTTATATTTTTGGAATAATCTAATTTAATTGAAGTAGTAATACAGCAATTAGTAACCAATTGGAATGTTATATACTCATTCTGTATTGCACTAATACTTTATTTTGATAGTTACAGCTTGCTTTCTCTCTTTATAGGCAACTGGGTGACTTAGATTTGAGCTTCAGATAAAGTTCCTGGACTCGTTTGTGGCACCAACTGTTGTATCGTGTATAGTGACTACACCATTGGAGAAGATGCTGCTGACAATTATTTTTCTCCTTTTTTTTTATTTTAAAAATTTTTTTATGACAGTTCAGTATGATGCCACTGTAAAGAAATTTATTGACCTGTAAATGACTGTAAAGGATGTTGGTGCCAATACGACCTAGGAGCATTGAATGTGTAATTAAAAGTCCCCCCTTTTTGACAGACATTTGTGTTGTCTTTCTCTCTCACACTCTCTTGTAGTTATTGAACAGGGTTTGTACATTCTTTAAAAACTTTACTTTTAGATAAATGCCTTAATTTTTTTTTTTCAACAACAGCTTAATTTTAAAAAATAAAAACTGAGTAAGTAGTATTGCCAAGAGATATTGTGTGACTTTTTACAAAATGAAATTTCAGCAAGATACTACTGAAGGTTGGGGGAGGTTTGTGAAAAGATCAAAATCATTAATTATTTCTAAGCTTTTTTCAGATATCAGTGGATGGCTTATCTGTCAGTTGACATTCATAAAGCTTTACACCATGATTCCATATTTTAAATAATGTTTTTTAGAGAAGGGCTATTATCTAGTGATTTATTGGGATCAGTGTTAATTACTGAATTGGTTATTCCAAGAGAGATTTTCATCCAAGATTCCAAGAGAGAATATCAAAAATGAAAGTTCTTGTAAAATTGTGTAATTGAAGTTATAAATCTTTATAAGTTTCTGTCGACTATAATTTTTCTTTTTCATAGAGATCCTACTGAATGGTTAGGGCTCTGATTTTCGGTACCAGAGTTCATAGATTCAAATCCCATTGTGGCATGGATGTTTGTAGCCACTTGGAATCTCTTTTAACCCCTTCCCTGTTTTGCCGTACAGCGTACGGGCAATCTGATTTCTATTTCGCTTGCACTGTTTTGGCCTTTTTTTTTTTTTTTTCAATTTTAGTAACAAATTATTCATATAGATGGCGATAGTTGTCCAGTAAATGATAGTTTGCAGTTTATTGCATTTTCTACTCAGATTGGTTCAAAAGTGCAGGTTTTTTTCGTATGTTGCGTTTGTTTGGTTATACTTTACTAACCGCCTGATAATTTTATTGATGTAAGGGTTGAATAATATATATTTACTTTTAAATAATGGATAATTCAGAGCGTACGGAGCTAATTTCTTGTGATTCAAACTGTGACTCAGAATCAGAAAATGAATTATCTGTAAATGATAGTAGCAAAAGTTTACTAGATAACCTGGATAGTAGTGACTCTGATAGTAGTACAGATATAATCAGTCAAGTAAGACAGTTTTTTTAAATTAATTGTGATAATCCTTCGAATCCGCCTCCTAGATTTGCTTTCACTGGAATTTCAAAAATTAACTTTGATATTGATGAGACTAAAGATAAACTTCAGTTCTATGATGCTTTCATAGAAAGAAAGAAAGTTGTAATAAATGCTTAAAAATATTAGAAATGCCAATTTTAGTAACATATCTTTACAAATGTAAAATAAACAAAAAAAAATGTGACTTTAAAAAAAATGGAACTGTCAAAGGCATTTCATAACCTACTTATTATAACAAAAAATAGAAGATAAAGTATTAGTCAATCAGATCTGATTCCACAATAAAATTCTTTTCCATTTGTTTTCATTTTTGTTCAGTTTAATAGGCAATTGATCAATTTAATTTATTTTAACCAACTTATTTTGTAAATACTTTCGATTATCTCTACTACTGAGTTAAAATTTTGTGATATAAACCTTTTTCTGAAAGGTTTATATACAATAAATAAAATATGGTTGTTCAAAGGTTTTTTTTTTTTTTTTTCTTTTTAAATTTTATTTTGACATATTAAACTAGTGATTTGAATCTGTTTTAAACATATTTTTTAAGGAAAGTTTTTGTAATTTTCATATTTAGGTATTTGTTTTTGTATTTCATAAAATCCAAAAAGTACTCTTTAGTAGTTTACTTTCCTTATTTTCCTCCCAATTTTTTTTTTCTTGTGTTTGCTTACCCCTTCCTTTCTTTCTCAAAAATGAATTGCTTTTCATATTTCGTGGCATAATTTACATTAGAGTACGTCCAGTAACAATTTTGAGTTTATTTTTTATACAATAACTCTATAAATAGTTTCTTTTATTTATAGTTGCACATGCAGGAATGATGCTATTAAAAACACAATACATTATCCCTATAGTTTGAAACAAGGAATGGATCTGTGTTAAAAAGTTTTTAATTGCATTTATTTAAAATAATTGTCCTTTTAATTTTCTGTGTATAGTAATTTCATTTGTTAAATATAATGGGTTGTCTGGCATTTTAGTGAGTTAAACACTTGTGTGTTACTCTGTTAAAGTTTACATATTAGACTTTTTTTTTTTTTGCCGTTATTAGGAATCTGTTGAAATAAACATACTTGCAATGAATTATATTACCTGGGAAAGTTTAAATGACTTTACAAACATAATTGATTTATTATCTTTATGGCAGGATTGTATTAATGTGTATATACACTATACACTGTGTAGCCTAATTTTTGGGTCACGTAAGAGTTCTTTTAATTTTTTCAAATATCTAAAAATAATTGTTTCATGTTTTTTCTCTACGTAAATACTTTGTGAAGTTTCCAAAACAGTTTTTTATTCTTAATTCCCAGAGTTTATATCAAGTTATATTTCAACAGGTTATGAAATTTGCAAAATATTTGTAAATTTTCAAGACAAACAAGGTAGAAATATGATTGCAATTTAATTGATGGCAAGAAAAGGAAATGTTCTTTTACTGTACGTACATAACTTTTCCCCCCTCATTTGGTAGCCAATACTGTAGGGCAATTTATATTTTTAATAAATTTCTGTGTTCATATTATAAAAATTAAGAAACATGTCAGCACTGTACAAATTAATATTTTTAGTCACTCTAAAAGTAGTTGAATACAGAGATGCTTTTCACAAATATTTGATATATCGGCTTTTAAGCAAATATTAAAAGAAGGTATGTAGTACTACTTGCTTCTTATGATTTTATTCCCCCTTTTCCTTGGTAATTAAAAACAATTTATCAGTGCAATTTATAATAATCAAAATGACACTTTTTTAACAGTAGCTGAAATGTGGCTCATTGTACAACTGATTTATTTCTTAATTTTCACAATATGCACTAATAATTTAAGTTATTGTATCATCTGGTTTACAAGAAATTAAAAATACTGATATTTTTCATACTTACACATCAATAGAGTATTTCTTTTATTTAAATTTTAGTTTGAACCATCATGATATTTTTGCAAATATGCAACTTCTCCATAAGTGTTGTAAGGTGAGAAAAAAAAATTTCAAATATTATAGAAAAATATTTTTTTTCTTTAATATACAGTTTATTGAAAATAAACCATAAAAATATTAAGTCATTTGAATGTAATATAAAAATTAATTTCCAGCTTTTTAAAATATTTTGCAGAAAATCTAAATTTTATTTTTTGCTTTATGAAAGTTCTCATATGAGCAGACCTCGTGAAACTTTGAAAAGGGTGAAATGATATTTCAGAACCAGAGTTTGTGGGTTCATGGAGGTTCTTAGCCATTTAGAGTAAACTTTAAGCAGTAGTGTACTTGACTTTACAGATTATCCTTTAAATTAACAGTTTTTATGTTAGACTGAGAATTTCCTTTATTTCTGATACAATGAAAATTAAATTGAAAAAAGAACATTGGACTTTTTTACTTCAGTAATAAGTAAAACTTGCAACATTCATTTAATATCAACAGAAATTTATGTAGTTAATAAAAAGACGTACTCATGGACTTTCTAAATACTATTCTGAGATCTTATAAAGCATTTCATCATAGTTTTGGAGTTATATGTTTAAAGATATTAAATTTGCATATGAACTTAATAAAAAAAAGGGGGGGATATCACTGAACTAGAGATTATGAGTGTTATTAGAGTTTCATAGATATGACTATAAAAATTTGAAATTTAGAAAAAAAATTTAACGAAATTAAAGCATGGTACATTACAGTTTGATAAATTTATCATATTTTATTAATTTTGTAAAATATTCAGCTTAAATTTAGGTTAATTTTACATATTTATGGAATCATTTTAAAATGTTAACTATTATATATAGACCTATCAACTAACTAATATAACTGATGCCAATTTTTATAAGTTGACAAGTATGTGATAGGTTCTGGTCTCATTTGCCTTTGTATAGCAAAAATATGAGACACTACTGCTGCAAACTATCATTCATCATATGAGTTGCTGTTTTCTTAGTTTTAACTAATAAATGTTTAATGAATGCACAGTGTGAAATTAATTTCCAGTTTATTATTTTCCTAATAATTGGTCAGTTCTGAGAATGCTGAGTTAGTGTATTCAAATCTCACTACTGGCATATATGTTCATAACTATTTGGAATTGTCTTTAAGCAGTATTTCCCACTGTCATTAGCTCTTACATAGCAAAACAGTAGACAGTATTGCAAAATCAAACCAATTCTAATAATTTCTGTTGATCTCTGTATTACTTTCAGTAAATATTTCTCTTTCAGTTAATATTTGTTTAAAGTATGATTTCAGGTAAAAGTGGGATTTTAGAATATTCCAATTTAAGTACTTTTAGTTTAATATAATAAGCTGATTATGTTTATTTTTTCTATCTGCATGTATTTGATAACATTTGAATGATTATGTGGCATAGACTGATATCAACAAACTGAATTTTTTATTTTCAAGACGGTGGGAAGCAAGACTTCTAATAAACATAAGTGTTTAATATTATGTATTTTAAAAGAAGAGGATCCTCATTTTCAAGTTTTAGAGAAAAGTGACTTGAAGATTAAAAGAAGTATATATTTTTACTTTTAAATAAAAATTATTTACAGTTTAAGCAGTTATCAAAAACAAATTAATTTCCTATAGAAACCCAGAGAAAATATCTTTCCAGCCAACAAAATGAAATTCTGGAATGAATAATTATCATTTCTTACCGGTGTTTTTACATACATACCTGGACAATTAATACTTAAATATGAATGGTTTTGATTGGGATTTGAAAAAGTTATCAAAATGTTTAGGGGTATTCATTACTGATATACACATAATATACATATTGATTTGCTTTATCGACCATTATATGCATGTAATATAAAATAACTATATCTTAGAATCAAATGTTTAAATAAAATCACCAGCCACTATCAATTCACAGTTAAACTAGGAGCCCATTCATTAGAGATTTTATGTAACATTCATCTGGAATAACCATGACAAAAATGTTTGCATTTTCCGGTATACATGAATATGAAGCATTGAGTTTTTACTCATTGAGAATATTCAGGATTATTTTATTTTTTGTTTATAAATTATTACTCTCCATCCATAGATAAACCTATTTCTTCTGTACTTTGTTGAAATAATTCATTAAGTTCATAAGGGAGAGCTTTGTATGTTTTACTGCAAAGATTTTCATTTGTTTTTTGTTCACTTTTTGTTAATAGATGCTTTAAACTTTGTAAATGAATGTCAGAGAACGAAGTACGAGAGTTATTTCAGAATGATTCATTTTATCACAATTATAAATTTGAAAATATTTATTATGCTTTTAAATACTTTCAAAATGTTTTTTACTTGTTGTTGGTATGATTTTTCTTAGCTTTTTTAGAGGAACAATCATCTATAAGTTGCAGAGGTTATAGTCAGTTTCCCTCTATCTTCTATAGTTTTAATTAGCACTGTGATGTTCTCAAATTTCAAGTACCATACTTGAGAAACTGTGAAATAAGTAATTGAATATAGTTATCAAATATCTAATGGCAGTATTATTACCTTGCTCAATATAAAATCTAAAAATATTATTCTCCAGGGTTCCCACAGTCCTTAAGAACTCCTTAATTTTAGCTTTCATTTTTAAGAGCCCTTAAAACTACTTCATTTTTGTCAAAGGTCCTTAAAAACTCCTTGATTTTCAATTTGGAATGCTATCAATTTCTCCATCAATGAGATCCACAGTCTCGTGATTTCCTATCAGTTTTCTTATATGACAAATAAATAATCTTTCGTATACTTAAAGGGTTTAAAGTATAAATTCAGCTGATCTTTCCTAATAGCTAACAGTCATGCAGATTTTAATTAAACAAGCATGGAGGATGGGGGTTTGTAGATATTTCAGTTACTTATGGATGTTTAATTTTCCTTGCATTGAATGTAATAGAAAAGTCTTAAACTTTCTTCTTTCCCAGGCAATATGGATCAGCTAGTATATACATATATATATATATATATATATATATATATATATATCAGTCATTTTTAAACCCTCAGAAAGTACTGTTTATAATATTGTTTTTATTCACAATTTATTTTTAGTTTGATCACTCAAAAAACTTTAGATGTACACTCTTCAAAATTAGGTGTTGTCAAATACATTTATCGTATATTAATTTTTAGGCATTTTTAAAAACTTAATTCTGATATATTGTAGGGAATTTAGAAAAACATGCCTTGTCTGGTTCATAATCATTAAAATATGTTCCTCATGAGATAGGGTTTATGCTGTTATGTTGTGTATTTTAAGTAGGTCCTTATAAAAAGTTACTTTGGTCCTTAGAAAGTCCCTAAAAAGTCCTTAACTTTGTTCTGGAAAAAGAGCGTGAACCCTGTTCTCATATATCTGTATTTATATATATATATATATATATATACATACATACATACACACACAAAAAAAACCTGTAACTGTCTCAAAGTCCTATATTAGAATGGTTTGAATCTGACAGACAACTGATTTGAGCCTGTGCTGTGCTCCCTACATGGTTGACTTGTTTCAAAATGACTAACAACTACACAGAATTGGCAAATGTGAAAATACAGCAATCGCATTTTTTTTCTTCTTTTCTGTAGCAGCTATCTATTATAGCCATTTAAATGAGGTCTAAATATTGTAATGTATTCTGTCCTTAAAATTAGATCTTACTAGTTTTTGTTTTGAATTAATTCTGCTTTGATCTTTCCTCAATAGGAATTCAGAGCTTTTAAATTCTATTGTTTCTGTTCCCAGTGTTCAAGTAGTCTTACTGAGTTGCTGAAATTATTATAGTTGTATCTATATTTGTAACTACGTATGCGAGACATTCATGTTATGTCTGCTTCTACTTTACAAAGCTGATAAAAAGTACACATCTGCCATTATTTGTAAAATTAGATTGCTTTCTTTCAGATCTACTTGTAGCTGAAAATGATACTACTTGTAGCAAAAGGTATGAAATTAAAACTTTTATTTAAAAAAAAAAAAAAAAAAAAAACCAATTCTGCCTACCTTTAATTAAGGGTAATTAAATTTTTATGTTTATATTTTAGTTTACATATTATTTTAACAGTATCAGTCACTATTTATTAAAATAAGTATTAAATTTTTCTTAACTTAAAATATTTTCTTAAGTTCCAATGCTCTTTCTTCTCTTTTTTTTTCTATTTTATAAAATGCATTTAATTTTTTTTATTGTGTCATATTACAATAAGAAAAAATTTTAGAGAATAATGAAAATTTACATGATGATATTTTGAAGATATTAAGTACTATTATATAGATAAAAACTTGTAAGTTAATTGAGTTTAATAATTTTCCTAATGTTAGATATGTTTTGAAAATTTTAAAAGAGAGAAAAATGAGAATAGTACGTTAAATATTTACTAAACTTCCTTGTTTACAAGGATTTAACTTTTATGTGTGTTATTCCACTATACATGAAATTTTTTGTTTTAAAGACGGTCAGTGTTTTGCATTAATTGTTCTCCTTATAATATTTTTCTTTTTATGTTGTGTAAACAGGAAAATTAAAATTTCATACCACTTCTCACAGTCTGTATTGCATCTATTCATTCTATTACCTGGATTGAAGTTTTAAATGAGTTTACTTTTATTTTATTAAAATAAATAGTTGAATGAGTTACAGTAAATTATGAACTCTATTTTTTGCATAGCCAGTGTGAAGCATGTTATTGTCAGACACTGTTATTTATTTATTTAGGAATTGACAGATATTAACAAAAGATAACTTTTAATTACTATTGATCAAAACCTGTTTTAAATGTTTCTGAAATATAAGAATTGAATAGAATAATTATGATTTATCAATTTTTGACTGTTCAATTAATGAAATTTCCTTTGTTTTCATTATTTCTGTTTGGGAGCCATTTGAAATATTTTTACTAATCTGTTAGTAAACCTTTCTTTTTCTGTATAGGTTGGTTGGTTGGGAGCACTACGGTCTACTTTTTGCTACACGAGGGCTAATGAGACCGGGACCTACTGTTTAAAGCCGATTCCGAACGGCTACGAACATCCATGCCTCAGTGGGACTCGAACCCACGAATTCCGGTTCCGAAGGTCAGTGCCCTAACCATTCGGCCATCGTTCGGCTACTTTTTCTGTAAGTAAATGGTTCTTGTGTAAAATCAGTGTTAAATAACACTGCTAAATTATTTCTGTTATTTCTGAAATTCTTGAAAAGCTTCCTTTATATCTTTTAATTTATTGTTATTAGTTTTAAAATAATAGTTATATGAAATAATTTTTTAGGGGATATTTAGCGATCACAAATTTAAAACTTAACAAAAAAAAGCCTCTATAATATAAGCATTCGAAGAGAAAGTGGTATATGTTTTAAAATTATGCAAATTGAGCTAGAAGTTCTAAGTGTGATTGTTTTGTTTTTAAATTGGTATTTTATTTTCTCACTCCACCCCCACATCTGAAACTCAATTTATGTTAATTAAAATTTGAAGCAAGCGTTTAAACTAAGTTTTACAAATGTTATAACACAAAAAGGATCATTTTAAAATATCCAGAAATATTTTTTAAAGTGAAACTAGTTCGGACAGTTTTCGCGAGAATACACTGCATTCTTAAAAATGGGGTGGGGAGGATACAGGGCCATGCAGTGCCTTTGATACAGGAAGGAGACCCAGGCAGTGGTGTACGCAGAATTATTTCAAGAGGGGGGTTCATAATTTTAAAAATAATAGACCGCATAATTTCTACTAAAATTTTTATTTTTGCCATTTTGTCTTAGTTCAAGGAGGTGTTAAAACCTCCCCCCCCCTTGCGTACGCCCCTGGACCCAGGAGTAGCGAAATCAAAACATTTAAGAACAGCATCATACCGAGAAAATTTACGACGCTGTTCTTGGGATGGGGGCTGTAAATATAAACCTCATTTTTTAAAAGTATTAAGCAATTACTTTACAAGTAATTTTTGTAATGTGTCGTATCCTTGCGTTGTGTGTGGTTAAATGACCGGTAAGCATTTCATATCAAATTTCATATCAACGAAGGGGGTAAAAACAGAAAGGGCACAAAATATACTTTGTGTGTGATAACACTAGTACTGGATTCGTTGGTTAGTTGTTATTTTAATCCTAGAATAGAAATTTTGATATTTTCAAAAGTTTGTAATAATCACGAGCGATGAAATTCATGACTTGTTAATAAAATTTGATCATGTTTTTAACGATGACGTATGCAGCTCCTGTGGCCTAATGGATAAGGCGTTGGCCTCCGGAGCCAAAGACTGTGGGTTCAAGTCCCACCAGGAGCGTAGAAGTTTTCTACTCCCGTCGCCGTGTTTGATATTATTTACAATACGCGTTCATGCTTCTGTTGATCTCTTGACCTAATTTTTGTAATGCCAATGCGGCTTATTGTATGTAGGCTGAATTCTTTCGAAACTGCCTTCCGGAATATTTGGTATTCGGTTGTTTTTTATTACTTTAAAATTTACAACTAGGAAACAATCGAAGAATTTGTTATTAGAATAAGTAAGAATTTTCTGTGAATTCTTAGAAAAAATAATACACATACGTGATCTTTAACTTAAGCCAGATAATTTGGAAAGCTAAACGGTGTGTAAACCTTACGTAACTTTAAAAAGGTTTGATGCGATTTAAAATAAGTAAAAAATTACGAGGAATGATTTTAAATTATTTAGGTTTTTTAATACACAATAAATTTAAGATTTCGCAGATATCAAATTTTTAATTTAGTACTTTCAAGTGAATTATTAGTTATAACTCCTTGAGTTTTAACATTCAAAATTAACAACGAAGTTAAACATTTTTAAATCTAAAAATAATTTCTGAAATATTAAATATTTATTTTCAAGATTTTACGAAAGTATCAGTTGAGTTATATAATGTGTATTAGTTGAATATTAGAGAGCTTATTTTAATGCTGATTAAAACACTATCGTAATTTTATATAATGTGTTCTTTTATCAGCTTTTAAAATGTCTGATAGTGATATTCGTTTACAAAAACGAAAATTGGAAATTTTAAGATAATTATCTTGTTCTGAATTAATTTAACAAAAATCTAAATTTTAACTAACAGCATTAATAAATTATGTTTCCATAAGCCATCAAACTTATAAAGGTTTTCACTTTATTATTTTTTAAACCAGTTACCTAGTTTTTCAGCTGTTACGTTAGGTTTTATGATTATTATAGAAACAAAGAGTAAAATCCTTATTGTTGCCTAATAATTGAGATTTATTTATTTATATTAAGGACACTGAGCTGTGAAATATTTGCAGATTAAAAATCATTGCAGAAATAGATGAAAAAGAAACTTTATTAGTGGCGCCATCTAATGGTACTATTTTACATTTTTCCCCCAAGTTAAATTTTTTCAGAACTAGAGTTTATTGTTCTTCATATGGACAAGAAAATAGCCGTTATCTTTAATTTTTCATTCTTTGATTTCGAAGTTTGTATTTTTCTTGACATTACATATACTCAATAAAAGTTGTATTAATTTAAATTGGGTTTTTGTAATTGCAACAATAATTTTCTTTGAATTTCAAATCAGGTCAGAAAAAAGTATTATTTTTTTAAACTTATTTAAATGTTATTCTTTCCTCTTTCTTGCTCTAACAAATTTAAGTTTCTTTACCTTAAATTTTCAAATTATGAAAAAGAATTTATCGTAATCAGGATAAAATTGATCCTCTGACTTGAAATATAAGCTATTAAAACCCTAAATGACGCTTATACATACGTGAGTAACAAGGCCGTAGGAAAGGGGAGGGATTTAGGGGACTGGTCCCCCTCCGAAATTTTTAAAGACTTCCGTGGAAAGAAAAAGGACCATGAGTGTGGGTGTGTCTTCTGCCTAGCTGTGCATAGACAACAGTGGGTTTAGAACAGTGACTTGAATTAAGGAGTTGGTGTAGATTGGATTCGACATGTAAGTACAGAATGACTTGCAGTTTTGGCAACTCATAAGAATTTTGTTAAACAATCATAAGAAATTGTGAAAACGTTTTGGAAAAAATTTCAAAAAAAGAGCATATTTTCTAATATACAGGTAAAATTTTGAACATTTTCATTCTCTTTCAAAATTATTCTTTTCCCTTAGTTATACTTCTGTTTTAAAAATCAAAATTTAACATCATGCATAGTTTATATATTTTCAATGTTAATTTTACTATCAAATTCATTGTGTGATTACAAAATTACTCATTCAAGACTAAATTTATCCATTTTATCATTTTTAATTATTTTGATGTTTTACAATCACATTGTATTATGATACTCATTAGGAGTATACATACATAAGAAAACCTGTAGTTTTATTGAAGTATCCTTCACAAAAACAATGTCCCCCTCCGAATATAATTTCTGGCTACGGCCCTTGTGAGTAAACTAGTCATAACTAGTTCAGGAATGGTCAAAATGGATATTTGACGTTTCTTCTCGCACGTACACATAGACGTAATATTGAAACTAGTGAAAATACAGTCCGGCATAGTCACAATAAGAATATTCGTTTAAATCTTAGCTTTGAAATTTGCCTTGATTACAATACTTCCATTGCTTTATGAGGAATTGAAAAGGGTGCACGTTATACAGCGAATATACATGAAAAGATCTAAAATGCAGTTTAGAAGTATGTGTACACTTAGGGTTGCCATCCATCCCGATAAATCGGGACCGTCACCGTTATGGACATTCTTGTCCCGACTACCAGAAAAAAAGCTCGCTGAAAAAGTTGAAATCTTCCTAAATGTCATGGTGGCCATAATGTTTTGGCTCTTAAGTGTATTTCTTTCATTACTCGTGTATTAACTTTTTATTATTATTCTGTGAAACATCGGTCAACCTACTCCCGCTCCCCCTCTCGTATATTTTTTATTTAAAAAAAAAAATCCGCAGAGATTGGAACATTATTTTCAAGAAGCACAATAATTCCATCCAATATCAAAATTATAAGATCGGTCTACATCAAATGGACCCTCTCCCCAAATGATATCACTGAATACATATTTAGCAGTACTCACCACGTGGTAACTTCATTGTGGTCATTCATTTCTTGAAGTAAGATTTTTTATTTTCTATTTGTTTAGAAACTTTACTCTTAAAATTTGTATTACCTGGCATTTTCCTCTCAGAATAAAAATCTACAGCAGTCCAGTTCTACTTTTCTTGTTTGTCATGACCGAATAGTTAGGTTGATGATCTTCGTTACAGGAGTACGTGGGTTCGAATCCCACTGTGGCATGGTTATTCGGAATCGGTTTTAAGCAGTAGGTTATGGTCTCCATTATAAATCGTGTTTTGAAAAATAGTCTGTAGGTCTCCAAACTAAAATACTTTGCTTGTCTTCGTAGAGTTGCAGTTTAGTTGTAGTTCTCGTACGGTGTGTAGAAATCCAGAATCGATTCACTTCCGTTCAAATTGGTTAATTTAATTTGTGTTGAGATGAATGTCGGGAGATATCACTGGATGTCAGAAAATGATAATTATTTTTATGAATATTGGTAAATATCGTTGCATATTATTAAAATAATATTTTATGACATTATTAACAGCATTAAGGAAAAACATTAAAAAAATTTCGTAAAAAAGGGCAAATTCATTAAATTTTATTTTTTAGAATATTTCTTTTAAAAGCAATGTAAACAACTCTTTGAAATAGTTTATTTTAAGAAATTTTAATTTTACATTATGTGGGCCATATCGCCATGTGTCCAACGTTCAAAATATTGGCAATATTTGTACGCTACAAGATACACCATTTGTATGCAACATTGTCAATAATTCATGGACTCACAACAGGTCCGTAGCCAGAATTTGTTTCCCGGGGGGGGGGGGGGGAAAGAGGAAAATCATTGTTATATGTGAATTATACTTCAGTAAAACAAAATTAAGGCATGGATAAGGTATAACAATTATAAATTTTTAATCAAATAATCAAAAAGATTTGGTGTCATTGTTTCTTCTATACGAGGAAAGGCAGAATATAGAGAAAACGTTAAATTTTCGGAGAGCGGTTAGGCAAAACTTTTTATGGCCGAAGCGGTATTTATTTATTGATTATTATTATTTTTTTAAAAAAAATTTAGAGCTTAGCAGATGGCACCTACACACACGTGGGACAATTTCTTTTGATGAAATTTTCTTTTAAAATTTCGGGAGGGTACCAGTCCCTCAAATCCCCCACCCCTTGTCTACGGCCTTGACTCACAATACCTTCAGGGCCTGATTATCGCACGGGCACTTGGGGCACGAAAACTTAGTCGAGTGCTTGAAACACATATTAAGTGGGGGGAAATTGCAAACATCGCTACCATCGTTAAGTTTTAATAAATTATTGTAATTGTGTTTGTCATGAACTATATTGTTTCCTATTAACTTTAATTTTACTGTTATTTATCTGATAATTAATTCCCTCAACAAACCTGGTGCTATTTTTATCCTATCTCAATATCGTGCTGTAATTATCTGTTATTTCTCATGACCATGCGTTACAGAAGTGCTGGCTTAGAGGGCTTGGCCCAGGAAAGCCAGTCAGGAGAGCTCCAGAGCGATGTCCATTTTATCCTATGAGTTGTTGCATATTTATAAGACAGATTATTAGCAACGTACCACTATAAACCATTAAACCATCTCATCAATTTAAATTATTTTTAATTCTATTATTAATATTTATTTTCTGCACCACAGAGCTTGTGAGTGTGACAACGTAAAAATAAAAAAAAAAGTGAGTCACTCTAGTTCTTTAAAAGTCCTTCATTTTTAGCACGGCTAAACAGAGGCAATAATGATTACATAAAATGAATATTAAGTGTTTTTGATTTTGAATATTACTTTAATGCTAATTTTATTAAATATGTTTGATAATTCAATGTTATAATTTTTATATGACTGTAATTATGGTAACTTGTCACTATAAATTTGTATGGGGGTGGAGGGCTCAAAAATTGGATTGTGCCCTGGGCACAAAAGTATCTTAGTCGGGCCCTGACCTTAGGGTAGCACTCACCGAGTTGACCATTGCGGCAGCATCCTTAAGTCTGGGACCTGATTACAGTTTGCTTGAATTCCACTTCGATATGGAAGTGTAAAGAGGTTTGGGATTATCTTAAAACAACGCATGTATCGATCAAGTTAACTTATAGTAGAATAATCATTAATCGTAGACATCGTTTTTGCCGCCACAAGCAAACCCCAAAAATGCCCGTCTCCAAGCTTATTTTTTATTTATTTATTTAAAACTTTCAAATTAAAAATACAGTACCTTACTTCTCCTTTATATTCTAGTTTCAAGTAATTGAAATACATGTTTGTAGTGTTGTGTTTAGTTCTGCGCTCTAGTTCAGGCGGTATTGTACCCCTAAGTATTTGCTTACCGCCTAGGGTAGGACATTCAACAAGTCCCGTTTAATTTTAATAGACCTTAGTGAAGTGTACAGAACACCCAGGCAACTTGTTCTAACGGGAATCCCGTTGCCATCACAACTGGGTCTGTGACAGGATTTCCATCGCGATATTTTATCGTTATCGTGAAATACAAACATCCGTGATGGAATCAACGATGTGATAATTCGATAGCTCGGGAACAAAAGTTCGAATTAAGTTTTGTCAACATAATTTCTTTCTCTGGCAGTATTGCCATATTTAAATGTACATGATTGTGTACTTAAAGACCTTATCCCAAGTCAACATATACGTGTTGAAAAAGCAGTAGATTCAGTTTAGGATGCCTTTTTCTATTGAAGAATATGTGGATCTCTCGTGTGAGAGCAAAACATTTTCAAGCGGTTAAAGACCGTATAAGTCAACGGAATTCAGATAAGTCGGTTGAAAAGGTTTCACTGTAACACTAGAAATTTGTACATTACTCATCAGTTAAAGGAATCTTAAACTAACTCGTACATGTTGACGTGTGATAAGATCTGAAATCTATAGTCAATGTGCCACTATTATACTCCGCAGAATTTAGTGCTATAAAGAGTTTCGACGTTATATCGAATTGCGATCCCACATCTATAGATAAATTTGATTTTAAACACTGCTTACTCTTTAGATTTCAGTCAGAAGAGAATTAAAAAGATGTTAGTAAACAGATTGTTGTTACCGGGATATGAAAAGGCGGGCGGTAGAAAGGTTAAGAATCACTGAGTTAAACAGTTCGTCGGAGTGCAGTTTGTGAAACAAGTGAAACACCGCACACCGACTGCCTATCACTTGTGTCAAAGACAAAGGACCCATACAGCACAAAAATATTGGACAAAATTATAAAATATCAGCATCCCCATATGATATCTCTGAATATCATTTTTTAATATTTAGCAATGTTAACAATATTAACCACGTGAAACCTATCTACTAGGTGATAATTTTACCATTCGAACTAATTTTTTCACCTCTTCATGAAATGAGGCTTTTTTTTATTTGTTTAGAAGCTTAACGTTTCAAATTTGTATTACTTGGCATTTACCCTGTTGTTTGTTACTGTTGTCTTATATCACTTGGTTAAAACAAGCACGATTTGAGCCGGAGGCTACACATATTAAGGCAAAGAGGTGCGCCTTTCGTTTTAATGAGCACCATTAAGGTGAAAGTACGACTTATGCTCAGGTAGGTCCTCCTAATTTTGAAGCAGGAACCAAGCAGAAGACCCCCCCTAGGCTTGGCGTGCCACCCCAGAGAATTTGATTGAGAACATGGAGGACATTGTGACCACCAACCTATTTACGCGCTCCAGTCACCTTAAACGAACGCGTTGGATCTTAGGACGGCTAGGGCTCGGGAACCCGCAACCCTCCAGTTCCGAGAGCGTTGCCTTTGCTGAATGAGCTACCGCGGTTCGGCATTTTCCCTAAGGACCAAAATCTTTGGCAGTCCAGTTCTACTTTGTTGCTTGTCTCGTAAGGATCGCAATAATTACAATGCGTCGTAGTACTCGTCGTAAAGGGTAGAATCGTTTAAATTCCGGTCACAATCAGCTGATGTGTTGCGCTAAATGTCGTGAGATATCATTGGACGTCAGAAAATATTTATTTTTACGAATATCGATAGATATCGCTGAATATTATTAAACAATATCATTTTTATTCCATTTTTAACAACATTATGAAAAAAAAAACATTCAAAAAGTGGGTTTCGTAAAAATTTGCCAATTTAATTTAGAATAATATTTCTCTCATAAATCACACAAACAACTCTTCTAGACAATTTCAAATTTCAGTTTTACATTACATGGGTCAATGCTGACAGATATCTTAAATTAGATTGCCAAAATATTGGCCAAACATTTGTACAACATTGAAAGATAAATACGTGCTACCTGGGACTTGGACCATCTCTTTACCTGATGACTTTAATATCCAGAGGGGGGGGGGACAACGTCTCTCACGTTCGCGGTCACGATCTTCAATCCGTACGTGTCCTCTGGGTAGTGCTAAGTGACAGACAACCTCAGGGGTATACCTCCTTTAGGTATACACGGGTGTCACGAGCCCGGGGTTCACCCGAGTGATCTTTTTCTAGTGTCTTCTCTGGTAGACCAGAACTTGCCTCTGTAGTGATTGTTCCTTACTGGAGTTGACCAAAGTAAGCTTCGAACCCTGACAGACCTCGCGTAGGTCAGCGGCAGCTTTATAGCTGTCGTAGTGATTAGTCTTCAGTTTGTTGCTGCTGTATATCTTGGAGATGGGTCAGTGTAAGAATTCTACTTAATATCCAGAGGGAACGTTTAGACAACGCGTTGGTTACTCATAATTTTTTATGAGAACGTCCTCACCTCCTCGCTTCCTTGTGAGCTGGAGTGTATTAAATTTTTGTTTGGATCACTTTTTGCCTAGAGGCCTAAATTTATGTTTTGAAATTATGATTTTGTTACTTTCGGAGGTTGAAGTGAAGACCTTACACTTCTCTAGGTACTCCGTTAAACCCAATTACCTTGACCTTGAGTTTGTTGTTGTATGTCTTAGAGATGGGTCAGCGTAAGAATTCTTGAGGGAACGTTAAGAGGGATTTTACCTTTCGGGGATAACATTCTTCATGATTTCATTACTGTGAAGTTTGCCCTGACTTAGAAATTTTACGATATGCTTAAGGTTGAACCGGAGTATTTATTGTCCTACATTTGAGCTATGTGTGACATGTGTGTGTCATGGGGAATTTCACTAATTAAATTTAAATAAGGGGTATTTCTTAGATCTTATATTACACACACACACACACACACCTGGTCTTATGTAGGAGATTGCTTCGTAACGTTTGCACTCTCAGCTGGGATTTATTTCGAGTGCTGCAGTCAATTTTTTGGTTTGAAGGGATTCATTAACCCATTAACGCCCAGCGTCCTCATTTGAGGACAGTCAAAAAATGGTTTGTAGAGTTTTTGAAACGATTCTTCCTTTTTAATAGAAATAGATATTAATCTTATAAATAATCTCCCAAGATTTCAAATATGATAATTTCATCATTTCGATCAGCATTTTATGATTTTCAAGCTTAGAATAGGAACGTATTATGACCGGTATTCTGAACGTATACCGGTCAAAATCATGGCGAATAGCCATATCTGTAATAAGTCTTTTGCTATCATATAGGAGAAAAGTACTTTTCAGTACTTTTCTCCTATATGATAGCAAATAAATCTCTTATCACAAAGTTTTCCTTTTTTTTTTAAAGACATCTTATTATGTTTTTAAATGACACCTCCTCACTAATGATGACTTGATGTCATTTTTTAAAGGTGTTTAAATTTCATATTTTATTTTACTTCCAGGTGTCTATAATAGCTTCTATGTTGGGTATTTACTAATATATAGTCATCAGAAATATCCGAGCTTTAATGGGTTAAGCCGAGACCTACTGTTTAGAGACTATCTCGTAAAGCTAAAAATATTCATGAAAGCAGCGGGATTCAAGTCCGCAAGCACTGACACCAAAAAGTAGGATGTTACTTATTCGAATATCGTCCGGTGATTTCTTCCAAACGACTACATAAAAGAAAAAAAAAAAAGACACTTTCATTTAATAAATACCTGAAAAAAACATTGAAAACTTTTAGGACAAAAGACAGAAATCGTGAGACACCCGTCATAAATCGAATGTATTTGAAGACATGAAATATATTATTATTAGCACTCACGCTTTTATTTTTTGCGCTTTGTCCTAAAAATTTTCAATCTTTTGGGGTAGCTGAAAAAAGAATTATTTTAGTTTTTTAAGTGCGGTTTTAAATGAAAGTGTATTTTTAAGAATATTTTTTACTTATTTTTATTTGACTATGTATTATTTAATAAATACCTGAGAACATTGAAAACTTTTAGGACAAAAGACAGAAATCGTGAGACACCCGTCATAAATCGACTGTATTTGAAGACATGAAATATATTATTATAAGCACTCACGCTTTTATTTTTCGCGCTTTGTCCTAAAAATTTTCAATGTTTTGGGGTAGCTGACAAAAGAGTTATTTTATTCTTTTATTTGACTCTTTTTCAGTCTTTGCGGGAATTTTGTAATTAAATTTTCGATCATGATAGTTATTGTATTATTTAAAGAAATTTTGTAACGGAGTCCATACATACAACTACAAATAGTACTACTACTTTCAACGAATTTCTTTTTTACTGAATTGTAGTTAACATTTAGTTAATTTGTCAGTAAGGAGATACTTTTTTTGTGATCCATTCACGAATTGTCATCGAAAAGGTGCAAAATTTCAGCTGAACTGGAATATCGAGAAGTTTGAGTGTGAATTGAATGAAAGCGTTAACAGGTGATATATATATTTAATAGGCGGCTTGTGTACAGTCTCGCTTTTGGCACTGGTTTGTCTGTGTGAGGGCGTCAGGGGCGTCATCATCGTCCGGTCGTGAAGCTCTTGACGCCGAGCACGCAGACGCGCGTTGACCACAGCGTGTCCGTCAGCTTCTTGCGGAAGTCCGACTCGAACCGGGAACTGCCGTGGTGCTTCAGGGGACGACCGCAGATCTTCTCCCGGGTCGTCTTTAGGCACTCGAAAAACGCCTGAAAATTTTGAAAAAAAAATCACTTTCCTGCTTATCTATTAAATTAGACATCATTTTAATTATTTTTAATGTGTGGACACCTGCCTGTTAAGCTTTCGCCCATAAAACGCCGCCTTTTTTGTTGATTATATTATTATGAGACACCCTATAAGCGGCCAACATTATTCCCTAGGGCAACACAATAAAACAAAGTGGGTCCTCTTTATTTAGAAGCAGGGACCAAGCAGAAGACGTCTGGGTTTGTTCTGATACCTCCAGGGGTATTGTTTGGAAATCTGAACGATATTGCACACATGAACCAATTTGACGTGCTACAGACGCCATTAATAAACAGGACGGATCTTTGGTGGATTCGAGCCTCGAACCCTTAACACCCCAAGAAAACTATCTTAATAGATCGCCGCCATTGCTGATTGAGTTATGTCGGCTAGCATTTTGGTGAATGTTTTGTTTGTAAGTAAACATTGTTGTCTAAGTAGAGCTATAGTAGTGTGAAGACCCCCTTGGTTCAGAACACTAACGACCGAAATCAACTCACCTGTGTCCCACCTGCTTGACAGACTACAATAACGCGGCAACGCAGTGTTTGGGATAGTGTTGACAGTACGATTGAATAGGGGTCCCGCCCTGATCGGTCGCGGTAATGATTCCGGAGCATTGCCTCAAGAATTCCGGAACGGGACAACTAGCAAATGAGAATTCGACTAATTAACTAGCTGTAACCTTAACTGGAGTTTTCAAGTAACTGGGATCGTAACTGACCAGAAAACGGTTGGCGAGACAGTAACTGACCCCTAGGTATAAAAAGCCTAGAATTTTGCAACTTGGGGCTTTTCGACATTTTTTTACGGAGGTGCTTTGACCTCGTGGAGGCTTCCGCGACTTTTGACCGGAGCCAGCTTTTTAGCAATTACGTTCGGGAGACTCGTAAGGTCCGCTCATATAAGGAACGGCAGGGTCTCGGACACCGAACGGGGATAGATTAGGTTCGCGTTGCAGCCTGGAAAAGCCTCCCCATCGTGTGAGAATATTTGATTCTTTTTTTACGACTGTGATCATCGTGGATATGTTATCCAAGCAACAATCCTTTACATTTCGAAATGTTTTGGGATATTCGAATCCCTTTGTATATAGCCAGTATTTACTCCAGAAATAAAAGTGATTTCCAATTATGTGATCTTTCACGCTACCTCTTGACTCAAAAACATTGAAGGCGTCACAGTAGCGTCACCTGACTGCAAACCGCATATTTTTTCAACTCCTCTTCTTAGCCCACTCTCCTGTTTCTAATCATGGATCTTGTTGGTGCTTCAACCACATTTGGCGAAATTGGCGTGCTTGCAGCGTGGCGTTTGAAATCTGGCTAGGGGATCGTAACTCAACAAATTGATACATAAACAAAAACAACATTTTGAGGAAAAATTTTACAAAAATTGAATATTTAAAATCTAATTGAATTAACAAAGGAAACACATAACATTCATACTAAATAGACTGAAACATTCACTTAATCACAAATTAAATAAACTGAGTGTGATTTTCATCACAAATTTGTGATTTAGTGTAAATTGTAAAATTAATTTTAAAAATGTATTTTGAGTGTATTTTGAGTGGAAGTTGAAGAGGAGTTGTAAAATTGAAATTTTTTTTCAAATCTCTTATTTATAGTTAGATTTTTTTTCTTTATGTAAATATTTCATTATAAACCTAAATGTTTGTGCGATTTCAATACTTCCTTTACTTCGTGCCAAGAAGTAATCAAATAGCAAAAATTCAAAACTGTTCTCACAAAATCATACTTTTACTTTTCTTTTAAATGACGTAAAATCATTGATTCAACTACTTGTGGATACATCGATATCTTTCTGTTGCTATGCTTTAAAACTCCAGCACTAACATTTGGCAGATTGGTATTGTTACCGTTATTGTAGATATTTCTGAATATGAACTTCAAAATTCTACTTCAAATCGCTTTTGTGTTAAGCCCGCATCTTTAATATCCGCATATTGGAATGTTTCGTGACATAAAATGCTGATTGGAATCAAAAAGTGAAATGCACAACTAAATGTTACTAGAATTAGAAATGCGAAACTCGAACTTTTTGCGGGTAATCGTTTCTGAGTTATGCGAGATACGTATATATATACAGACCTAGCGCCTAATAAAAAATTAGGTAATGGTCATTATAAGCATTTCTGTTGAAACTGAAGATCGAAATTTTGCATGATTACAACTCTTCATTTACTTCGTACAAGAGAAGGTTAAGGAACACACATATTTCGTTCCACAGAGAATTCAATCAAAACACCTCGAATTCCATAACAGCCAAAACTAGGCGTTCGATTTCGAAACTTCCCTACTACCAGATAAAGTCTTGTAAACAGAGGTAAGAGATAGTCTGCAACGCCTTTTCTGTCTTATTATTTGCTAGCATTACTTTTGTTTTTTCCAAAGCATCTACCGATACAGACGGATGTCTTTATGCTAAACACGGCTGCGAAGCTGTTATTCATTTAGAGCACCACCAAAAGAGCACGTGTAGCTTAGGGAATGCTACGGATGTGACTCGCATAACCCCCCCCCCTGGATCCTTGTCATTTAGAAACAGATACCAAGCAGACGACATCTCCAGAAGTTTCGTTTGAGAACTTGGTTGACATGGTGTCAACGAACCTGCTTTACTTGCCCCATTCATGAACATGGCGGATCTTTGGTCAGCTCTAGCTTCGAACTCGCAGCCCTCCTGTTATGAGATCGACTCCTTTGCAGACTGGGGGACTGCGGCTCATACCGCAGATTTAAAGCCGAGGTTCTCCATAATCAAGAAAAGTTGGCTAAAATTCAGGATATTGGGACACATGTATGAAAGCATTAAAGACTTAAAAGTTAAAATTTGTAATCTTTCCATTTGTAATCTCACCATTGTTACAGTGTATAAACGTGCTAAGAATTGTCTGCATTTATCTCAAAATGCGACCAATCCTCTTAACTCTGCGATTCTTAAACTGAATGCTGCAGCACCCTAGGGCAGCGGTTCTCAAACGTTTTTTGTCGCAGCACCTTGGGGTGCAGAGGCATCCAATTTGATTACCGAGGAGGTAGAGGATAGGTCACACCTCGAGTTGAATACTAGGACAATACTCAGCACATTCCAACAGTAGCGAGGGCAGGAAACTTGTCGTTGCATCCAGTTTGAGAACCGCAGCCCTAAGGTGCCACGAGCGTATATCAGGGATGGTGCAGCTAAAAACGTTTTAAAACCATTGATTTAAAGGAACCCTTTATGGTGTATAAGATCATCTCGTCATATTTCTGAAGGACAAGCAAGATTACTCACCGTGCGTACTCCGCACCTCGTCCTGAAAGCAACCATGTCGTCATCGAGGTAGGACAACAGCTTATGGGCGCGCAGGAAGGTCTGTCCACATTTATGAAGGGCGACGCGGTGGCACTCGTCTGAAAAAGAACAAAAATCCCATTGAGAATTTAAAAGATGACACCGTATAGTACACTAGAACATCAAATATTCTTCCAAGTCTATCGTCTAACACGAGGTCTAATGACACCTAAAATTAATGTTTCGATTCCGAAAGACCACAAATATACATGCTAGTAGTGGGTTTCGAATCCACGAACCCCAGTTCCGAAGAACATCTCCCTATCCTTTCGGCCATCAAACGGCCGATATGAGTTATTTAAAAATGTAAGAAAGAGAACTTTACGAAGCGTTGGTAACTCCGAGTAATCTGAAATGAGAAAAAGAACGCAAATCCATACAGACATAATTTCGGAAAAATAAGTTGACTTAATTTGAACACTGTTAAGCCATTTTTCCCTTTTTTAAAATAAATAAACAAATAATAGGAAACTATGGAAGAATTCTTACAGAGCTTATACTCAAAAATTATAACTTTTTTAAAGTAATCTATAGCTTAAAATCCATAAGAAATGGGTAGAATAGTAACACAAGAGCTAGATGCATATAAAATGTAAGCGAAATGGGACGCTAGAAAATCTGATTCAATAGTTTTGACGTATTTTTATTTTAGTTAGAACAACCGATAGAAAATGTAAGCGAAACGGGATATTTGATTCAATAGTTCTGGAGTATTTTTATTTTACTTAGGACAACCAAATACTACCAGATACAACGACGCTAATTCATTTGATATTTTTACTGAAACAATTAAAATACCTATTGCTGTCAAGTCCTCAAGATAAGCAAAAAGGTTTCCAGAAAGGGACATACACGCTAAAACAAGTATTCAGCCCAAAAGGCGAATTGCTGTACAGCTACTGAGGCGAAGCAATCGTTGGATAGAAGTGAAATAAAACTTACACAACGTATAAGGTAGTACACAAAATAAAAAGATTGACATATAGTACCTTGTTCATCGTGCCGCGACAGTTGATTGGCGGAATCATCCTCGTCTTCGTCAGAAGGCGTCCAGGAAGGATGAAGTCTAGAAAATTGAAATAAGATGTACCACAGAAAGGAAATCTCACTTTACTAAAATTCATATCTCACACTTACACCTCGATTATTTTTGCAACTAATGAAAAAGAAAATTTATTCTGGATAAAGAAAGCTCACAAATTATGTTCTAGTCATTTAATTAATAAATTAAATGCAAAAATGATTTAAAACGACAATTTTAATCGATATTTTACAATAGATTACAGTGAAAAAAAAAATGAGCGATACAGGTTTGCAACTGCTGAGGTACTTTCAAAAAGGTGAGAAAAGTGACAAATAATACAGAATAAGTGACTAAAAAGTGACAGAACATTGGAAAAAAAAGCGATTTTTTTTCTCCTCTTGATTACATATGCTATTATTAAGATTTTTCTATTTATTTTAACTCTAAATCAAATGATTCATGCAAGACATGATTTTAACGTCAAATACGAAAAAGGTTAAAAATTTTGTTTAACACAACTCAACATTGCTTTTTATTCAAGAAAATCTTTAAATTAGATTTGAATACATACAATACATTAATTTTATAATCATAATTTTCTGCATATATTAATGATGTTTTGAAATATGTAGATAGCTAGATTAGAGTATCTAAACAAAAAATTGTGAAGAAAAAGAGAAATGTGTGCTTTGACTTAAACTACTTTAATGTATTATATGTACATTTCAGTACAAATGTAGATGTCAGGAACTTCTTTACGACTTTTTAAAATCACTAAATTCTGGAAACCATATGACTAATTACATTTTAATAAGAAAAATAAGATCAGAGCATCTCATTTTTGGTCTTTTATTAATATATTTTGTTATTAATTCAGATTTTCTTTTTTCAACAACATATTTTTGCTGTGATACACCATGAAAAAAGTGACTGTTTACTTAAAAAAGTGACTAAAAGTGATCAATTATAAAAAAAGTTACTAATGGTGTGAAAAATGGCGGAATTGCAAGCCTGCAATACTGTTTTTTGCCCTGCCAATATTTAACAACGACCCGTGTGGTGACCGGGGGTAAGAATTGCCCTAACGTAACCTATGCGTGTCTTAAAAAGCGACTAAAATAGGTGCCCAGCGCACAGGGGTATAGCTGTGTACCCTATATCAGAGGTTGAGCTTGAGCAAAGCCTCTAGGAGGCTTTGGCATGGGGCTGACTACCTCACTCCGGTAAGGGCTACCTAACCCCTGTGAACTCCTCTAGCTGGAGATTTCATCCGGACAGAATCTACGTAGACGACTTCGAACGAACAGTGGCTTGGAAGAGGGATTCAGGTGATTGCAAATTTCTTGAGGTACCTTAACTGAAGGCCTGATCCCCTGTTATGAGGCAAATAAATTTATGATAAGTGTCCAGTCTTTAAGGTTAAAAGCAATAAATATAACTTAAAGATGTAACTAAACGTGAAGATTACAAATAAGGCCCAAATCAAAAGTACTTAAAAGGTGAAAAAATTATCAAAGAAATTAAAATACATTTTTTTATACATGACACTGTGCTCGAAAGTTAGAGAGATTAAAAATGATTTACAAGATTAAAGGTATGCTAAGTAGGACTAAATGAGAAAAATTAAAGTTAAAATTAAGGTCATCTAAAAATTGGTGGCGAGAAAAGCTCAGAGCAGGCTCCGTGGAGCCTGGAATAGGGACTTGGAATTTGCGTTCCTTACATAGGGGTGGAGCACTGAGGAATTTGAAGGAACGAAAAGAAAAGGAAACCAACTACGAGACTGTTGGGCAGTCTGGAGAAGGACTTGAAGTTATCCCCGTCCCTGTTTTGCCCGTACGTCGCACGGGCACAACTTTCGGGCCTTTACTGATTTGCCCGTACGCCGTACGGGCAATTTGATTTCTATTTCGCTTGCACTGTTTCGATCGTATTTTTTCCAATTTTAGTAACAAATTATTCGATAGTTGTCCAGTAAATGATAGTTTGCAGTTTATTGTATTTTCTACTCTGATTGGTTCAAAAGCCCGGGTTTTTTCGCATGTTTTGTATTAGAAGACGAATTGTTATCTTTCAGTGATATAGCTTTATAGTTATAGCTTTATAGTTATAGCTTTCTGGTTACATTTTACTAACCGCCTGATAATTTTATTGATGTAAGAGTTGAATAATATATTGTTACTTTTAAATAATGGATAATTCAGAGCGTATGGAGCTAATTTCTTGTGATTCGATCTTGACTCGGAATCAGAAACTGAATTATTTGTAAAGGATAGTAGCGAAAGTTTACTAGATGGCCTGGATAGTAGTGACTGTGATAGTAGTATAGGTGGAATCAGTCAAGCAAGACATTTTTTTAAAAATTAATTGTAATAATCCTTCGGATGTGCCTCCTGGATTTGCTTTCACTGGAATTCCAAAAATTAACTTTGATATCGATGAGACTAAAGGTAAACTTCAGTTCTATGATGATTTCATAGAAAGAAAAAAAGTTGTAATAAATGCTTAAAAATATTAGAAATGTTAACTTTAATAACATATCTTTACTTAAAAAATGTAAAATTAACAAAAAAATGGAATTAAAAAAATGTGACTTTTTTTTTTACCGAATTCTGGAAAATGAACTCCTCTAGCTGGAGATTTCATCCGGACAGAATCTACGTAGACGACTTCGAACGAACAGTGGCTTGGAAGAGGGATTCAGGTGATTGCAAATTTCTTGAGGTACCTTAACTGAAGGCCTGATCCCCTGTTATGAGGCAAATAAATTTATGATAAGTGTCCAGTCTTTAAGGTTAAAAGCAATAAATATAACTTAAAGATGTAACTAAACGTGAAGATTACAAATAAGGCCCAAATCAAAAGTACTTAAAAGGTGAAAAAATTATCAAAGAAATTAAAATACATTTTTTTATACATGACACTGTGCTCGAAAGTTAGAGAGATTAAAAATGATTTACAAGATTAAAGGTATGCTAAGTAGGACTAAATGAGAAAAATTAAAGTTAAAATTAAGGTCATCTAAAAATTGGTGGCGAGAAAAGCTCAGAGCAGGCTCCGTGGAGCCTGGAATAGGGACTTGGAATTTGCGTTCCTTACATAGGGGTGGAGCACTGAGGAATTTGAAGGAACGAAAAGAAAAGGAAACCAACTACGAGACTGTTGGGCAGTCTGGAGAAGGACTTGAAGTTATTATCCCCGTCCCTGTTTTGCCCGTACGTCGCACGGGCACAACTTTCGGGCCTTTACTGATTTGCCCGAACGCCGTACGGGCAATTTGATTTCTATTTCGCTTGCACTGTTTCGATCGTATTTTTTCCAATTTTAGTAACAAATTATTCGATAGTTGTCCAGTAAATGATAGTTTGCAGTTTATTGTATTTTCTACTCTGATTGGTTCAAAAGCCCGGGTTTTTTCGCATGTTTTGTATTAGAAGACGAATTGTTATCTTTCAGTGATATAGCTTTATAGTTATAGCTTTCTGGTTACATTTTACTAACCGCCTGATAATTTTATTGATGTAAGAGTTGAATAATATATTGTTACTTTTAAATAATGGATAATTCAGAGCGTATGGAGCTAATTTCTTGTGATTCGATCTTGACTCGGAATCAGAAACTGAATTATTTGTAAAGGATAGTAGCGAAAGTTTACTAGATGGCCTGGATAGTAGTGACTCTGATAGTAGTATAGGTGGAATCAGTCAAGCAAGACATTTTTTTAAAAATTAATTATAATAATCCTTCGGATGTGCCTCCTGGATTTGCTTTCACTGGAATTCCAAAAATTAACTTGGATATCGATGAGACTAAAGGTAAACTTCAGTTCTATGATGATTTCATAGAAAGAAAAAAAGTTGTAATAAATGCTTAAAAATATTAGAAATGTTAACTTTAATAACATATCTTTACTTAAAAATGTAAAATGAACAAAAAAATTGAATAAAAAATTGTAACTTTTTTTACCGAATTCTGGAAAAAAAAATGAAACTGTAAAAGGGTTTAAGGAGTAAACAGGTGGTTGAAATCGAACAGAAAGTTGTCTTGCAAATCGAGAAAGCCTTCCTGCACTAGACTGTAGCTCTGATGAATAAGAACAACAGATTTATAATTTGGATCATCAGTTGACAGGCGAATGATACAGAAGTAACCCTCGTGTCACTTTTTTTTTTTTTTTTTTTTTAAATAAAAAGCATTGGATCTAAAAAGAAAAAAAAGAGAGAGGGAGGGAGAAGACGAAAGCAGGGTGCAGCGCCCTTTGATAAATATCAAAATTGTACACTGATGATAATATTTTGTTTGGGGGAAGAGCGGCGCATTTTGTAATGTCGCGGAAGGCAGAACATTACGCCATTGTCTCAAGCAAAATCAATTCCTCTGCATGTTTTACGGTGCTACAATGTTTTAGAAAGGAGTTTCGCTACTATCGTACATAAGTATTTACATAAGTATACATAACATAAGTATTTGTTTTTAATATCTTCTATAATAAGTGTGTGTAGGGGGGAAATTTATAGCAGATCTATATTTATATTGGAGGACTATTTTTAAAAAAAAATCAAACTGTTTCCTACGTTATATGAATAAATATTATAAACCGCGGTAGTCAAAGCAGAAAATTATGAGCCGAATAATTCACTGGCTCTCCTTCTCTATATAATCCTCCTTATATTTATATATAAGGAGGATTATATAAGGAGGACTATTTAAAAAAATCAAAATGTTTCATACGTTATATGAATAAATATTATAAACCGCGATAGTCAAAGCAGAAAATTATGAACCGAATAATTCACTTGCTCTCCCTATATGGCTCTCCTTCTCTATATAATCCTCCTTATATTTATATATAAGGAGGATTATATAAGGAGGACTATTTAAAAAAGATCGAACTGTTTCATACGTTATATGAATAAATATTATAGACATCGGTAGTGAAAGCAGAAATTATGAGCCGAATAATTCACTGTCTCTTAGGAATTTCGGTCGTGAAATGAAAGCATTCCTTTACCTGTGCCTGAAGATTCGGTCTTTGTTGTGCGTTTTTTTCGCTTGGCACAATGCCAGTAGAAACAGGAGGGCCAACGTGCCCGCCCGCATCTGAAAAAGAGAAAACAGTTAAATCACACACATTCTTTCAAACAAAAATAATCGTCATGATGAAATATTTACAGTGGAAATAGCAGATAATTCATTGTTAACGTAGAAACGTAGTTCATAACCGCTAAACCATGCGCTGTCCCTAAAGCACTCGATTTCATTTTTCCTGTCTGACAGCGTGGTGAAAAGACTCCCTTTTTTCTACTATTGTACTTCAAACACCTTTTATCTCCTAGTGCGACTGTTCGATCCCCCTTTTTCAATAGCAACTGGAATTCGAAGTTTTGTGTAAAGGTCCCGAACCCGAGGCTATGCTTTCACCTAAAGAGTAGGTCATTGACAAAATTTATAGGGCCATAAAATAAAGTGGAAAGACGCTGAGCATTTATAGAAATTTCTTGAATTTTTTTCGTCAAAATGACTAATTATTTTGTATATATATATATATATATATATATATATATATATATATATATATATATACATATATATATATATATACATATATATATTTCTTTGCATTTATATGGGTAGAAATACTCCACCACACGAGCGTAATTTGGGAGGGGCAAGGGGAGTCAAATGCCCCCCCCCCAGCATTAAAAAAATTCGAGGGGCAACTTTGCCCCTCAAATTTTTTGAGGTTTTATTCATATTTTTAATTTTTAATTCGACTTTTGCCCCTCAGTTAAAATGGCGCCACTGCTTCGATAAGAACAATTTGATGAACTCTTCCTCAATTAAGTTTCTTGTTAGGAAAAACACTATATAAGGTTAAACTGTTTAACACACATGCGCTACTTATGTTAGTTTTTTCTCCTCCTCAACAACGCTTATAGCACACTTTATATTAGATTTGATTTTATTAGACAACATACGCATCAAGCTAACGTAATTTTCGCTATTAAATTTTCTTAATTTTTGTCATTGAATAGTTTTTTGAGTTGTAGATTTTGATACTGATAAACTAAACTGCACAGTGGATTTGAGGCATTCTCAATATTTTAGATTACGATGGTTGGTTTGGTTTGGAGTGCTACGGTCTACTTTTTGCAACATGAAGGCTAATGAGGCCAGGACCTACAGCTTAAAGCCGATTCTGAACGGCTACGAACACCCATGCCACTGTGGGAATTGAACCCACGAACTCCGGTACCGAAGGTTAGCACCCTAACCAATCGGCCATCGTTCAGCCAGATTCCGATGAATGTTGTAATTTACAAGAAAAATTATTAGATTCCAAACTAGCAAAAATGACAGAATTTACAAAGATTTAAGTAAGCTTTTTGTCATTTTTGATGCGTTTACGACAATTTCGCCTGAGCAGTTGTTATTAGACAATGTAATCGTTTTTAATTCCTATTTTAAATTTCCAGTTATTTCGAATCATATGTAAATAGAACACAGAAGTAGAGAAAAGAGTTTTCATGTCCATCTACAGTGAACTTCAGTGAAGATCTGAAGAACCTCAGATCGACGTCCAATAATTTCTCTGGTGATCAATTGCATACATAAGGTAAACCCTCTGAAGGTGGCAGACCAAGCCTGGGGGGGTCCTTGCACCTAAATGACGAGGACCCATTTTGTTTGGTTGATATCACCTGGAAGTAACGTTGGCTGGTCAACAAATGGTCAACAAAATCGATGGCGTTGTATGGACAAATGCTTAACAAGCAAGTGCACTGTGTTAAAAAATTAAATAAATAATTTTAAAAACATAAAGTAAGCTTTGTGGATATCAACAGTGAGAACTACTCGTCCTCTTAATTTACTCAAACATTTTGTTTTCGTCATTCACCTAACCTTTGTACTTATTAATTAATCAACCTAAAGGAAATTTTCAAATAGTGCACCAGCAAATCGAAAAATACGAACTATTTTTAGAGCGGCGACCCATGCTAGTCCATCTTGTTACATCCCTTTTATAATCTGAGTATATCTTTTCAGTTGTACGCAAAATAAATATTTTTATTGAATCATGTCACTATAATCATTATTGAATCTTACATGCCTTCCAATCTCATTCTTAAACACCCCTTAAAGACCTCCCCCCCCCCCCAATAAAAAGCGCGAAAGTGAACATGGTATCAAAAGATATCTTCTTTTTAAACTAAAACAAAAAGTGTGAACGTCAGTTCCAGATAACTGAATACATTGTTTCGAAGATGTGACGGGCTTACCCATAAACACTTGTTATTCGATTCCAGTTAACCGTAACGCGTTCCGTTCTCTCTCCCCCCTCCCCTCGGATCTTTGGAAGTAGCCCCACCCTTTCCCCCCGCGCCGTCTGACGTTGCGATCTTTCCGCCCTAATTCCTCTCGCATAACGCAACCATCTCCTCCAGAAAACAAGTTGTGGAGGGGGTTGGAAGAAAACGAGTTTTGGGGCACCTAGAGATGGATAGATGACTAAGCAAGGGAAAAGATTGACGGTGGGGGAAGGTCGGGCCAGATTGAGAGGGGGGAGGGGTGCCCAACTTGCATCTGTGAGATGAAGAAAATTCCCATCTGCAGGAGATCGCATATCTGACGAGGGGATTATTCTTTATGGCTTTATCTAAATGTCCATCCTCAGCGTGTGGAAAATGGTGGGGATAAGCATTTTTTTAACCTTTTGCGTCTCAACAAGGTGCGATATTTCCTCATGTTAGAATGCGGCATCTCAAGTATATTAAAATGAAATTTAAATCTGTAATATAATAAATAAAAATTCACTGTAAAACAAATTGTACCTACAACAAATAAAAAGTGATATTTCTTATAAATACTTTCCATTTTCCTACACAAAAATTGTCTTTCCGTAATGAATTTAAGCATACTTTTGTGAAAATACTACTCCTAGACTCCCTGGTCTTTCTTTTTAATCCTTCGCCTGTGATGAGCCCATTTTGGAATACCCGACCTAAATTCAAGATAAAAAACGGTATTTCAATACTGTGAAGTCCGAAAACGGTTTGTCCAATGCATGATATTTAATTTGCCATTTTCCCAATAGGTAGTAATATTTTCCCGTGACAGTTTCGCGCCATTTGTCGGATACTGTAAAGGATTTGTGAAATTCAAAGGAATCTGAGGAACATGGAAATCTTGACAGTTGATACAGATAATAATATTGCTGTATTAGTTTATTATATTTATCTTGAAAATGATGTCATTGGATTTACTTTGCTGTCATTGGAGCAAAAATTACCTTAATCCATTAACATTTCCCTTATACGTAAAAATATTGAAAATAGTAGTTATTTCGTTTAATTTTTTTTTCAAAAATAATCTATTTCTAATATTTTGACGATAATAACCAACAAAATTAAAGAAAAATTTTTTTTCCACTTTTGGCACGTTTTTATCAAATATTTTCCACAGGCAAGGTGTTAAATTAATCCAAAGTTCACCATTTCAGAAATAACCATATAAAATTGATCGAGTGATAAATGGAACTTTGGCATGGAATGTAAATTTATTATTTCCATTCTTTGGGGATTATACCAACAGAACTTTGCCGATTCTTGTGTTTAGCAAAGCAACAATTCATAGAACCACCCAAAGCGCACTGAAGATAGTGTGGTATACTGATGAAGTTAAAGAAATGTAACACAACCATCCGTACAACCATCTATTAAAGCGCACTGAAGATAGTGTGGTATACTGATGAAGTTAAAGAAATGTAAACATTTGAACTTCAGAATTTTGTAAAAATTTGAATAAGTTGTCCTTAACTATAATTTTTTCTCTAAGATCTAAAGAGTTTCAAAAAAACTTGAAAGTTCCTAATACTAGAACTTCTCTCTTATAATCATGCATTCCTTCGGATTTCATCATTTCCTGAGTTGCTCTTCGTTTCTTTTACATGTTGTTCTGACTGTGCATTTTTAGTACAATTTCTAACATTGACCAAAGAAAGAGAGAAAATAGAAGTGTATTTCCTGAAATAATTGTTGTCAAGCATAGCTCTAAACGAAAGTTGTGCTTCTTACGAATTCGAGATAAACATTGGGAAAAAATAATGATAATTGGAAAATACGTTAAATTTTTTTAGAAAATTAGAATTTGAAAAAAATTACATAGACAGTTTTAGATAAGCATTCGAGATAGACAGGTTTGACTGTATAATATATACATACATATTGCACATGTTCTACATATCGGTATTTTACAGTTAGAGCAAGTATCTAAAGTTTGATTCCTCACTTGGAAACTTAGTAATAAACCATTTTTTTAGCATTTGAACAGATTTTTCAGTACTAGATTTTCGAAGAGATTTATAAGTATAAAATAAGGAAAAAAAAATTTTTTCAAATTTGTCAATAACTTTTTGAGAAAATGGGACACAAAATAGTTTTTGGATCAAAGTGACCCATCCCGCTGTTCTAGTTTTAAATATTCCTTAATTTTTACTTTCTAAAACCTGTAAAATAAATTATAAATTATCAAAAGGAAATAACGGTCTCAACTAGTGCAGTTCCGTAGCATGTTTCCTCATACCTGTGAATATTAGCAGATCGATTCACACCGAAACAAGTCGAATAAGAAAAAAACGAAAGTCAAAACTTAAGTCAGCTTCAACTATTGCCAACTAAGAAGGACAATTATTGAGAATGGCATTGACTCCCGCCTTACGATATATCAATTAAGATGACATATCCCACTCATGCTCATATGCTACTGCACATAACTGCCGACTACTTGTCTCCAAAAGAGGGATTAAGGAGCATTAAATAGAAAATGTCTTCGGCCTGTTCGGTATCTATTTCAACAGTTTCCTTCTTTCACATCAAGATGTTAATTTTCCCCCCAATAACGTTAATCGCTTTATAAGTTGTACACCAAATATAGAAAAAGTATTGAATTAAAAATACTTTTATTAAAAACTAATATATGATTAAACCCTTCGTGTCGTGCCTGTCTCTCATCTGAGCATGAACAGATAATATGAAAATTTTCCCTTCTCTTCTTTCTGACAAGGACTAAATTTTCCCTATAATAATAATAATAATATATAAATAAATAAATTAAAAAACCTATTGAAATTGTGGTTTGCTCTGACACGTATAAACGTAAGTTAACATGTTATTATACACACACACCGATATATGCAATGCATCAAAATTATTACTACTAAAATATATATCTAAAATTCTTTCTTTCCCTCTTTTCATTCTTTCATACTTAATTTCCCAGCCGTATAATGTCAGATTTAAAGGAGTGTTCATCAACTTAAATTCTTATTACGTCTTCAAAAACTGACGCTAAAATAAATGCTAAACTTTTTTCCACTGGCCACATTTTCGATGACGAGTTCACGGACATTTTTAGCGTCAAAAAATTAAATTCCACAAAGTTGGACTTTGACTGCAAATTACTAAAGTTAACTGAGAGCCCAATAAGTCCGGGCAATCAAAACAGGGACTTAAATAACTGCGTAAATGCCGATAATTAATTTTGTGCTGTTACATATATATAAAAATAGGTATATTTATATATATATATATATATATATATATAAATATATATATATAAATAGGGAATCATTCAAAATCACAACACAGTTTTATTTTGATAAAAACATGAAATCTATACATGATAATTTTTCAACCTCGTCATATTGAACGCCCTTACAAACACACCTTTTCAAACATTTTCTCATAAAAAGAGTACAAATAATTCCAAACACTTGAACACGTGATATTACTCATGTTAAAAGAGAAAGCACTAACTTTCAGTAGTAGAGACAGAGTCCGAATGAAGTCTATAGCGTGTCTGAGTTCCGCGCAACAAATACTTTATAACAAAAGTTATTAAATTAATATTAAAATACGTAAATGAGGGATTTTAATATTACACACACACACCAACACACACACATTATAAATAATATATAATATATAAAATATATAAATAGGTATATTTATATATATATATATTAAAAGTTTTCTTAAAAGGAAAATAGGGAATTGTTTCGATTTAGAGTTTTTAAAGCATTTTAAAACATATATAAGATGTTTGATAATTTTTCAACCATGTCTATATTGAACGCCCTTAAAACTAACCGTTTGTATCACAACATTGTTCGGCTATATCACACACAAACACTTGATTTCAGCTCCACGGTGAGGATTACTGAATGGGTAGAAAGTAACCTTTCAGTATCAGAGTCCGTCAGTCCGAGTTCCACTCTTGGCATGGACGCTTGTAGCCGTTCATATTCGATTTTATTCGAAATCGGCTTTAAACAGTAAGTTCCGATCTCATTAGCCCTCGTGAGCAAAGCAATAGACCTTAGCTCTTCAAACCAAACCAAACCACACTGTTTAATGCATTAATTGAAAATGCTTATGCCCAAAAGCTGTAGTAGTATTTTATAGTCCAAGTGAAGAAACTGACAGCTTTACTCTCACGTGTGTCAGGTTTGATCAATGCTTATGAGGTTATTAAAAATTTTCGTATTATGAGGTCCTCACATCAAAAAGTTTAAGAAACCCTATTATGCAGGATGTTAGGGGATCTTTAGTGGGTTTTGCGCTTTTCTAAACTTTTCAAGATCCACGAAAGGATTAAAAAACGGTTTTATTGATTGTTGAAATTAACGCAGTTTGCCCGAAAATCTTCAACCAATGGTGATTTTAAGCTTACTTTTCACAGCAGTTTAATTTATCGCTTTGTCAGTTACTTGTGACAATTACTGAAACATATTGAAAAGTAAATAGAATTAACAAGGATTACTTAATTTCAAAAGACTATAGACTTCCAAATTTTAGTACAGTTGTACCGAGGTACTTTCCCACGAAGGTCTGCACGTGCATGCACAGCTGTGGAAGAAATTTCCTGGAGGAATTTAGGACTCCAAGAGAAAATTCCAAGAAGAATTTAGGATTTAGATTGTTGACTTCCAGTTTAGGGACCCCTGTGGAGAAGGTATAGATCACGGAATGGCAGCGTAACAGTCAAGCTCGCACAGAGATGTAACCGTGAGTTATGGGAGCAGGGGCTAAAAATAATGTCAGCTTGCACAAAAGGGGCTACTTTAATGAGCCCACCTGCACTCCCGAAGGGGGTGCAGATGTGGGAAAATTTCCCGAAACAAGCGATTGGAAAGGAAGAAAAAGGGGCGTTAAAACCGAGGTGAGGAGTTTGGAAACGAAGTTAAGGAGAGGAGTTGAAGTCGGGATTCGAGAGAAATGGGACATAGAATCCGAAGCCCCGCTCACAATCATCAACTTGTCCCGTGCGCCCGGACCGACACATGTGGAAAGCCCCTGCCTGCTCCCCTATGCCTTTATTGGAGGTAAAGATAAAATAATTACAGTCACTTAGGCCTCTATTAATGATTTAACCTTGTAATTGAATAATTACGAATTATTAAGAGAATTGTAATTATTATGGTGTAAATATAAGACATAAATAATTGATGTTTATGATGTACGATAGCCAAGGATAAATTTGTTAATGAATGTACAAAATAAATGTATGAATCTCAATATAAAGTATTATACTCTTACTATGTTTCCCCTTGTAACCGAACACTGGTGTTATGGTTGTAAGTACATTACAACACCAGCACAGGATCAATTTTTGTCCAGTATTTTGTTTGTCAGAGATATAAACTTTTGTCCCTTTTTATCTTTATGTTCTAAATTTTAATTATTTTTCCCTGTTTAAAATGCTCTATTCCAACATCTGAGTAAATAATTTCAAGTAGCACTTATTAAGTCTTTCTCTTACGGCTAAAAAAAAATCATCTTGGATTATACAAATGAATACAAAAAAAATTAAAAATTCTATTGGCTGCGTTTCATCTCCTCTTGTTAGTCTATATTCGATTCTGGCTCAAAACAAAGAAGAGGGAGGAAAACCGAAATTGTCGTTATACGAAAAGTAATTTTTTTTTTTAATTCAAGCTATGGAGATGAGAAAAAAAAGGTCTAACAAAGAAGGAAATCTATTTTTTTAAATTAATCACCTCAAAGAAAAAGCGCAACACAATAAGTGGAAAATCCTTTGTCGCGATGTTCGGAGGAGAGCGTTCGATGAGGAGGAAAAGACAAGAAAAGGATCGTCTATTTTGGACAATACACCGCTCCTTTTCTCGGAATTATTTATTTTCCTAAAAATGGGAGA
This sequence comes from Pardosa pseudoannulata, assembly GCA_032207245.1. Taxonomy (NCBI): domain Eukaryota; kingdom Metazoa; phylum Arthropoda; class Arachnida; order Araneae; family Lycosidae; genus Pardosa; species Pardosa pseudoannulata. The sequence goes on from CM063510.1 coordinate 152,254,565, forward strand.
GCATTCCTGGAAAAACCGGGGCGCCACAAATGAGGCTATTTCGGTCGAAACTGGAGCGGCTCTTTGGCCGGACATTTTGGAGCCCCGGGGATTCGAGCGTTCGAAATTTCGACGTAAATGAATGAGTGGATTGGTTTTAACACCAGAAAGCTGGATCCTCGCTACTTGATACTGTCAAAGATGTCGACCGGTATGCATGTATGTATATATATATATATATATATATATATATATATATATATATATATATCTGTAATGAGGCGGACTTCTCGATGGGTGGTTGCAGTCATGGCCAAAAAAATGATACCGTTTCAGCTAAAGACCTTTATTAAGATAACTTTGAAGGACGGGTTCCTACTTCATCATAGGACAAACGGAAGGGTCAGCTAGCACGAAGTTCTGTGTACAAGACACGTAACACTTGGGTCAACATATGTGGGAAAATATCTCTAGAAAAATCTGTCTCCGATAGCGTGTATCTCCTTTTTATTTGGAAATTTCCTAAATTGTCCGCTAGGATTATGTAGGATTATAATTGGTCAGGCCCCTTCTCTGAGGGTGTAAACTGTAGCCCCAACGGTCAATTTAGGTTAGGGGTTAAAAAGGGGAATGCAAAATGACGCGGGAAATTTTAGCCCTTGATTTAAGTTTTGAAAACACCTGAGAATTTTAGGAAATTTCCTTATATATATATATGGAAAATGGATAAAAAAAAATAATTTCTAAACACTTTGGATTTTATAAAAATAAAATTATTTTTCAAATTCTTATTTCTACTCGAATCGAATCGTCTTTTTTCGGATCCCATTTACAGCAAGGTGTGAAGCCCTCATGATTGAAAGCCACCTTTGCCACGCCCTAGTTACGGTCCTGGTGTATATTCCCGAAGCCCGAAAAATTAAATGTTGATAATTATTTTGCATTTTATTGCCTGTTCTAAATTTTGCATTATGCATAATCAACTGGAAAAGAATATAACGTTTATTTGAAAAGAATTGGTAGAAATAGGTATTGTGGCAGCTGGTCACAAGAGAACCAGAGAGGGTCGGTCATTCTCAGGACCCGTGGGAATTTATTCCTCTGAAAAAGCAGGGGTTTCGGATTTTTATGTCCCTGTATACATCGGTGTGGAATGCCGGTTATCATTGAGCAATCCGCTCCGCTGACCACTCCCTTGTTCTCAGCCCTTTTTCTCCCTTACCCCCTATTTTTGCTAGGGGTCTTCAAGAAGAAGGCAGTTGGTTGTTGGGGGCTGGAAGGTAGAGAAGGTTGTTTCTCTCTCCTAAACGATGTTGTTTTATATCATGTATATATTGTAGATAGTCGAGATAATAAAGTCTAGGACTTTAAGCGATTGTTTTTACTAAGCCCCCACAAACACAGAGGTGTATGTATGTTGCGACGTTACAGCATACATATATATATATAGTTTGGTGGCAGCTGGATGGAATCCACTCCGCGTGAACTTCCTGTAAAAATTGCGATCTTCGCATCCATGGCTTCGTGCCCAGAGAAATCCTTCAGTTAAGGAAGTAGTAGTGCGGGAAAGACAATCCCGTGTGAGAATTTTTTTTTGCGGACATTGCAACTCGTTGCATCAAACGTAGTTCGGGGCTCGAATCAACTGTGTTCCGGTAGACACCTGGAGCTGTGTGGAACTCTAAATTCCTGTCCCTTGGTCATCGGTTTCGGATTTTTATGTCCCTATATACATCTGTGTGGAATGCCGGCTATCATTGAGGAGTCCGCTCCGCTGACCACTCCCTTGCTCTCAGCCCTTTTTCTCCCCTCCCCTCTCTTTTTGCGAGGGGTCTTTCAAGAAGGCAGTTGGTTGTTGGAGCTGGATGGTAGAGAAGGTTGTTTCTCTCTCCCAAATGATGTTGTTTTTATCGTGTATATTTTGTATATAGTCGAGATAATAAAGTCTAGGACTTTAAGCTATTGTTTTTACTAAGCCCCCACAAACACAGAGGTGTATGTATGTTGCGACGTTACAGTATATATAAAATATCGGTAAATTTAGTGTTACATCTTTGTTGGTAGACCACGAAAGCTTTGATTTTGGCATTGATTGGATGGACCTCAAGATTAGGGAGATGTTAGAAGAGCCCTGGGGCTTTGTGTTGTTAGAGAGACGATTGGACATCCCACTTCCAAATTAGAGAAAAAACATTTATGACGAGAGTGATGGTAATTTTTCTCTTCCGAATTTTATTTTGTGGAGGTGACTGAACCTCCCTTCCGTTTTGCGGTTACAGCTGTGGTTCATTCCCACACGTTTTGATTGATTAACTCCCATACTTCACTTTCTCTTTTTTAGCACACTTACCCAAATAACCAGTTTCGAGGCGAATGCTCACCGATTGATTACAGGACAGTGACATCATGATTGAAGGAAGGCTCAAGTGTGGAGGGTTTCTGAACAAGGCTGAATGTACTTGATTCGTTCGAAAACTGTTACATTCGGCGAGCCCCCACAACTTACGTAGCTAAAATACGATTCAAATACACAATTAACAGTTTTTTTTATATATACTTATATTTTTGAATCAGCTTAAAGCATTATGGAGTAACAAAATTTGAATATGACATACTTAACCAACAATACGTTAATGTATACAGATGAAACCTCTTGCATCAAGTGATTGTTATAGAATTAATCATTTTTTGTATTAACTCGGGGCACTTGTTTGGTAAGCATTTGCCCATATAATGCCATGGATTTTGTTGGTCATTTTATTATGAGAACCTTGTATAGGTGGCCAACATTACTCCCTAGGACAACAGAAACAAATAGGGTCCTCTCCCTTTAGAAACAGGGACCAATCATCTAACTTTCCGGCTTGGCCTGCTACGTCTTTGGTACAAACTTGAAGGACGTTATGACTCCGACCTATTTTGCGTGTCTATTAATGAACGGATCTCAGACCGGCTTGAGCCTCGATCCACAACCCTAAACTTATGAGATCGAAGCTTTTGCCGACTGAGCTACCGGTTCCATACAGTTAATCCCATGGTACTGTTACGGAACCTCACAGACTGATCCAAAGCAGTTGCAATCCTCCAACCCTGGGACTCAGGTACCGAAAAGATACCTGGTCACCTTTGGTCCTTCGCTTTAAGAATACGTTTGTCCAGTTGGTCAGTTTTCTTTTTCATCAAGAATGTCCTTACCAAACGGCTACAAACATCTAAGTTAACATCATGAATCGGACTGACATAGCTGAATAGGTATGGCCGATTGATGATTGAATGTGCAGAAAACTACTCTTCGGTACTAGACTTCGTGGATTCGAGTTCCACTATGGCATAGATGGCCGTAGCCGTTCGGACTCAGCTTAAAGCAGTAGGTCTCGGTCTCGTTAGCCTCTTGTAGCAAAACAGAATACCGTAGCGCACCAAACCTTTATGCTTCTTTGGTCTAAACAATGTAATATCTCGTTAGCATGCTTTGATGGACGAAGAAAGGAGTAATATATGAAATGTTTTCAACAGTTCAATTTTGCATACATCATAATCATACAACAACAGCAAAAATGTTGTTTATTTCATACCTTTTATTTTCCTGAAACAAAACTTTTATATCGCAGCGAAGACTTACTTTTCGGAGGGAATACACCAATTCTAAAATTTAGAAGTTTGAAAATCTGCTAATTTTGGAAAATTTTTGAATGATATATTTAGCCAACCACAACAACAACTACAACAATAATAATAATAAAACATATACAACTACTCTTTGTCCACTACCAGAAGCAATTACCACAAAATTCAGTGAAATTAGACTGGACTGGACCAACGTCTCCTAAAGACTAGGGCTCTGGATCGAGGTCTCTAGGTTTGGTTTCGAGCGCTACGGTCTACTTTTTGCAACGCGAGGACTAATGAGACAGGGACCTATTGCTTAAAGCCGATTCAGAATGGTTACGAACATCCATGCCACGGTGGGATTGGAACCCACGAACTCCGGTACCGAAGGCCAGCACCCTAACCATTCGGCCATCGTTAAGCTCGAGGTCTCTAGAGAGACTATCACTTAAGTCAGGGGTTGTCAGACGTTCGAGAGTCAAATTATCAATAAAATATCCTAACAAAGATATCAGAATGTCAATTATGTTTGCAGGGGCGTACGCAAGGGGGGGTTAGGGGTTTAACCCCCCCTTGAGCTCAGACAAAATGGCAAAAATAAAAATTTTAGCAAAAATTATGGGGGCTATTATTTTTTAGAATTATGAACCTCCCCCCTTGAAAAAATTCTGCGTACGCCACTGTATGTTGGACTGACACAAAACATTAAAGAATCGCAAAGTCTTGCAGAGCCGCATACGTTTGGTTATCCACGTTCTGTCAACTGGATCCAGGCATAATTCTCTATTCCAGATTTTTCTGTTCTTTAATCAATTGATCGATACATAGAATTTATGGATTTGGAGAGCTTTTTTAAGTGTATCTGATAAATTTTAAACAGAAAAAGTTCTCTAGTTTAAAGGTAGATACTAGAACATCGCACAGTGAGATGACAGCAATGTGGGAGAAGTAATTTGTCAGAGTTAAGGCTGCAAGAATAGTTTTATCCTAAAACGCTATCCTTACGTCTCTGAGAAGTTTTGTAATGTGAATACTAAGCTGTTAAAAGTGGAAAATAACTTTAATGTGCAATTAATCCTTCTTTTTATATGGAAATGTATGTATCACTTGCCTTTCCATAGTCCAATAATAATTCCATCATCTATAGTAAAGACGTTCTAGAAGAACAAGGATAGCATTTGAGGGTAAAGGAACAGTCCCGCCAACGTTCTCCAATAAATATCAGAGACAACCTTTGTCTGCTGTTGCCCTTTTCAAGTTCAGTTTGCGGTCGAAGGGTCATTCGGGTTAAAGTTCTCTGTCAGAGAGGGAAGTAATGAATACCAATTTCACCCTTACTTTTACTTTTATTTTTTTCTTTTGGCCACCACGAGAAAACGCCTGAATGACGTTTTAATAGAAAGATCCTCAAATTCTAAAAAGCAGAAAAGAGTACATTGTTACTTGCTCGGCGTCATAAATAGAGCTCAGAAAAACCACTAAACCCAAACCGCAAGTTACTGAACAAAGGTTAACTTTTACCAAAGAGTTTTTGCAGTCTTTCAGAATACCATTGTCACTTCTTAAGTATACCTAAGAGGGGATTTTTTACTAAATTCCTCCGTTTTTTTCCGTTGATTTTTCTTTGAAATTTCCCCCGTAGACTAAATTTCTTTTACTTAAAATACAATGCACGAAACAAAAGGTACCACGAATATACACATGTGTGTGTCTAAAAGCTAAGTCAATATACCAACTAAGTCAAGAAAATAACTGGTTTCTAGAGACTACCAATCTAAGCTTGTGTTTAATTTATAACTAAGCCATAGATTAGCTCGGGCCATTAAAGTATAAGCATAAAGTTGCATCCCCCCCCCCCCAAAAAAAAAAAAAAAAAAATTAATAAGATGATAAAAAGCAAAAAGTAAAATACACACCAAACAACTATATCCAAAAAATTAAATATTAGAAGAAAAATAATAAAATTGTGCTTTTAATTACTGGAAAATACCATGTAAAGCCAACAGCGTACACTGTACCGTCTATGAAAAACAACTTGGACAAAATCGATAAAAGAAGTTATTATTAGTTATATACCTAAAAATAAAATACCATTCTATCAAAAACTAAAACAAAATCGATAAAAGAAGTTACGTTTAGTTATATACCTAAAAATAAATTCACCATCTATCACAAACAACTAAAACAAAATCGATAAAAGCAGATATTTTTAGTTATATACCTAAAAATAAAATACCACTCTATAAAAAACAACTAAAACAAAATCAATAAAAGAAGTTACTTTTACTTATATACTTAAAAATATCACCATCTTACAAAAACAACTAATACAAAATCGATAAAAGAAGTTATTATTAGTTATATACCTCAAAATAAAATACCATCTATCAAAAACAACTAAAGCAAAATCGATAAAAGAAGTTACTTTTAGTTATACACCTAAAAATAAAATCACCACCTATCAAAAACAACTAAAACAAAATCGATAAAAGAAGCTACTGTTAGTTATACACCTAAAAATAAAATCATCATCTATCAAAAACAACTAAAACAAAATCGATAAAAGAAGTTATTTTTAGTAATATACCTAAAAATAGAATCTAATCGTTTGATATCATCACCAGATTTCTTAACCTATTCCACTTGTTGCTAATTAACTATTATTATTGTGAACAATACGAGTAATGATTGTACCTACAAGTGACAATGATGAAATTTAAGAACCTTAAAATTAAAACTATTTCTTTTGTCACATATTTTGGCTTATATATTGTCAAAAATTTAAATTAGTTTCCAATTATTTTTAAAATATATTAAATTACGATTTAAATATATTGGGTGAAGTTATAGATAAGGCTTAAAACAGCTCATAAAACTGAGCATGTTGTTTTAAAAAGCAAAGCTTTTTGTCTAGTTGCAAAGGATTTACTACTCTGTAATATCGATAAAAAATGCTAAGAAATGAATCACTAGAGACCATGGGTGATTCAAAGTAAAAAAAGAAAAAAAAATTCTGAACATCACACAAAATTTTCTGAAAAAGTAAGCGCTACTAATTTAAAATAAAAATTATATTAAGGTTTGTCTCCAGACATTGGAACTACAGCTGAAAGATATCTGAATTTTCTTGAATGAATCTTGGAGAAAAACAAATATACAGATATGGCTTTAATTCTGGCAACCCCTTACTTAATAGACGTTCCTGAACATTGCAAAACGCGCAGTACAAAAGAGCTGTACGGTATTCAGGTGTTGGATTATGTCTGCTCTCTTTCTTCTTTCTTAACTAATGATAGGCGTAAGGTGTTTGATAATCTCCTTATAGTGGCTTGTGTGCAACCGACATAGCAATGGAAGGAATTGACTTTATTCAGACCATTTACTAGTGATCAAAACTTATGCTACACTCTCAATTCCAAACATCTTCAGGAGGCGAAAGGATTTTATTTTCTCCTAATTTGGCATCCCTCTTTTAACTTGTCGACATTCAGATAAATAGATTGATCCTAACATTCTCGGAATCACAGGGAGATATTTGGAGTACCTGCCAGGGCTCTAACACAGAACCCTAGGACATCTCGTGCCTAGGGTACTTTGTTGCCAGAACAGCTTGAGATTGTTTCTCGTGCCATTAACCACCCGGGATCTAAAAATTGAAGAGCAGTTCTTTTGTAGCCAACCCATTGTTAAAGACAGCAGGGTGAGGTCAAAAGCTTTCAAAAATCATATTGTTTGCCTTATGTTCGCCCTTCCATTCACCTTTACCTAAGGACTGAGTGAAAAAAAGGAAACAGTCCGAAGCTTCACCCACAGAGCCACTCTATCTTGCGGGTCTGATGAAAACGTTTTGTCAACAAAGGCAAAGGAGATAATTTCCCTTTGAAGTTCAAAAGAAATCCATCCAAAAAGACAACAAATACGATAGCAGGCTTTGTGAGATTGATTCTCAAAAACAATTTCCTACTTTATTGATACCACATAGTGTTAGTAGCTCAAAGGGAGATTGTAAAAGGGCTGTTGATATTTAAAAGTCTGATGTCAGTTCAATATGTTTTCCCTACTCTTCCGAGGGAAAACAAGGAGGTTTTTCAGTGCCGTACCTATAACTTTTGGTGCAGTTTTCTATTTGGCACCCTTTTCAAATAAATTAAAGAGAGGATTTTTTTTTAATGTTTTAAATAAATTCAATAATTTTTTATGGTATAAATCATACATCTCTACTTGATTGACAGAAAAACACGAGAATATATGTTTTAATTTTATGTTTATAAATAAACTGGCTTACATATTTTTAATAAATGAACTTATTGTACAATGTGAAGGCGAAAGAAGAACATATATATGTAATAAGACGGACTTCACGATGGGTGGTTGCAGTAAAATAAATAAAAATGGTTCTATAAAAATGACACCGTTTTAGTTAAAGACCTTTATTAACAGAACGTTGGAGGTAAGGTTCCCACTTCATTATAGGGACAGGACAAACTGAGGGGTCAGCTAGCATGAAGTTATAAGTAAAAGGCCCTTAACACCTGGGTCAACATCTCAGTCAAAATCTGTGGGAAAATCTCTAGAAAAATCTGCCTCCGATAGCGTGCATCTCCTTTTTGTTTGGAAATTTCCTAAATTGTCCGCTAGGGCAATGTAGAATTATAATTGGTTAGACCCCTTCTCTGAGGGCTTAAACTGTAGCCCCAGTGGTCAATTTAGGTTAGGGGTTAAAAAGGGGAAAGCAAAAGGACTCGGGAATTTTTGCCCTTGACTCAAGATTTGAAAACCCCTGAAAATTTTCTCGGCGTGTCTAGGGGTTCTATACAAAATTCTTACATATATACATACATACATATATATATATATATATATATACATACATACATATATATATATATATATATATATATACATACATGTATATATATACATAGATATATATATATATACATACATACATGTATATATATATATACATACATATATATATATATATATATATATATATATATATATATATATAGCTATATATATATATATATATATATATATTCTAACTTTCATAGTCGAAAATTCATGTATAATGTCCTCAAAATTTATTTTATTCTTAATTTCTTTTTCTATGGATAATATTGCTAGATTTTGTAGCTTTAAATCATTCATAGTAGAACAAGGATAATTTTTTTATAGATTTCAATTTAGAGAAGCCCCGTTCTCAACTAGCGACGGTGTTGACAATTGTTAAAAACATTCTGTAACGAAAGGACTATGTTTGTTACAGAATTTTCCAACGTATACATTTGAATAAAGTTTAGTAAATCATGAGGGTTTTCACCCCCGCCATTCCAAAGTTTTGTGTTTTCTTCTAGAGCAGATACAGCCATAAAAGCCGAGATCTTTCTTTTTTCAATGCGAAATTGTTCTTTATCAACTTTTTATTTTTATCTAATCAATTTTGTTAATTTGAACATTTTATTTTACTTTTTAGGTTACAACGGGTATCAAAATTTTTAAAATTTCTTTTTGGACTAATATATAATGAATGCCTTCCCAAATTATGTCATGCCCAGCATGGACCACGGCACCCTCCCTCCGCAATCCCCGTAGGTACGCCACTGAGGTTTTTCGTTTATGGCAAATAAATATTTGATTCATAATTGATTCTTCAAATTTTCGAATTGCTCCTTAGGGAAGTACTGCTAAGCACAATCACTGAGAGAGTCGTTGGTGTTTAAAAATTTCTCAAGGAACCCATGGAGGGTCGTTACAGAACCGTAGTGTTCCACGAAACACGCCCTGGAAAATTCGATTTTGGGGCACCTAGGGTTGAAGGGCTTTATCCCCGATAACAAATTCTTCTCAAGTGGCATTATTTTCTTGGCTGACAAATAATAAAAATAGGACGAATAATAATTACACGGAACACACTTTGAGAAAGCCGACTTTATAGTTCCGTTAGCTTACTTGCTGATCATCGAACAGAGCAAGAGTATGAACAAAGACACACTTCTCAGCGAATTTTCCTGGAAGGAAAAATGACACCGATTGAGGTGGTGCGCGCGTGTGCCTGGCCACGTACCGCGAATTTGCGTCGTCAGCGTACAACCCTTTAGAACCCACTCGACAAGGAAAAGAAAAAAGAAGCACCGTCGGTGGTGTCAAATTCCTCCTCCCTTCTCAAATAACGGTTGCAGTCTGAAGGATTCACTTCCCATTTGTAGAAAGTAAGAATCATACACCCATATATATATATATATATATATATATATATATATATATATATATATATATATATATATATATATATATATATATATATATATATATATATATATATATATATATATATATATATATATATATATATATATATATATATATATATATATATATATATATATATATATATATATATATATATATATATATATATATATATTAATATATATATATATATATATATATATATATATATGTACATGTATGTGTATGTAGATGGATGAATTTTTATAAGAAAATAACATACCTGAAGGCTAAAAAGCCATATTTACCTCTTTTTACTCAGACATTTTTGTTAATCCATAGCGGACATAAGTGTATGCGAAAATATTATACATATAAAGCTAATATAACTGACCGCCAAATTATGGACGAATGGGTAGTGCTCTGCATTGCGGAATCAGAATTCGCTTAATGTGATTGCTGTTAATGTTATCAATCGCTTATTGTTATCGAAATCACTTGGTCCCGATTTTCGCTATTCAAGTGTATGTTAAAATTATCGCTTTATGTGATCGGTTAATGTTATCAGTTTTCGAACCTCATTTTAACTGGCAAAGGAATATTCATAATGTATTCAGAAGGAACCCAAACTTTTCTTTCCCTTTTTTCTTGTGTTAATTTCCGAGAATTTTCCCTCTTCCACCTAGGGAAAAGGAGAAAAAACAAAGGAGTGGGAAATTACACGTTCCTGGAATTTTTTAGAATTATGCACACTCTGCTGGGGGTGAATAGTAGTTAGGTAATTAGAAGGCAACAAATTCTATTCGTAACTGAGAAGGAACGTATTCACATTTTATGCCTTGTTCGCTTGCCTGCAATTTGTAGATATGTAAGCCAGAAAGCGAAATGATTTAACATTAAAACTAAATATCGAAATTTTAAATCGTTATGACAGGTTACCAAATAGGAGTCAGCGCAATGCTGCGGCGCAATTAAATATTTCTCAGCTTCTGAATTGCATTGAAAGGTTTGACACCGCTCCGATGACTTTAAAAAACACAATGATTACTAACGATTTATCAATGAGCTTCTTAGAAAAAATTATAGACAGTCAACAATTGATTAATTTTTCTAATTATGTATATAGTTCTTATGCTTTAAAGTATAATATACACTACATAAATATAAGGTGAGTTTTTTTTCATTTTGTTTTGAAATTTAGTACGTGTGAATTAAAGGAGGGGTAAATTTATCTAATTTTGCATATCGTTTATTATTATCAAAATCACGGTGACCCAAACTGATCGCATTAAGCGGAGTCTACTTTATTAAATATTTAAAAATTGTATAAATATGAAACTTAAAAAAATGTAAAATGTAAAATAAGAATAAGTTAATATAACTAGTTTGTAAATTTCGATGTACTTGTTTAAAATCGTGTAAACAATGTAGTGTTACTGTAGATATTGGTTTGGTTTGGTTTGGAGCGCTATGGTCTACTGTTTTGCACACGAGGGCTAATGACCTACTGCTTAAAGCCGATTCCGAACAACTACGAACATCCATGCCATAGTGGGATTCGAACCCACGAACTCCAGTACCGATGATCAGCGCTCTAACCAATCGACCATCGTTCGGCCTGTAGATATTGAACAACCATATTGAATTTTGTATATTTTAAAATATGAAAATATATATCCAAAGACGATGCAGTTACCGAAAGTGACGCAGAAAATTATTTTTTTAAAAAAGAGTTTTTTTTATAAATGCGAGGATTCATCAGTTTTCCCAGTGTCTATGAGATGGGAGTAATTCAGTACATAAAGTACGTAAAGAAAGATAAAAAAAATTTCATTTTTCAGACATGCTGCCACTCTTTGGTACCACAGACTCAAGATTGACAAAAGAGTCCAAATAAAAATTAAAATTCTATATTTACTAGAAAGAAATATGTTTATAGCATGTACAGGGATAGAAATTTTCCGATGATTTTAACAAACATTATGTTTACAAACAGTTTATCAATGAGCTTCTTAGAAAAAATTGTAGACCGTCAACAATGGATCAATTATTTTTATAATGTAAACAATTCTTATGTCTTAACGGATAATATATAGTACATAAATATAAGGTGAGTTTTTTCACTTGATTTTGAAATGTAGTACATGTAAATTAAAGGGGGGGGATTTATCTAATTTTGAATATCGTTTATTGTTATCAATTGGTTATTGTTATCAAATACACGGTGTTCCAAACTGATCACAGTAAGCGGAGTCCAATGTATGTAAGCACGCCCATACAAACATATATAATGGCCGATTGGTTAGGGTGCTGGCCTTCAGAACCGGAGTTCGTGGGTTCGAATCCCACTATGGCATGGCTGTTCGTAGCCGTTCGGAATCGGCTTTAAGCTGTAGGTCCCGTTCTCATTAGCCCTCGTTGCAAAAAGTAGACCGTAGCACACCAAACCAAACCAAACATATATATTATATTCGCATGCCCTCCACCTCCCCCCACACACAGGGCTATAGGGGAAAATTCCTTCCATTTCAACTCGTATCGACAATCAATACAACAGCCACACACACGTGTGTGTTTGTAAAAGGAGTCCTCAACGATGTAGTTACAACCTTATATCCTTCATTTATACGCCACTGTATGGATACAAATTGTAAAGTATTAAAGGTTCTTCAATTTTTCATAGCGAATATGTAACAAGGAACTTAAAGGTCAAGGATATTTTTCATTTTATTTTGATAATTAGTACGTGTGAATTAAAGGGGGGTGGGTGAATTTATCTAGTCTTGCATATCGTTTATTGTTATCAATCGGTTATTGTTATTAAAATCACCCTGTCCCAAACTGATCACATTAAACGAAGCCCACTGTATCTGCATTCTGGGTGAAATGTCCCGACACGGAGTACAATATTATCACCAAATATGTAATATGATAATATTGACCTCTATTTCACAACACTTTTCTCAGGATGTGTAAACTTCCAGATTAAATATCATGAACCTGGCGATCCGACATTTCTGCCACTCGCCATCTTTATTTCAAAAAGAGCAAAAGTAAATGTTGCATGAATTCTTTTCCGAGAAGTCGTAAACTTGTTTAGTCAGGGTCACCAAGAAATGACTCGCCTGAATCAAACTGATTCTAATTAGGAAGTGTCTGTCCGATCGATACAGGCATTCGAAAGTTCAATTGCACAACAGGGTTTCAAAGGAATTCCTGGCTTTCCCCCTCTTGCAAAAGGGAAAATGAAAGAGAGCTTACTATATATTTTTCGCTATCATTATTTGTAATATATATATATATATGTATATATATATGTATATATAAATAAATATATGTATATATATATGTATATATATATATGTATATATATATGTATATGTATATATATATATACATATATATACGTATATATATATATATATTTATATATATATGTATACATATATATATATATATATATATATATATATATATATGTATATATATACATATATTTATATATATATGTATACATATATACATATATAATATATATATATATATATATATATGTATATATATATGTATATATATGTATATATATATATATATGTATATATATATATATGTATATATATATATATATGTATATATATATATATATATATATGTGTATATATATATATATATATATATATGCATGTGTTTATTCAGAGTTTAAAAAAATTTTTTTTTAATATAAGTTTGGTTTGGTTTGGTTTTTTTGGAGTGCTACGGTCTACTTTTTGCAACACGAGGGCTAATTTTAAATATAGGAAGAAAAAGCTCTTTTTACTAATTTCGTATATTACTACTTTCGTGTATAAAAGGTGACCCCATTGCAAATCGTGAAATATTAGCTTAGTGCGCAAAGTGGATAAATAAAATGCAATACAGTATGCACACATACATACACACATATATATTTACTTACACATTTACATAGCATATAATATATATACATACAAATGCCCACGCAAACACAGGGCGCACACGTGTGTTAATTAAAACATTTCTGGGTAGCGTGCGGGCTATTATCAGCTGTCTGAGAAACAGGATTGCGTCACGATCCCAAAATGATCCACAAGTAGGAATGGAAAAAAGAAACGGCACGCCATGCCCTCGAGATTCAACAAGTGGGCGTTGCGTGCAGCTTGCCACAAATGACGTAAGGGAAAGAGTGAAGCTGCTGCTACCCACAACATGTCAGAGAAGGGGGTCATCACAAACTTAGGCCTCAGTTAGTTGTGTGTGTGTATTCAACGATGAACGTAAGAAACACTTTAAAAACCTATACAGATTTAAGTGCATGGTGATCAAGTCGAGAAAAATCCCTATATAGGCAAAATTCGACTCGGAAATAAACAGATTTTCATTACAGCCATTACGTTCCTGTCTATTGTAATTTAAGTAAAAAAAATGTACATTTTTTTTCATAAAAAATAGCAAAATTTTATTATTATTATTTTCTTCCAAAATGTAGAAATGTTTAACGAATTATATGTGAACACTCACATCCCCGAAGCAGAATGTGCCAAAAAATACGTATATATATTTCCGCTGAAGAACAGTCATTTATTTCTTTATATATTATATATATATATATATATATATATATTATATATATATATATATATATATATATATATATATACATATATATATATATATATATATATATATATATATATACATATATATATATATATACATATATATATATATATACATAATATATATACATATATACATACATATATATATACATATATAATATATATATATTATATATTAATATATATAAATATATAACCATTTTTTATATATACATTTTTTACATATATACAATAGATAATATACTATATACTATATATATATATATCATAATATATATACTATATATTTATCATTTTTTCCAGATTATCAAAATACATATATATATACATTTTTTGTTTATATACACATTTATAAGATATATAGTTAAAATAACATATATATTTATACATTTATACAACTATATATATATTTATACATATATAATAGAACATATATATATACATCATATATATATATACATATATATATAAATATATATACATATATATAAATATATTATATATATATATATATATATATATATATATATATATTTATCGATGGTTTTCCTTAACCCTAGAAAGATAACCTACTATGAAAGTTTAAAAAGACAGTCTGTTTGTGTCAATTGTAATGTACCACAATGAATGTTATTGTGTTATGGAAACATATGAAAAAGCATTAAGAATTATCTGTATTTCACTAGCAAAAAGTTTTGAAGTTTATAAAAATAAATTATTATTACTTAAAAAATTTGAAAAAATCTTCTTCAAACGTCGATTTGACTAGGTTATCTTTCTATTAAGTAGGAAAGATTGCTGAAGAAAAAAGTTGAAGTGGCAGTTCCAAGCTTTGTCAGAACGGTGAGAAAAATTAAATTTATGACAAAATATTTTTGAAGGAAACTACAAATTTGAAAGTACTAAGGTTTACTTGGAATTTCCGGTGTCATGCCAAATTTGCAGGCAATAACCCTTTGGAAGAGTTGTCGTCTCTTTGTCTTCCTTACACCCTACCAGTGTGATAGATAGCTCGCGATCCACCTATCCTAAAAACTTCCCTTGGATTAACCCTTTGACAGTTTCATTTTTTTCCAGACTTCGGTCAAAAAAATGTCACATTTTTTTATTGCATTTTTTTTGTTTATTTTACATTTTTAAGTAAAGATATGTTAGTTAAAATTAACATTTCTAATATTTTTAAGCATTTATTACAACTTTTTTTTCTTCCTACGAAAGCATCATAGAACTGAAGTTTACCTTTAGTCTCATCGATATCCAAGTTAATTTTTGGAATTTCAGTGAAAGCAAATCTAAGAGGCGGATCCGGAGGATTATCAGAACTAATTTTAAAAAATTGTCTTACTTGAGCGATTTCATCTGTACTACTATCAGAGTCACTACTATCCATGTCATCTAGTAAACTTTCGCTACTATCATTTACAGATAATTCAGTTTCTGATTCCGAGTCACAGTTCGAATCGCAAGAAATTAGCTCCATACGTTCTGAATTATCCATTATTTAAAACTAAAAATATATTATTCAACTCTTACATCAATAAAATTATCAGGCGATTTAAAAAAAGATTCCAAAACTAAACAGAAAAAGATAACTTCGTCTCTAAATACAGAAACATGGAAAAAAAGCTCTTTGAACCAATCATAGTAAAAATACAATAAACTGCACTATCATTTACTGGACATCTATACGAATAATTTGTCCTTAAAATTGGAAAAAATACTGCCGAAAACCGTGCAAGAAAAAAGAAATCAGATTCGTACGGCGTACGGCAAATCAGTAAAAAGAAAGCTGTCGTACGGCGTTAATTACAGAATTTAATGTTATGGGGCATGTACAAATATTATTTTTTATCATCGTAGTGATACAAAATTCTTACATCAAAATATTGACAGGACAGTAAATTCTCTGTTAAATGTTTGGTTTTAAATACAAATATATTGTCTAATTTCAGGTAGCACATTTACTAAATTTCTTAGTTTATACATATTGTAATTCACAATAGAATAATAATGTCATAGTAAATATATGATAAAATAAATATATCTCCTGCAGAACATTTTTGATTATCTGAAAGCCTGTTGCAGAACATGGAAAAGTATTCTGCTGTGGGGACTCACATACAGGCTTATTTAGTTTCAAGGACGCATAACTTTATTTCGTTCCCAGCGCATCAGAAAAGTTTCTAATCCCACTTAATTCGAAATTTTCGCTTCAGGAGCGTCATATAAAATACATGGAGAAAAAAGAGAATTTAAATAATGAATTCATTCAAAACTTTTTCTATGAAAGCATTAAAAAATAAAAATGATTTTCGTTTAAATTAAAAAAAAAAGAAAAAAAAACCGGTCAAATAAAAGCATAATAATTATTACAAAGGACTTAGTTTCCTATGAAGTAAAAATTGATTCACTTAAATTAGATTGTAAATTTATAATGATTGCTTAAGATATGAGAATCATTGGATGTCAGAAAAAGTTTATTCTCAAACAACAGATTTCAAAAAAAAGAATAACAGCATTTTAAGATACAAAATAAAAAAATCACCAAAGTATACTCGAGAAATTCATGTTTAACGTCATTTGCTTTTTTTTTTATTAAAACGTTATTAAAATTCTTTTTCAAAAATTTTTCAGTTAAATTTTCTTCTTTATCCTGACTATATACAAAATTATTTTTAGTCTTTTGGACATTGTACAATTTTAATAATTCGCAACATTAATGAAAATAATTCTTAACATAACACAACAAATTTTATGAAATTTCTTTAAATCACAAAATTTTATATCAATGTACTTTAAATGTTTTTATGTGAATTGTTACTGAAAATTTAAGTTTAATTTGAGACAAAAATTTTCAATTTAAACTTAACAACTCAGCATTTTTTAATCATCATTTTAATAATCCTTCTTAAGGATGAACTTCTTAATATACCAGTGATAACAATTAATTCTAATAGTATCAATTTTTTTTTTTTTTTTTAAATTTCATAAACAATAACAGGTTCATTGTCACGGTATCACAAATACTACTGCATTTTGTTTTTATTTTACTTTACTACTGTAAAAATTCACTGAAGAGAATTTATATTACTGAGACAATATCATAATGGTTTGTTTTTTGCTGAGAACTGGTTCACTGTTTATATCGAATACTAGAACAATAGTTATATTATGCAGAAGAATCTTGAATGATTGTTCGCAGATAATCAAACAAACCACAAATTCTAATTGTATATTATAAAAAAATTAATTTATTAATACTGGAAAATAGTCCTATAGAAAGATTATGTAAAAATTGTTAAACCGTAATTTTTTGTCTATTAAAAAAAAAAAGAAAATCAATTTTACGTAATTTATTGTCCAAATAAAAAGAAAAATTTAAAAAAAGATGACTATGGACATCGATTCTGTTAAAAAAGGTTAGACGATATTAAATATTAATTATTTTTATGAAAGATTAATGAGATCGCTGCTATGATCACAATAATGGCATTAATTAAAAAATTGATATTTTTACCTACGACAGTATATTGCTGTGAATAATGTATGCAAAAGATTGTTTAGAAATGTAAAATAATGGAAAAATATTCAAAAAAATGAGGAATCCTAACTATGGCATTATTAAATTTATAATTTTTATAAAAATACAAATCGATTAGTTATCCAAGAAAACACTTTTAAAATGTGTCTTATTTTTAAAACAAGATCGACGATAAAATTGAACCGTATTCTTTGGCTATTATTTATATTTGGATATTTCACAATTAAAAAATATTCAAACCATTTTCAAACCAATCATTAATAAAATTAGATCTGTAAAGATTATTCAAAATTCATTTAAAATTATCTATAAAACAGCGCTTCATTTTCAATAACATGAGAACGGTTATCATTTATGCACTTTTAAACATGTCACTTTTTCAAATTTTTATATAGTAAAAACCTCATTCTAGCGTATTTCATATTAGTCCATTTTCTAAAAGGCTATATAATTGCAGCTATTTTTTTAATTCTTGAAACCACATCAAATATAAATAGTAAAAAAAACATTCGTAGAGCAAACGTAACACTCTTCATTTAATCTTATAAATCCAATAAGTTATTTTTTTATTATTTTTTCACATAATAAATCAACAAATTTTTTTTCTAGTATCCATGAACTCTACTGCATTCTTACGTAAATATTATTTTTATTTTTTCTTTTATTAACTACAATATAGAAATAACAAATTAGTTAAAAATTTATTTTTTTAGTACTGATTAAAAAAATCATAAAAACATGTCTATTTTTTTTTGACAAATCATTATGTGGTTTTTATGAATTTATTTTCGTAATACTCCTCTTTGAATTTTACCGTGATTAGAAACTTAAAATTCATGTTGATCAACAGCCTTAGTTTAAGAGCTAAAGTTGTGAATATATCAGAACACCAAAAAGCCTTCTTAAACTTTCTCCAAATATATCAAATCAGTAATAATTAGAAGTATTTTAATTAATGTAAAATAGGCAACTCATTTATTACATGAAAGAAAAAACTTATTGCCAAACCGGAAAAGTTTATTACAAAAAACAAAAATTTATTCAGTATTTGACGAAACGAGAACCTCATTTATGCTCGATGTTCCTGGATTATTAAATCCCAAATATAAAAGAAAATCATATTAGATTCGTGAAAAAGGAACCTTAAAGCTGTCCTACTTCATCAAGGAAATTTATATTTATTGGGTTAGACAGTATGAAATATTTTAAAAATGGAATTGAAAAATGATTGAAAAAAATGATTCACAATGAATAAAAAATTTTTATTTACCTATTTTCGTGATAAATGAGGGTATACAAAATTCGTGTTAAACGTTCATCAAAAATATGGGCGTTGAGAATAATGGCATTAAAAGAAAATATTGATTTTCGAACTTTTAAAAAAAATGGTCATTTTTGCTTATATAAAAATATAAAGCAAATTTTTTACAAATTCCGTGTCATTAAATAGAGAAAACTTTATTTTCTCGAAGATTGGTCTATCCATTCCAGGTCCAACCGCTTCATAAATTGGAGGACAGACGTATCAGATATAACTTACTTATTATATAAGGGATATTTCCAAAGAATTAAAAAAAGAATACAAATGCGATTGAGGAATGCTCTCAATAGATGAGAAAATTATACTAACCAACAGCAGCGTCTCCGCATTTTCGGTATAAAACAAGAGATCGCGCTTCTCCTCATTTTTGGCACATAACAAGCGAAGCGCGATAGCTCTTCACCGCACTCAAACGATTAAAATCAGTTTTAACCAGTTAAAATTACAACCAGTTATCACCCAGTAAAAGGACGCCTACTATATCAGAGTCGTAAATTATTCTACATTTGTAAAAGTTATCCCCTATATAATAATAGCCTAAGTTATCTGTCCGTCTGTCCTCCAATTCATGAAGCGGTTGGACATAGATTAGATAGTGGCATCCATAATGGACGTTTGATGAGTTAGGGTTAGCAAAATTCAAAGCAAGTCTCGTAGTCAAGCAACGTTCGAAATCTCCCTCCTCTCTCCCGAGCGTTTAATCCCCTATTCCAAGTCCTATTTTCCCCGGTTAAGAGCAGGCTATTAAGTTTATCACATAATAAATAGGTAAAAATAACATTTTTTTTTTCTAGCATTATGACGCCATTTCTTTAACCATCTCATTTAATTATTTCTTATTTTAAACTACTTAAATATCGTCTGCATTATTTTCATACGTTGTATCACTGAACTTAGATATGACGTAAATATTTTTCTCTTATATTTCGCATAAATAATAGATAAGGTACATATGTGATAATTTTAAATTTAACAATCGATTATTTTTGTTGCAATATAAAAATTTTATCACCGGTATTAACGACAAATTCTTTTCATAAAGTCTAGTAGTCTATTTCAAAGACTAATAAATATCTAATGTTTAAGTTACATATCTTTGAAAACTAAGGAGTTTGTTTTTTGTGTGTTTGTTTTTAATACATAACCACACGGTTTGACTAAATGAATTCAACGTGATTCTAAACTGCATTCAAAGTATCCGGAGACTATAGATGAGTATGAAGATATACAAATTATTCAGAGTGTACCAGATAGTTCTTAGCTAAAAAACAAACCATTTTTTTACCTGCCTCATAGGGTACTTTACAATTTTGGAAAATTAAAAATTTTACTGATCCCGTCATATGACGGGCTATATACTAGTCTTTCTATAATTAAAATGATTAATTGATTAGCATGCCAAGGTATCGATTAGAGTTGCCTGATCTCCACCCTCAAACTGGCGTTGTGTTCTGCTCTTACAGTCTTTAACAATGGGAATAAACAATAAGAAATAACTTGTTCACGAAAATAATGTATGGAGCCTTGCATCATCCGTTGCTGACGAATATGTAACTGATGTCAAAACAACTCCCGCATGTCGACATCGCAAACCGCAACTTTAACTTAAAAGAAGAGAGAGAGAGGGGAAAAAAAACAAACACTTTTCTTTGGCTGTCGCTGCGTTGGATATTAAACTGAAAAAGAAACCTCTTTTGCAGTGGCTAAAGATCGATTGGGACTTGTGCCAGTAATACAACTTTTAATGCCCACTCGAGTTTGAGTGGCTCACTAGATGCGACTCTGGACTTGCATCTGAGAGAAATTTCACTGCAAATAAGACGATTTCACGCGGCAGGGCACATCTCAACATATGGCAATTCTGGCTTTAGTTTCAAACGGAAGGACAGTTTATTGTTTGTCCATTGGCTATTGTAAACATTAGTAGTTCGTGACGTTGCGACAAATTGCTCTATCGCAATGTCATGTATATTACGTGATGTATATTACAATTATCGCAAATTACTAATTACAATTATCGTAAATACAATTATTACAATTATCGTATATTACGTGATGTATATTACAATTATCGTATATTACTTGATGTATATTACAATTATCGTGATGTATATTACAATTATCGCAACGTGATGTATATTACAATGAATGGTAAGGGCATTATAGTAATTCGTGACGTTGCGATAAATTGCTCTAGAGCAACGTCATGTATATTACGTGATGTATATTACAATTATCACAAATACAATTATTACAATTATCGCAACGTGATGTATATTACAATGAATGGTAAGGGCATTATAGTAATTCGTGACGTTGCGATAAATTGCTCTAGAGCAATGTCATGTATATTACGTGATGTATATTACAATTATCACAAATACAATTATTACAATTATCGTATATTACGTGATATATATTACAATTATCACAAATACAATTATTACAATTATCGTATATTACGTGATGTATATTACAATTATCGTGATGCATATTACAATGAATGGGAAGGGCATTATAGTAGTTCGTGACTTTACGACAAATTGAACACAATACGAATTTAACACAATTATGACAATACGAACTACTATAATGCCCTTCCCAATAATTCTCATGTTTACAACAGCCAACAGACAAACAATAAACTGCCCTTTCGTTTGAAACTAAAGCCAGAATTGTCATAAGTTTAAGATGTGCCCTACTTCGTGAAATCGTCTTATTGGAGTTTTATTAAATTGTGAGAGGTAACTGAGAATAAGAAGTCAGCAGTCTGAGCCTTCAGGCCGTTCCGTGGAAAAGTAAAAAATGTAAAAAACTCTTTTGAAATGTTTTTATCTAAATATTCCCCGTAAAAGGGTGTATTTAGGATTTTTACTCATTTAAATGGGTTTGAGTAAAATATATTTGAGGATGCTCCCTTGGCGAAATTGACGATTTTTGTTTGGCGCCAATTCAAAATTAACCTTACCAGCTGACACCCAACGTAGAACTAATTGATCTCTGAAATTACATATACCGTTGAACATTCAAAAATAACGCTAAAAGCTAAACCAATCAAAATCACGATTGGGTTTATATATATATATATATATATATATATATATATATATATATATATATATATATATATATATATATATATATATATATATATATATATAGACGTTCCCATAAATAAAACACCGAACGACGGCCGATTTGGTTAGGGTGCTGGCCTTCGGTATCTGAGTTCTTGGGTTCGAATCCCACTGTGGCATGGCTGTTTGTAGCCGTTTGGAATCGGCTTTAAGCTGTAGGTCCCGGTCTCAATAGCCCTCGTGTTGCAAAAAAGTAGACCGTAGCACTCCAAACCAAACCAAACCCATAAATAAAACATTTCCCAGCTTGGCGATCAACCGCGATCACAACTTGGCGAGAATCAAGGAGCACTCTCAAATATAGGCTAACCTAGGTTTGGTCTGGAGCTCTACGGTCTACTGTTTTCCTATACGAGGGCTAATGATACCGGTATCGACTGCTTAAAGCCGATTCTGAACGGCTATAAACATCCATGCCAGCAGAGGGATTCTAATGAGCACTATGATCTACTATTTTGCTACACAAGAGCTAAGAAGACTAGGACCTAATAATCAGCTTAACAGCTACAAACAACCATGACAGCAGGTAGATTAGAATCTCAGAACTCCTATAATGAAAGGCAATAAAGAACATCCCTGCCATAATGGAATTTGAACTCATGACCTCCGGTACTGAAACGCAGATTAGTCGGTAAGAGAAAAAAGAAGGGGAAAAAACACTATGGTTAAAAAAGACCTATTGTTACGACAATATACCAGTATGGATTTAGTTATTATATTCTATATTATTTTTATTGTATATCATTTTTACATAAGCAAGTACACTTATTGTATTTTAAAATTTAACTATTTACATATATATCATAATGCAAACCTACACGATATAATAACTAAATAGTAAAACATTTATTCTATCAACAGGATTCCTACTCCATTAGCAAGGTAAAATAGAAACATCTACGACATCTCAGTAATGCAGATTTAGATATTACACTTCTGTTTTGGTTTTATTCTAAAGATTTTTGACTAATACAACTTTCCGAAAACACTTATAACATTTTCATATTTTACTATTGATGTATATTACAATTCGAACTGACAAAACAAGAAAAAAAACTATCCAAACCCACATATATATATATATATATATATATATATATATATATATATATATATATATATATATATATATATATATATATATATATATATGTGTATATATATATATACATTCATATATATACACATATATATATACATATATATACATATATATATATATATGTATATGTATATGTATATATATATATGTATATATATATATATGTATATATATATATATATATATATATATATGCTGACGAATATGTAACTGATGTCAAAACAACTCCCGCATGTCGACATCGCAAACCGCAACTTTAACTTAAAAGAAGAGAGAGAGAGGGAAAAAAAACAAACACTTTTCTTTGGCTGTCGTTGCGTTGGATATTAAACTGAAAAAGAAACCTCTTTTGCAGTGGATAAAGATCGATTGGGACTTGTGCCAGTAATACAACTTTTAATGCCCACTCGAGTTTGAATGGCTCACTAGAGGCGACTCTGGACTTGCATCTGAGAGAAATTTCACTGCAAATACGGCGATTTCACACAGTAGGGCACATCTCAACTTACGGCAATTCTGGTTTTAGTTTCAAACGGAAGGGCAGTTTATTGTTTGTCCATTTGCTGTTGTAAACATTAGTAGTTCGTGACCTTGCGACAAATTGCTCTATCGCAATGTCATGTATATTACGTGATGTATATTACAATTATCGCAAATTACTAATTACAATTATCGTAAATACAATTATTACAATTATCGTATATTACATGATGTATATTACAATTATCGTATATTACGTGATGTATATTACAATTATCGCAACGTGATGTATATTACAATGAATGGTAAGGGCATTACAGTAATTCGTGACGTTGCGATAAATTGCTCTAGAGCAACGTCATGTATATTACGTGATGTATATTACAATTATCACAAATACAATTATTACAATTATCGCAACGTGATGTATATTACAATGAATGGTAAGGGCATTATAGTAATTCGTGACGTTGCGATAAATTGCTCTAGAGCAATGTCATGTATATTACGTGATGTATATTACAATTATCACAAATACAATTATTACAATTATCGTATATTACGTGATGGATATTAATTACAATTATCACAAATACAATTATTACAATTATCGTATATTACGTGATTTATATTACAATTATCGTGATGTATATTACAATGAATGGGAAGGGCATTATAGTAGTTCGTGACGTTACGACAAATTGAACACAATACGAATTTAACACAATTATGACAATACGAACTACTATAATGCCCTTCCCAATAATTTTCATGTTTACAACAGCCAATAAACTGCCCTTTCGTTTGAAACTAAAGCCAGAATTGTCATAAGTTTAAGATGTGCCCTACTGAGTGAAATCGCCTTATTGGAGTTTTATTAAATTGTGAGAGGTAACTGAGAATAAGAAGTCAGAGTCTGTCTGAGCCTTCGGGCCGTTCCGAGCAAAAGTAAAAAATGTAAATATCTCTTTCGAAATGTTTTTATCTAAATATTCCCCGAAAAAGGGTATTTTTAGGATTTTTATTCATTTAAATAGGTTTGGACAAAAAATGTATTTGAGGGTGCCCCTTGGCGAAATTGACGATTTTTGTTTGGCGGCAATTCAAAATTAACCTTACCAGCCGACATCCAAAGTAGAACTAACTGACCTCTGAAATTACATATACCGTTGAACATTCAAAAATAACTCTAAAATCGAAACCATTGGGTTTCAAAACAAAATAATAAACCAAAAAAAAATTATAGACGTTCCCGTAAATAATACGCCGAACGACGGGCGATTTGGTTAGTGTGCTGGCCTTCGGTACTAGAGTTCGTGGGTTCGAATCCCACTATGGCATGGATGTTCGTAGCAGTTTGGAATCGGCTTTAAGCTGTAGGTCCCGGTCTCAATAGCCCTCGTGTTGCAAAAAAGTAGACCGTAGCACTCCAAACCAAACCAAACCCATAAATAAAACAAAATTTCCCAGCTTGGCGATCAACCGCGATCACAACTTGGCGAGAATTAAGGGGCACTCTCAAATATAAGCTAACCTAGGTTTGGTCTGGAGCTCTACGGTTTACTGTTTTCCTATATGAGGGCTAATGATACCGGGAACGACTGCTTAAAGCCGATTCTGAACGGCTATAAACGTCCATGCCAGCAGAGGGATTCTAATGAGCACTATGATCTACTATTTTGCTACACAAGAGCTAAGAAGACTAGGACCTAATAATCAGGTTAACAGCTACAAACAACCATGACAGCAGTTAGATTAGAATATCAGAACTCCTATAATGAAAGGCAATAAAGAACATCCCTGCCATAATGGAATTTGAACTCACGACCTCCGGTACTGAAACGCAGATTAGTCGGTAAGAGAAAAAAAAGGGGAAAAACATTA
>CM063510.1:152285488-152295488 GCA_032207245.1 Pardosa pseudoannulata
TATTTACATATATACACACACACACAAAAAAAAAAAATAAATAAATAAAAATAAAAAATAAAACACGAGGGACAGAGCTCAAATCCCGGGTTTTTGCCAACCCTGTTTTTCACTGCAGTAGCACAAACTAGACAACGAATAAGAAACAAGAATTTTTCAGACTCATTATGTTACAGTGGCCGCTGTACAGCTAGGATTTCTATCTGGGGAATGCTAGAATCCAAATTGTGATTTTAGATAAGAACTAAATGAATCGTGGTTAAAAGTTTCTGTACACAAAGCTAGAAAAAAAAGAAACTAATACTTCACCTACCTACCTCTGGTTTCCAAGTTATCCGTGATCAAGGCTGTTGCACTCACAAAATTGTTTGAAAGTTTTGAGAATCCCCCGAAAAAGCGGGACTACGGGTACCTCTAAAGTAATTATACTTTATTTAAAGTTGTACACTTAACCATTGTTCATTCAAATATACTCATATCCATATACTCATATAACTATCTTTATATTTCTCCTGGGGGTCTTCTGATTGATACCTGCTTCTAAATGATGAGGTCACTCTTTGTGTTGTGCTAGGAAGTAATGTTGACCGTCTATAGCAGTGTTTCTTAGCCTTTTTTGCACAATGGACCACTTTAAAAATTTTAAATATGTCACTGACCCCTGTGGGAAGAAAAAATTGCTTAAACATCATTTATTACAAAAAAAAAATCTGTTTTATTATTTAATTATTTTAATATTTTTATTTCAATAGTATAAAAAATTTGAAGAAATTAAAATTTTTAATGTGAAGGCTGTTGCTGCTTTTCCCTGATTAACAAATTGAATTGAGGGATGGTTTTCGACAAAGCAACGCGCGTATCATGTTCGATATTCAGTCGATTTCGATGTTTTGTTTTTATTGTGACAAGTGTGGAAAATCTCGCTTCGAAAAGATATACTGTAGCAAACGGAATAATGGCTACCATATCTCATTTTACAAGCAATGGGTAGACTTCTCTTAAAGAAGACCAAAACTCTCCAAGAGTTTATGAATCGAAATCCATTTTTAACAAGGACTTTGTTTTCAAATCAATTAGCTCATCTTTGGCAAGGTTCATGTCATCGATACAGTCAACATCACAAAGAAAAGGATTACGAATCCACAACTCATCTTTTATATTTATTCCATCCGAATTGAAATATTTTTCAAATGAAACTTGAAGTACTTCCAGGTGTTCACAGATTTCATTTTTCAAGTTATTCAATGACAAACTATCTTGCCGAGATCCATTTTCAAAAAGCACTTCGCCCAACATTTGAAAGTTTGCATATATCCCATTTTGAATTATAATTTTCTAAAATTAGGAGCAGTCGGCGGACCCTCAAAATATGACCCATGGAGCAAGTTTTAGTTTTCAAACTTAAGTTTAAAAATACAAAATAAATTTATTGCACTGATTATCTAATTTATACGATTTTAACCCGTAATAAAACAAACTTACGCGGTGGCTCCAGAACCAATTATTTTCATTCCCTATGTTCTGCGTGAAATTGGGCCGACATTCAGAAAAATATATTTAATCAACATCATTCGCTCTGTTTGGTTTAGAAACCTACGATTAACTCTTTTGCAACACGAGGGCTATTGAGAACAGGACCTTCTTCTTAAAGCCGATTCCGAAGGAGCTACGAACATCAATGCCCTAGTAGGATTCGAACCTACGACCTCAAGAACCGAAGGTCAGCGTCCTAACCATTCGACCATAGCTTTTGTTTGAGCGTTTCTTCAGATGTCTCAGTAACAAAAATTTTATTTCTAACTCTATTGAAGAAAATTGCTTAAACATTTAGCCTCTTATAATTAAGTAATTCTCCTACCCTACACTTTAAATTACGGGATTTGTACAAAGGGAGGCTTTGAACATATTTTGGCTCAGAAGTGGGGGGATAGCTTAAAAATGGGTGAGAATCACTGGTCTATAGGGTACTCCCATAATAAAATGGTCAACAAATTCTAGGTGTTGTAAAAGTTAATACTTAAAAGGCAAGTTTCCCCGTATTATTTAAGTAAAAAAAAAAAAAAAATTTCAACATAATTTTCTTTTCAACTATAATGTTGTTTTTAATGCTATCTTTGTTTTCCATTTACTTCATTTTATCTGCAGGCTTTTTAATAATAGTAAAATTTTACATTTTTTGGATGGTATGAAACTGAAACGAAATTTTTCAATATTACTAAGTCACGACCATGACGAAAATTACAAAGGTGAATTTTTTTCTCTAATGCTGCCTCTCAAATCTCTGGTGATAAATATATATATTTACTAGAGGTTATATGTGAGAGATTTATTTCTGTCAAAAATTAAGCCTTGCATTGGAAAATGAAAAAAAAAATTATATATTACACGATGTTAGGGACAAAATAAAAGAACTTACTTAATTCAATAGTGTATTCTGTATACAGAAAATTTAAATTAAAATACTATTAAATTAAAAGGATGAAGAAATGCACCAATAATTCTATTCTTATTATTTAACAATCGCCTTTATTTCTAGATATCAATACAGTTAACACGAAACTAAACAGAAATTTCAATTTCAATCAATTAAAAGTTTTTTAGAATAAAAAGCATTTTTGCAGAATTAATATTGAAAGTAATCCATTTTGCATTGAAAAAATTAAACTTATTGATTAAACTGATTGACGGTAATTAACTTTGCTAATATTAAACTATATATTAAGCTGAATATTCCGATTAATTCAAGGCAAAATACTCATTTGAGTTATTTTAAAGCCATGTTCATATTTTTTAAGTCTCATAATAGTAAAGCAAAGACTATTTAAATTACAAAAGAAACGTTTGTTCAAATATAATGGATAACCTTGTTGAATTCTAAGAGTGCGCTTCAAGCTTTTTTAAATAATCAAAATAGTTTCCTAAGAGTTTTAGAATGTAGACCTGTGCTTAACACGTTGACTGTCAACTATGAGATAACTCTTAGATTGCGTTCTTTTCTAGGACGCCAACTACGAGTTATTTCGTACTTTGTTTATTTACCATTTTTGTGCAGCTACGAATAAACTCGTAGTATATCAGTGCTAATATCCATTAGATGGCTTCTGGGAAAAGAACAAAAAATCAATGCTCTTGGAAAATAAATAATTTAGGACTTTGTTGAAATCCTGTCCACAAATTAGAGTTTTTAGTTATATAATGTGATTAAGTCATTGTCGTTTTAGGCCAGAATTCTAAAAATTACCGTGGCATTCAACGTATTAAAACACTGGCACACAGAATTTCTTTCCAGTAGATTCCTGCCCATTGTTTTTTTTTTTTCCAACGGAGCAGGCGATACAGACATTATCCTAACTCCTCAACAAGGCTGCGAACCTGTTACTCATTTAGCACCTTTACTCATTTAGCTTAAGACAATTAAACACCAACTGGGCCCATATAGCCGTGAGGCACTCTAGGCTGATCCCGGCGGCGGTAGGCAGATCGCAAGTATTGGGCCACCCCACTCCACACCTTCGAAGTACCCGACCGGCGCCCGTCGCGTCGCAGGCGCTATCCGCGGGCGAACGCAGAAGACATGCACTGCTGAGAGGAAGTAATTTGGAATACTACTGGATGCTTAGCGGACCTCCTGATGAAGGAAATTAAAGAGGTTGAAGCGAACCAAAGAGGAGAAAAAGGACAAGCTACGGAAGCGAGTAACATTACCTCCGCTGGGACCTCGTAATTTAGAAGCAGAGACCAAGCAGAAGACCCCCGGCTTTGGCCTGCCACCCCCAGAGGTATCGTTTAAGAACTTGGAGGACTTTGTGACCGCGGACCTATTTTTCGTGCCCCAGTCACTTATAGTGAACACGGCAGATCTTAGGCCCCGAACCCGCAACCTTTCAGTTACGAGAAAGCTGCCTCTGTCGACTGAGCTACTGCGGCTCTTCCTGTCCATTGTGAAATTGAAAAGGTTGATACATTGGCTGAAAAGAGAGCCTTGATAGTTCAACGCATGAATCACCCTCTTTTATTTCATACAACTCAATTGCTTGTTAACCTGACTCTTAAGAATACTCTTAAACAAGACATGGTACAACGAGCGACAAATAAGAAATGGAGGATTTTGGGAAAAGTGAGAGCTGTTCTCGGTTTCCCGAGAAAGACTGCAGTGGCCCTTTTTAGGGGTCTGACTAGACATGACTGTTTACAAGACCATCTCTACAGAATTGAAGTGACGAATTCACCGGACTGTGTTTTGTGTCACTGTAGTCTTCCAATGACTTTTGAACATTTAAATAACTGTGTTGTATTCTCTCAGCACGAGGACATTGTTAAAAAGGATTGGAAAGCCTGTGAACTAATGACTTAGGCGCTAATTGTTCGGCATTTGCAAAAGAAATAACATAATGGATAACAGAAACCAAATTCCACAAAAAAAGCTACAGCATGTTTCAAACTTGAAAAAAAAAATCTTTATAAAAGCAAGGAGTAAATAAACTGTCTGGAAAATTCCAAATTTTCGGTGAAACAAGGTAACCAAGGTATCAGAGAGCCATTTATACACTTTTGAAAAATGCTTACAGCCAGGGAAGGAGTGAGAAATTTTCGATGGGGTGGGGGCATCTCTCCCTTCAAGTCCAAATTAATACAGAAGTCGTTAAATCGAAGAAGTATAATGCATGCATACAGTAATCCTTATTCCTCTCATTCCCCCCGCCTTGGTACGTCACTGTTTTCAGGCAGAAATCTGAAGAGTAGCATGTTGCTGGCGAGTTACGATCGGTCGACAATGCCCTCTGTTTACAAAATAAGCACTAATGTAAAGGTTTGGTTTGGAACTCTACGGTCTACTGTTTTGCTGACGAAGGCTAATGAGACCAGGACTTATTGCTTAAAGCCAATACCGAACGACTAGGAACATCCATGCCAAAAATGGAATTCGAACCCATGAGCTTCAGTACCGAAGAGCACCGTTCTACCATTCGGCTATTATTTGGCAAAGCATTAATGTCAAGAAATGCAAACTCTTCCACTGCCTGATTGATACGGACAAATCCATAACTATCAGAGACACTGCCGTTGGCACCATAGACAAATTCCAAAAAATGTTGTCCGCCCCCCTCCCCAAAGGCTGAAAATAAATTAAAGAAAAACTGAATTATAAAATTATATTAACTAGGAAAAAGGATATAACTGATTCAAGACAATCATACTCAAGACTTACAAATTTATGAATTTTTCCTCGTTCTATTTCTGGGACGTGGTGTGCTGTGTGATACAGAGAGGTGGCATAAGTAGCGAAATTAAAACCTTAACACATTGTATGAAGGACACTTACTAGTACATTTTCAGACGATTGATACTTGAGCGTGGGTCACGTACTAGTACGGTCACGTACTAGCAGTGTAACAACATGGTTTGTTTGTGGGACAAAATTAACGGTATATACAAGAAAACGAAGTCGAATGTTCTTGTCTTTCATTTTTCTATTTATATTTATATATTTGTTTATGTATTTCAGTATAAAATACGAAAAGTTGGTTAAAAAATGAAATAATTTTCGATCTATTGAGATTAAACCCCTTCCCAGTTTTCCCCAGCTGAACTCGGGCAAGCGAAATGTACCATCCTGGCTCATCCCGAGTGTAGCTCGGGCACTGTGAAATTTTACACTGTGCAATCAGTCTTTCCCGAATTATCTCACATGTGTCTTTTATGGTTTGGAATGCTTTTGTTTATTTTTCTGGCTGCTTTATTATTTGTTGCTCAAAGAGAGACAGCAGAGGAAAGAAGGTAAGGAGAGAAACAAGGTTCTACTGTCCAGATTACGATGTTGGACTCT
This sequence comes from Pardosa pseudoannulata, assembly GCA_032207245.1. Taxonomy (NCBI): domain Eukaryota; kingdom Metazoa; phylum Arthropoda; class Arachnida; order Araneae; family Lycosidae; genus Pardosa; species Pardosa pseudoannulata. The sequence continues at coordinate 152,291,316 of CM063510.1, forward strand.
GTGCAGTACCGTGTTTCCGATTGTATCATACACGACAAAACTTTGATTAATAATTTCATAATCATTTATGTAAATGCAAAGGATATAAATAAAATTTAATTCAAGATAAAAGCTAGGTATTCTAAGCTTAATATTTATAGTTAGTGTGAATTGACTCCAAAGTCTAATGATTTCTGAAAGCCAACTATAGAGGTAAATTATTCATTTATTTAAACTGATTTTTTTACATTAATTTTTAGAAAATTCTGTATGCGAATGATGCTATTATGTCTAAAAAGCTATGTATGTATGAAAACAAGCATAAAAAATTTGACATTTTTTGACCCATAATCCCGCAATAAAATGAACCTGGAAGGGGTTAACTGAATAACTAAATTTACTAGCAAAACGCCCGCTCCGGTGCAATTCAGCTGCGAAATGTACCCGCGCACAATGTGTTAAATGTTTTACGACGTTTCAAAGGTCTGCATCACACTTGAGAAAAGCTGTTAGCAGAGTTTTGATCTCATTCAGCTGTTCAGCGGAAGCTGTCAATGGGCAATATTGCAAATGGTGCAAATGAACAAGTATCTGCATAGGACACCCTCAGTAACTTTAAAATGTACATACAGAAATATAGCAAGATTTTCCTCAGAGACTTTTTCCAAGTGTATAAAGTCAGGGGGGGAATCCCTCACTTGTGAGAAAGGAGGATAAATTGTGTGTAGGAAGGTTAGAGAGGGGGAAAAACAAACAACAACAACAACAAAAAAAAACTTCTTAATGGATTCTTGAAAATCGAGACCCGGCCTTTCTCGTCCAAGTCGATCCCGGGGCGAACAATGCAGTCACGGGAACTTATAAATTATGCAAGGAACTCCAAAATTCGCTTAAGGTGATGACGAAAAAGAAAAAAAAACTTGACTGGATATCTGAGGACTGGGTAAATGTGATGTGGTCAGACGTATCGCGTTACACCTTGTTTCGTACTGGCTAAGGGGCAGAGTATGAAGAAAAAAAAATACACGAAGACAAGCTCATATCTTGTCTTCGTGGGAACCACCTCCAAGGTCCGATGGGAGTACATTGTCCCAGTCAGTAGAGCAAACCAGAATTTCAGTAGGGGGGAGGGCGGTGAAGGAGTTAATTTTAAAACTGCATTTTTAGTTGAGAACTTCTCCACTCTGTGTAAAATATGCTCAAAATCATTTAACGAGTGAATGCCCACTTACGCGTGAAAATAATGTAAGTAATGACTTTATTAAATGTTGCAACAGCAACGGAAATCATCCTGCAAGTTACAAAGGATGCAGTAGATTCCCGAAACCCCCCAGTATTTCTAAAATTAATAAACCTTCCAATGAAACTAAAAATACACAATCTACTAATAATAATTCTTTCAATGGTAAATCTTATACGCATACCGTTCAAAACTCCACGGAAACTAAAAATACCCAAAGTTTAAATGCAGAAAAAGTTAAACAAAATAACTCTGCCCTTAATGAAATAATTGAATTTGGAAAATTAATTTCTGAAATATTAAAATCTCTTTAAATCAATAACGTAAAAGCTCTCCTTACCCATCTTCTAGTTAACTTGAAAAATTCTACTGATCCTAGTGATCGCCTTCGTATTATTTTGGACTCTGTTCAAAATTTTCTTTAAGTTAACTTTTTCGGTTCTAGTTTTCTCACCACCGCTAGTTCCCATTTTGCCTGTGTGATAGTTTTTCGGAGTTAGAGGGCTCGACCCAGGCAACTCCGTGAACCATCTTTTTCTGTGTGGCTAGTTCAGAACTTATATTATTGGCTGATAAATCGGCTCTTGGATCTCAATCGTAATTAATCGTAGTCCTGTGCTCACAGTCTATGGGAGATCTACTTGTTTTTCACTAAAAAAAAAAATGATAAATAAATACATAAAAGCATCTTAATTTTGCTCTTTTTGAGTTCTTTTAAGATCTATTCGTCTGACTAGCTTAACCTGTCTCATTTTTGAAAATAATTTTCAATCACTGGTCCTTTCATTATATATTGTATTGTGTTATTTTCCGTCCAAACTCAAGTATTTTTCTCTCCTCTTCCCCTTTACCCTTATTTAATTAACTTGTAAATGTCAAGCCAACTCAATATTCATAGTCTGATGCATTACCATTACTAGCAACTCCAGAATCAGACGGCTTGGCCCAGGGAGTTCTGTTGCAAGATCTTCCTGTGAGATAGTTGAGAACTTTCCAATTTGAGATATCACGTAATTTAGAAGACTTGTTACCCAGACTGGAAAAAAAAATTGTTCTCGGCAAAAAATTGTAGGTTTGCTTACAAGCATGTTTGAAAGTTTGGGAATCAAGTTGATAAAAATCACCTGAGGCCGAGGAATTTCACGAATTCAGGAATTATTATTATTATTATTATTATTTACTTTATGATCTTGAATTTCTCTGTCCCGTCACAGTTTGTTGTTCACTACAAAATATTTCGTGTATAGCACTTGTTCGAATTATAACTGACGCCATGGTAGAGTAATTTGTGTTCATCGTGACTTTTATGAGCACAAAATTAACATTATTAAAGAAGGCATCGTATTTCAGTCCTATTGCCAACAAAACAATCAATTTTTACCAAAAAAATTAAATTTAAAACCTTTATTATTTTGTGTTCTGTCAACTGTTCATTAAGGATTTCTTTTCCTAAAATAAAAGAAAAATTGACTTCCTCGATGCGAACTTGATCTATTCCCCCATGAAGCTCTTAGGTAACACTAATTTTCCGACTGTTTCGTATAAATGTTGTAATCGATATTTTGGTTTGGTTTGGAGTGCTACGGTCTACTTTTTGAAACACGAGGGATAATGAGACCGGGACCTACAGCTTAAAGCCGATTCCGAAAGGCTACGAACATTCACGCCACTGTGGGATTTGAACCCACGAACTCCGGTACCGAAGGCCAGCCAGCTAACCAATCGTCATCATTCGGTCGTCGATATTTTGAATATCGCTGAATGTCGGACATCCAGTTTTGGACATCTGCCCATCAAGGCCTGATTATCGCACGGACACTTAGGGCACGTGCCCCGGTTACGAAAATTTAGTCGAGTGCTTGAAACACATAATAAGTGGGGAAAAATTGCAAGCTTACGCTACCATCGTTAAGTTTTAATAAATTATTGTTCGAGGTAATTGTGTTTGTCCTGAACTCTATTGTTTCCCATTTACTTTAATTTTACTGTTATTTACCTGATAATTAATTTCCTCAACGAACCTGGTGCTCTTTTTATCCTACGGGTTACTGCATATTCATTAGACAGATTATTAGCAACGTACCACTATAAACCCATTCAATCATCTCATCAATTTAAATTATTTTTAATTCTATTATTATTTATTTTCTGCACCACAGAGCTTGTGAGTGTGACAAAGTAAAAATAAAAAAGTGAGTCACTCTAAGTTTTTAAAAGTCCTCAATTTTTATCACGGCTAAACAGAGATAATAATGATTACGTAAAATGAAAATTTGGTGTTTCTGATTTTGAATATTACTTTAATGCTAATTTCTTAAATCCGTTTGCTAATTCAGTGTTATAATTTTTATATGACTGTAAGTAGGATAATAACTTGTTGCTATAAATTTGCATGGAGGTGGAGGGCACAAAAATTGGATTTTGCCCTGGGCACAAAAGTATCTTAGTCGGACTGCCGATATTGAAAGAAAATATTGACAAACATTGCTAAACTAGCATATAGCCAGTCATATGACGGGATCAGTAAAATTTTTATTTTCCAGAATTGTAAAGTACCCTGTGGGGCAGGTAAAAAAATGGTTTGTTTTTTGACTGAGAGTAAGGCGATTTCATGCAGCAGGGCACATTTGAATTTATGACAATTCTGGCTTTAGTTTCAAGCGGAAGGGTAGTTCATTGTTTGTCTATAGAGCAATTTGTTGTAACGTCACGAACTACTATAATGCCCTTCCCATTCATTTTCTAGTTTACAACAGCCAATACAGAAACAATAAACTGCCCTTCCGTTTGAAACTAAAGCCACAATTGTCATAAATTGAGATGCGCCCTAGATGTGTAAAATCGCCTTATTGGCTGTTGTAAACATGAAAATGAATGGGAAGGGCATTATAGTAGTTCGTGACGTTGCGACAAATTGCTCTATTATCTTGCAACAAAAAATAATCGAGGATTAA
>CM063510.1:152300488-152412988 GCA_032207245.1 Pardosa pseudoannulata
GGAGACCACTAACTATGATTTAAGTAATCGGAGTTAACTAGGTCCTTATGCCCGAGACAAAAAACTGGTGTGCGCCCTTATAACAGAGAAAATATATATAAACATTTTTCTTAAATATCATATATTCAGAATGAACTCAAAATATTTTTGTTAATTCTTAAAATATTTTAGTTATTATTTTTTAATTGTTTCTTTTATTTTTACCTTATTAATACTTAAAAATGTTTTTTTTTTAATTTTTGGGGATATTATTTTGCTGATAAAATGAATAGTTTATTTGAGGGGAATAATTTTTATTTAAACTTTAAATTTTTATAAAAAATTGACAATTTCTTATTTTTAAATTTAGTTTACTTTATAAGTTCAAAATTTAATTGAATACCTAATTTATATTAAACATAGGTTTTTTTAGTAAACATTTTGTAAGAATTTAAATAATTAAGCTTCTAGAAACATTTTAAAAAATAAGAATTTATTAAATATAATTTTTAAATACATTTATTTTATAATTAAATTTTAACTTTCCTTTTTGCTTCTCTAATTTTTAGACATTTTCTTCACGTTTTAAAATTTATATCAAATGTATTTATATTAGCCAGCATAAAAATGCGAAAACTACTGCTAATGGTACTGCTAGTACTGGTAATACTATACTTTAACTATGAGCATCCATGACAAACGGGATTCGAACCCACGAACTCGAGTACCGAGAGAATATTCGAATCTTGTAACAATGCATAAGGAAAGAGAAATAAAGATAAGAAGGTAATATATAAAAAATAGGTCGAATCTGAATATAGGATACTAACAGATGTTATATCTACTCTTCCACATGTTTTTTTTTTTTTTTTTGATCTGGCCAAAAACATTTTCGAAAGTCAAAACAGAAATAATATGCTTTTCAGAAAGATCATTAGAAAAAAAAAATCTCAGCGTAGTTTTTTAAGAAACCATGTAAAAAATAGTAAAAAATGGCGTTTTCAGCAGGAAAACATTGAATGGTAGATATTACAAAAAATACAATTACAATTTAAAATTTTTTGAGAATAAGTAATGCCACAAATAAAAAAAAAACATATTTTAAGAAAGTAAAAAAAAGTAATGCATATGAAATACAAACAGGGATGGCCAAAGAGTTTGAGAATGATTTAAAAATTCTTGGGATTAAGAACTGGAGCACAGTAGTTACAAGATAGTAACCAAATGTAGAGCTAGAAAACTTTAGAAACCAGGTCGAGCCTCTGAGGAAGGAAGGAAGGCCAAAGAATGGTCCGTCAGCAAAGTTTTATGCTCCGCTACGGAATTCAGGAAGTATATAATTCGAAAAAACATCGCATTTTTTATAATAATCTGTACCCATTGTTTAACTATTAGAGAGTCACAATTAGGACTTCGTTAAATATACATTCATAGCATGCAAACAATTTTTTCTTTAAATGAATTCCTTGAAGATTGACTATGTTTTATTGTTATATAAATATTTTAAAACTTTTAAAGGTAAAATATTAATTAGTTTTGGAGTTATTAATTTTAATTGCTTCATAATTAGCAATTGAAAATGCTCCAGGCGCATCCATTTTTACATAAAATATTTTAAAAAAATTTTTAAGTATCCTTAAGACTTTACAAAAAAATGTTTTTCTATAAACATGTATAGAAAATATAAAGAAAAAATAATTGTGAGGATGATACCCTATTTTGCAGATAAAAGCTATAGCGGTTAATTAAAATGCATACTCATTTTTGCTTCAAACCATCTTTCAACTAGACTTTTTTTTATAAACTCTAAACGTAAATTAATACTATTTCAGAGACAATGTTCTTTTCAATGCGCCTGGAGTACATGGAAATTTTACTCTGAGTCAAGCATTTGAAGTTATTATTTATACCATAAGTAATGATAGCTTATTATACTAGTAATGATAAATGATGAATGAAAAAATGGTTTTTTGCTTTTTGTCTAATTTTTTTCATATTCACATCGAAATTCGAATTTTCGGTTGATTTCAGCCAATTTAAAGTACCATCGTCTTAAATGTCTTAGAGATTATCCTGTTTAATTAGGCAAATTGAAGAAGCATCTGATTTGAATCTGTTTTAATTTTTTTTTTACTAGGAAAACTTAAGTACTTGTTTATATTGATAAAAAGTTATTTAGATACTTTCATATTTCATATTTAGATACTTGTTTTTGTATTAAGTAAGTCAGAACATTCATTTTTAATAGTTATTCAACTACCTCTTTTCTTCCTCTTTTTTTTCCCCCCATTTTTCTCCATTTTCCCTCTTTTTCCCCAAAATTTTGACTTCTGTGTCTGTGAAATACAATGATTTCCAACTTATACACACTCTCTTTTGTTCATGTTTTTGTTGAATCTAATGTAATAACCATTATTTTATCTGACATGTTTCTGATAAGAGGTGCTTAAAAAGTTTGAACGGTGCTTAATTTTTTCCATTAAAAAAGTGTACGAACCATGTGCTTAGCAATAGAAAAAATTGATCTGTATAAACTTCGATTAATTCTGTGCTTTAATATCCAAACTTTTCTCTGACTCATCGCCAAACTGCTCCTTTCCTCCTTTTCTCTGGTAAATCTAAGGAATAACTTTAAAAATTTAATTGTTGAAGCAAAAATTAAATAAGATAATCTCTTCAAAACGTAGTCAGAAAGAAGGCTCTGATCCTTTTGCTACTACTTACATAGATTGGACACTAATTTTTTTTATGAGTACTGTTACTAGGTAGTCACTAATATTTTTATACAGAAATGCAAGCAATTCTAATAGTATCTTATTTAGAATTTTATATCTAAAGGCGCTTTGCAAAATCTTCACTCTTTTTGTATCCGATCTTTTATTTTATTCCCAGAATCTCCATGCATAGCATCGCGACCAGTACACCATATGAAACGGATGCATAACATGTAAAATTCTCCTCAAATTTCGAGATTTTTTAATTTTTCACAGCAAATGTACATAAGAAATTTCTCGGACTTATAATACCAAACTAAACTAAACTTAACTCTTCAGCGCAACAGTCCCTTTGGGGCCAAGGCTTACGGTGCCAATCTCCATTTCCGAGACCAAGCGCGAAATATATGTTCCGGTTAAGTGGTCATCCTTATGCAGTGTTTTAGTGCCCAAGCAATTTTGGTTTCAGTTTGTCTACCCACTGAAGAGATGAAAGTCTGAGTCAAATTTACCCAGCACGGGGATTGCACCTCAGACCGGTGTCGTGGGAGCACGAAGCGCAACCCCAACGCCGCTGGGCTTTACAAGATACCATATAATACCAGAAGAAGTTTATTATAACGGAGTATTTTGTCTAGAATGCAACTTCTTTTACCATATGCAAACGGAGTACAAATCCATTAATGCCTTTGTTGGCATAATTATTTAAAATATATAGCCTTACTTTGAATGGCTTTCTTTCCCCAAAACTGACAAAAGTATAAGTGATATATAATTTATCGTACCCCCCCTTTAAGGAAATTTAGATGAAATACTTTTTTTCTAATTTTTCGCCTTTTTTTAATTATTGTAAAGACGTATGATTTTCGGCATCTGTTCTCTATTCTTATTTAAGTAATTTACTTTATTTCTGAAAAATAAGAACTGTTTTTAGAAAGTGAAAAGTGAGAGCTTCTTTTTTCTTTTTCTTTTGAAGCACTACAGCCTGTTACAGGCCAAGGCTGTCCCAAGCAGTTTTTTCCATCCGTTCCTATCTGCTGCAAGACTCCTCCAGTTTCCCTATTTGACAGTGGTTAAATCCCTCTCTACTGAGTCAAGCCACCTAATTGATGGTCTTCCTCGTTTCCTCTGCCCCATGGGATTAGTGAAAGTGAGCTGTTTTATTGGGTTTATGTCATCGAGTCGGAATAGGTGTCCAAGCCATCGCAGTCTATTGATTTTTATGACTTTAACAACATGAGGTTGCTCTAGTAGAGTAGTCCCTCTCTACTGAGTCAAGCCACCTAATTGGCGGTCTTCCTCGTTTCCTCTGCCCCATGGGATTAGTGAAAGTGAGCTGTTTTATTGGGTTTATGTCATCGAGTCGGAATAGGTGTCCAAGTGTGATGAGGCGATTTAGATCTGATATATAATTGTTTCATTCATAAAAAAAGTAAAATGTTCGGGATCTAAATCTGACCTCATCACATCGTCAGAGATAGAGGACCATATTTTAACGGTATATTGTAGTCTTGTACGGGGGTCTGATTCCAGTCACAGATAAGAATCCTGTCTCCGTACTTGACATTAAGTAAGAATGTACCTTTGTGGAGTATTTATGAGTCCCTAAGGGACAGGGCCAAATTAGAGGTGATAAAGTTACTCACGTTGGTGGTCTCAGGGCGGAGTTTGCTGAGACCAATGACTTTCTGGCAACGATCCCGATTGGGAGTCAAGAAGAAGGAGGGGACTAAGTTAGATAATTGCAGGAGAAGGGCCAAGAGAATTGCAGGAGAAGCCCCCAGGGAATTGGAGGAGAAATTCCCAGGGACTTGAAAGAGAAGGCCCCAGAGAATTGGAGGACAAGGTCCCAGGGAGTTGAAAGAGAAGGCCCCAGAGAGTTTGCATAGAAAGTCCCAGAACGAGAGTTGGATGAGAAGGACCCAGAGAGTTTGGTTAGAAGGTCCCAAAAGGAAGTTGCTGTATACTCCAGCCAAGTCCGCCTGAAAGTTTCCCGCAAAATAGTACTGCCGCACCACAGAGACTCAGGAGAAAGCCCCAGATCAACGGTAGATGTAAAGATTATCTCTCATACCCTTCAACCAGAAGTGTTCCGGGCCCATCACTTTAGACCCACAAAGGTACCCATCTTTTTGCATTACATTTTGAAATCGAGATTAGGTCCTCTCTCTCTCTACTTACAAAATTTTCCTAAATATATATAAAGTTTGTCAGAAGTAATCAAAATAGTTTGACTAAGCTTAATTATTGACTTATTAGTTTTTTTTGTAAATAGATGTATAAATGTTTTTTTTATAATAAATCTACTTTTTTTTTATATTAAGCTAGTCTCAGTTGCCATTATTTTAGAGGTTAGTTGATTCTTCATTTTAATGTCTGTAGTTGCTCAGAACCTGTGGTTAAATTGTAGTAAAACAAATATTTAACACAACGCAATTTAAAATAAATTCCACTATACATTTGATCACAGGTTGTAAATAAATATATAACGAGGACTACACGACACCAAGCCATCGCAGTCTATTGATTTTTATGACTTTAACAACATGAGGTTGCTTATATTTTTTATGAATTTCAAAATTGAATAAGGATCTCCAAAAATTATTCTCCTGAAGTGCACCAAATATTTTTCTTAAGATTTTCCTTTCAAAAGTCAGCAATTTATTTTCATGCAATTTGGTTATTGTCCAGCATTCACTTCCATTGAACAGAATAGGTCGAAGTAGAGTTTTATAGATGTTAATTTTTGTTTTTAAACTTATAAATCGAGATTTTAATTGGTTTTTAAGGTCATGATAGCACTTATTTGACATGGCAATCCTGTTGTTTTTCTTTACGTTCAAGTCATTATTAGTGGTAATTAGAGCTTCTTTAAATTTTTTTTTAATTTTATGACTCACTTTGAGAAGACTAACTACACAAAGTGGGTATCATTAATAATTTTTGCTTTGTTGTAAACAATAATTATTTTGTAAAATGACAGATTTATAGTTATTTAAAACGTGACAGAAATCTGACACACCAGGCTTTAAATTTTCAAACAAGCTGAAATGCTATTTAAAAATTTTACCTTAAATACTATGAATACCAAATAAAATAAGCAACAACGAAAAAAGTAGGTAGATCATCATCGTAGTCTACAATGTATTTACTGTAAAGATTCGAAATCAGTATATGCAAAACTTTTTTATTTAGAGTGTACGCAGAGTTGAAAAACACCACTTCCAGTAAAATTCGTTTTAAGTTAAAATTTTTCATATTTTCATTCTAGTGACCTTAAAAGCCTTGATGTTAAATGCAAAGATTGTATAGCTTTACAGGTTCTAATTAGAATATTTGAATGAGGCTTATTTCACACGATTGAGAAATGTCTAATTTTTTAAAGTTGAAAGGTGATTTATCCCTTTAAAATAATTTATGGAACAACGTTCAGTTATGCTACTAATATAGTTAGTGGACAATGGGTTTTAGAGATAAGTTAGATAAGTTAATAATATTGACTTAATTTAATTATATGTCCTTTTTGGCAACTGCTCTAGGATAGCTGTAGGCTTATCAGTGGTCGACATTCTTTATTGTTTATGGCACCGCCCAGCTAGGCAAAACGAAGGGAGTGCCGGCACATGATTAAGAAGGCTCGCCGCTCCTCGAGGAAGAAAAAAACACCTGTTGACGATGTCTCCGTTCGTAGTCAACCGAACGCCCTTTTTCCTAGAAATGGACGTGATCTAGACTTAGATAATCGCACTTCTCGGTTTCTAAAAGCTCTTGCCGCAACAGGTGAAAGGGTTTGTTTTTATTATTGCTCCCAATAGCTGGGAGCTGATGTTTTATTACCTTGCTAAGGGTTGGCTAGCTGGGAAATATGCCATCAATTAAAGGCAGTTATCGAGGCACGGGCTGAAGATTTCCTTGGGGCTTCCCTTAATGGGATGATAGCCATTCAAATTGCCAACAGAAAATAGAATTAACATTGATCTAGTTAAAATTAAGCAGCTAAAGCGATTTGGAAGGCATAATCCTAAAGACTGAAAAAAAAAACCTTATATATAGCTGAGAAACGTGTAGTTAAAAAAGTTCCTTAGTCTGTCTTCTTTAAATGTTTTTTATTTTTGATTAACAAAAAAATTTATAATAATAATAACAGAAAAGACACAATAGGCCTCCTAACATTCGAGCCTGGTTACTCGAATCCTCAATTCTGAAACTAGCCAAGTACAGTCGAACTTCGATAACTCGAAGTCCCAGGGGACCCCAAAAAATATTCGACTTATCCGAAGTTCGAGTTATCGAAGTTACCTACTATTCCTCTCAACTGGGTCGACATGGTTTAAATGGTTTCATATGTGCCATAATACTATAGTTGTACGCATCTCAATTTTTTAATAGTCTATGTAAACAACAAAAGAAGAAAGGGTTCAAAAGGTTTATTAAAACTCAAGAAATCTGGCCTCATTACATATTAATTAGTATACACACCATGTAAATCTCATCTGAAAAAGGCAGTTATTTTTAAAGTTGTTGGCATTCACAAAGTCACCTAATTTTTGAACACAGTTAAATAGGGTGTTGTCTGTACCTTTGGTGGTCTCCAGGTATTGTTGTAAGATGTAAATAACGTCCTGTGCTTGCTCGTAATCTTCGAGAACGAAGGCTCTCGAAGGTCAAGAATGGACTGGCGTTCGAAGTTTTGAACAGAACTGAGTTTTTACTGGGGAAATCTATCACAAAACCTTCGACTTAGAAGATGTCCACTTCGAGTTATCGAGACAGTTTTTTAAAGAAAAGTATAGAAATGATTCGGGACTTGATTAAAAGTTCGAGTTAGCGGATTATTTGACTTATAGGAAGTCGAGTTATCGAAGTTCGACTGTATCATAACATTTATAGAAGCACTCAAGATCTAGCACGTGAGTCTTTTTTATTTTTATTTTTTACGCTACATGCTTATTTTACATTTGGCTTCTTTTCTCACTCCGTATGAATTGTGACTCTCAACGGGCCAATATAAAGTAACGAATAAGTCGAACAAACTTCGTCACACTCGGAAATGACGCTTGTAAAATAATTCAGTACTTAAGAAAAACAGGTATCTTGACGATTAAAGTAGACAGTTGATGTGGAGAGCCAAAAAAGACCGAGAACAAATATTCTTATTATTTTGAACTAATATAGTGCTGCTATCTACATGTATCGATGCGTACTAAAATGTCTAGAAATATTAAATAAACATAAGCAAATAGTCAAAATTAGAGGAGTGTCAGAATCCATCAATGAGAAATCGACTTGCCTATTGTTGAATTTACCATATAGCAAAGTAAATTCCTTTAAAAAACTTATAAAATTGTTTGTATAAAACACAGCGTAAATTTTTTAACAACTCCATTTTTTAACCTCTTTATTTGTTATTAATACAGAAACTTAGCGAGTGCCAAACGATAAATCAAAATCTAAACATAAAAATAAAACGTAAATGAATAATAATCGTCATTTAAATTATGACGCCATCAGATCAGATTTCGATTCCTCCTCACCTATAGATCAGTCAACTTGAATTGTGTATGAAAAGAGAAGAGTACGAAACAATTGTAATGATACTGGATCAGGAGGACAAAATAAACAAAGAGATATTATTATGCGTTTACAAAATTTCAACATTTTACTTTTTATTTTCAAAGTTGTATATTTGTTTACATATTTTTCCTGTTTCCTTTTTTGTAAGACACATAATAGCTTTAGATAGTTAAAAGGGTAACAAAATGACGTGATGGTAAAATAACTGTTATAAACGTGATAATAAATGAATTTTGAGACAAATAAAATAAAATAAAATTATATACATATATATATATATATATATATATATATATATATATATATATATATATATATATATATATATATATATTATGAGACAGACTTCTCAATGGGTGGTTGCAGTCATGGCCATAAAAATGATACCGTTTCAGCTAAAAATCTTTATTAAGATAACGTTGAAGGACGGGTTCCCACTTCATCATAGTGACAGAACAAACTGAAGGGTCAGCTAGCATGAAGTTATAGGTACAAGACACGTAACACCTGGGTCAACATCTGTGGGAAAATATCTCTAGAAAAATCTGTCTCCGGCAGCGTGTATCTCCTTTTTATTTGAAAATTTCAAAAATTGTCCGCTAGGGCCATGTAGGATTATAATTGGTCAGGCCCCTTCTCCGAGGGCGTAAACTGTAGCCCCAGTGGTCAATTTAGGTTAGGGGTTAAAAAGGGGAATGGAAAATGACGCGAGAATTTTTACCCTTGATTTAAGTTTTGAAAACCCCTGAGAATTTTCCTTACACACACACACACATATATATATATATATATATATATGTATGTATGTATATATATATATACATATATATATATATATATATATATATATATATATATATATATATATATATATATATATATATATATATATATATATATATATATATATATAGAGATAGAGAGAGAGAGAGAGAGAGAGAGAGAGAAAATAAACCCAAGAAGAAAATGTGGAAGGCTTAAAGTAACAATCCTCAACTATCTTCTGCTTTGATTAGAGAAGTGGTTCTCGAACTTTTTATCTCATAGTACCCTTTCCTTACCACGTACATAGCAGCAGAACCCCCGAATATATATTACTGAAGAAGAAACTAAGGTCCTCTATTACTGATCACTGATTACCTATAAACATTAAAAACTAAACTATATAAAGCAGTTTTATTGCTTCTACTGTACATTAAGTGTGGTAAGAAACGACTAAACTGGCACTTAGTGCCCGGAATTATAGACAGGCACCCTGCCACTGCAGAAATCATCTATCAGGGAACTGGTCCTTTAAGTTGGGGGTTGAGAGTAGGGTTGACATCCCTACCCTGTAAAAAATATCGTTGCAAAATCTAAAGAATCAAATACTAAACTGCTTTCTCGGCCACTGCATGGGAAACATTTGAAGGAGCTGAAATTTGGACATTAGAATGTTTTCTCCTCAATTGATGAGGACTTTAAATCACTAAGAGTGACCAAGTGGAACACCCTTGCGAATAGAAAAATGGAATGGAAGAAGACTATGAAGAAGGCCGTGACCCTCAAAGTTCGTCGAATGAGTAAAAAAAGAAAATATATTTCAAAGATAAAACACAGGATTAGATCATTCTGAAATGTTTAGCCATCTGTTCAATGTTACGATTATTATTATATTTTTCAAATGCAGCTGTCAGTGTATCTTTAGTCAAACACATCTGCGAAGCTGTCACTCATTTAGCACCACATGGAAAGCACCTGTAGTTTAAGGAAAGGTGCGTTGCCCTAGCTGGATTCTCGTCATCCCCTATATAATAATAGCCTAAGTTATCTGTCCGCCTGTCCGTGAATTTATGAAGTGGTTGGACCTGGAATGGATAGAGGCATCCATATTGGATTTTTCATGATTTAGGGTAGGAAAATTCAAAGCGAGTTCGAAAACGTTCGAAATCCACCCATTCCCTCTTTTCGAGCGTTTAATGCCATTATTTCAGGCTCTGTTGTCCCTGGATAAGAGCAGGAGATTAAATTTATCACATAATAAGTAGATACAAATAACATTTTTTCTAGCATTATGATGTCATTCCTTTAACCATGTCATTTAATCATTTCTTATTTTAAATTAATTAAATACCGTCTGCATTATTTTCATACGTTTTATCACTGAACTTAGATATTACGTGAATAATTTTCTTTTATATTTGTATTAAATAATGGATTAGGTACATATGTGATAATTTTAAATTTAATCATCAATTATTTTTTGTTGCAATGAAAATTTTATCACCGGTATTAACATCAAAGTCTAGGAGTCTATTTCACGGACTAATATACATTTATTGTTTAAGTTATATACCTTTGAAAATTAAGAAGTTTGTTCGTTTGTGTGTTTGTTTTTTATACATAACCACACGGTTTGCGATCCATTAGATAAATTTTGGACATCATTCATATATACCGCTAAATAATCACTGTCGATATTAAATTCTCTGCTGCCGAACCTATCACATATTATGAGAAGATAAATTAAAATTGGCAACTAACATGTGGTCAGTAAATATAAATAAATTATTGAGCGTACGTAAACAAACCATTTTTTGACCTGCCTTATAGAGCACTTTACAATCCTAGAAAATTAAAAATTATACTGATCCCGTCATATGACGGGCTATATGCTAGTTTAGAAGTAGTAACCAAGCAGAAGACCCCCCGGTCTTGGCCACAGGCGCCTAGAACATGATATTCCACTCGGACTGTGATTGGCTGTAAAGTACACTGGCAGCGATTTCTAAAATTGGCGAAATATCTTGGCGATGCTTCCCGAGAATTTGTATATTATTTCAACAATCAGAAAGAGACGGGATTCTACATAGAATTTTTTTTCAAAGGGAGGGGGGCTATTATATATTTAATTAAAGGCTTACTGGTATTTAATTAAAGTTAAGTTACACATTAAATTTATTATAGTTTACCGAAATGAGAAACTTTTACATGCTTTGTTAAATACTTTTTCTGAGAAAACGCAGAGTTGCAATATTTACAATTAGAACTTTCAATTTCCACTCTTTGTACGTTCTAAATTCTTCTAAATAAAGGAATAAACAATGGAGAAATAAAGAGAAATAAATAGATAAGAAGCCAACTTAAATCAATGGATAAGATGCCAATCGTGGAAAGCATCGCCAAGATATTTCGCCAATTTTAGAAATCGCTGCGAATGTACTTACCAGCCAATCACAGGCCGAATGGAATACCAGGTTCCAGGCGCCTGTGTCAGCCTGCCACTTCCAGAGGTATCATTTTAGAACTTGGAGGACATTGCGAGCATGAACTTAATTTATGGTCTCCAGCCGCCATTAATGAATACGGTGATCTTTGACCGGCTCGAACCTCGATACCACAACTTTCTGGTTATAAGATCAACGCTTTTGCCGACTGAGCTCTACCACGGATCTTATTACGATTATTAATCAATATAAATGCAATCACTGTTATTGCTCGCGTAAATTATTATTTAAACTGTAAATAGTAACGAGACAATAGGTTAACAATGCTACGCTAAACTCAACAAACTTTTAGATTGCTAATTTATCCTGTAATCTTTATCTGTCAACTCTCGTTTTATCTTATTTATTTAGAAGGTATAAAATGTTATCACGATTTTATGATCACAATGAATTATAAACAGAATTGATAAGAAGATACGGTGGCACATGTCAATAAACATACATGAATCTTTTCTAATTGCCTCAAAAGCGAATAGGTTTATTGCAATAATGAAAAATATCAATCTTGATTTAATAACTCGCAAAAGGCCACCATCGCTGACGGGTGTAAGGTGTTCGAATATCAATCTGGACTTCGGAAATATTTTAGGTCAATAGTTTTTTCATGAGTGATCCTGGACTTTTGCACAGGAGTGATACAAGATATTACACAATTTTTATAATTTTATTTACATGTTTAATCCAGTTCTTTAGGGCAGTGGTTCTCAAACTTTTTATCCTACTGAAACCTTTTCTTACCAGGTACAGTCAAACCTGTCTATCTCGAAACCTGCTTATCTCGAAAACCTGTCTATCTCGAAACCTGCTTATCTCGAAAACCTGTCTATGTCGAATTTTTTCAATTTCCCTACATTTTCAATAAAAATTTAACGTATTTTCCAAACCTATCTCAAATTATTTTTTAACAAACCTGTCTATCTCGAATTTTTGTAAGAACACTGTGAGCCTTATTGCGTTGACAACCGCACAAGTTCTCATTTCCAGGAAATACACTTCTAGTTTTCTCTCTCGGAGGGTTATTTGGTCAGGGACTCGGTTGGAATTGTACTAAAATCGGGTTCTCTGCTCTGGAATAATAAGTGATCGGGGTTGAGGAGGGGGGAGGCGAATAGGAGACGAGAGAAATTTCTATTTGGAAATAGAACTGGTTCTCATTCTATAGCCTAATGACTGAAGTATCATCTCGCAACTTACTGTCTCAATTTTAGGACTAAAAATAGCAGGTGTTAAAAGAAAATTGGATGTTTCCACCATCGAAAAAAAGTGGAAATTCTGTCATTTTTGAAGGAAAACCCTTCTATGAAAAAAAAGCGTAGTCGCAGCTAAATTTGGAATTCCACCCAGTACTATTTTACTATCATGATAAACAAAAGAACTTCGAAAACGGCTACAAAACAATGAAAAAGAGCCGTGCATGTAAATAAAACTAAAAGTACTTCAAATTTTTAATCTTTTGTATAGCTTAAAAATTTTTTCTTAGTCTATTTTCATAAAACCTGTGTACCTCGAAACCTGTTTATCTCGAATTATTTTTTTACTCCCAAGAGATTTGAGATAGACAGGTTTGACTGTATATATAAACGGTACCCTTGAATAAATTTTACTTAAGGAAATATTATTTATCACTTATTAGATATAAACATAAAAACTAAACAATATAAATCAGTATAAAAATGTAGATAATGCTTACAAAATGTGACGTGGAAGCCCCCCCCCAACCTCCACAAAAAAAAAATTATGAAATGATACAAGTAAAATGATTTATTGATGAATATTTCACTCCTTGTGCTGTACTGTCCCATGTTCTTGTAATGACTTATTGTCATATCCATTTTCTGTTTCTTGTTGCTTCTAGCAAGGCCGTAGCCAGAAATTATTTTCGGAGGGGGACCAAGGGAGAAAGACATCTTTATTTCTGAATGGTACTTCAATTGATGCAAGGGAAAGCACTGTATTTCCAGAATACAGTGTCGGAAATACAGTATTTCCGGCCAGCGGCCTAGCAAAACGTTTCTGGTCTCAGCGGTATTTTTCTGAGAGGATAACTGTCCTTGTTCATGAATAGCTAAGCAGATAGCACATAAACATACAAACATAGGACATTGTCTATGTATAAAATGGTCTTTGAAAGTTTAGGGGGGGACCAGTCCCCCAAATCCCTCCCCCTGCCTACGGCCTTGGATTCAAGCGTATTAGTTCCTACCAATAATTCTATGTAAGGGATTGGTAATAAATTAGGGGAAAATTATTGTTTTTCTTTAAAATTTCGATTGTGCTTAAAAATTTCTCAAATAACTCTTCGAGGGTCGTTGGGGAATTTTAGAGTTCCCCACACTTTGAGAGACTTTGTAGGTCGTGGCATAAAGCATAAAGAAAATTGCTATACCTTATTCGTATAATGCTTCCAATGCTATTTGTTATTATTATTATTATTTTTTTAAGAATTAGAATTTATTTTTAGATTTGCTTGTGAGTGTCCAAGTGCATAACAAGTAAGGTTTACATGACAGTACAGTTAATAAGGCACTTAAAAAATTGAATCTCATAAAGTAAGTAGTTTGATTTTTCTGTTTTATACTTCCGTGTACAAACTAAAGGAAGTGTTGTATATGCGAAAGATTTAAGTTCTCAGATTTCAGGAATTCGAGCATGCCTGAATCAATTTCGACAAGTTTTTGTGCTACGTCTGTACGTACGAGTCCAGAAATAGATTTACATTATGAAAGCTGATTGGTTCAAATTGACGCATAATTGAATTAAATATACGCCTGAAATCATGTATTGTTTTTTTTTTCTGTTTTTGTTGGGAAAAAGTTTTTGGTGTCTCTTGAGGTACATAGTAATGACATAAACAAAAGTTCTTAAAATAATTCATGAGTCTAAAATTTATTACCATTAATATTTTTTGCTTTTTCTCATGTTTTATAGCAATTTCGATAACTGCTGATGTGTTTTTAAATATTAACGCTATTTTAAAAATTAACAATATTTAAAAACTCATTATATTTTTGCGAACATGACGGCCACGATTCTGTTTTCCGTGTCATTAATGGACACGGCGGATCTTTGGTCTGTTCGAGCCTCGAACTTGCATCCTTCCGGTACGAGATTGCTCCCTTTGCCGACTGAGCCTCCATAATAATAAATGTAAGACAACAGTTTTCAAAACCTCACCACTATTAATTTATTTATTCTTTGCACAATTGTCTCATTTCTTAATGAACCAGTTCATTCCTTCGAAGGTTTCAGAACGTATTAACCTAACCTTATGCTTAAAAGAAAAAAAAAATTTCTTTACCTTATCTAAGCTATCTTGAAATTTTAATGTGTTTAGAAATGTTAATCTCTTATTGTTAATAGTGTGTTTCTCCCCCTCACTGATCTCGTGAACCTTATCTCTTAGTTATTAATTTTTCACATCTCTTAACTAATTTTAGTATTTTGGTCCCCATTATCGTGTTGTAATATTCCGTTATTTCTCATCACCATGCAATACAGTATTTCTGACTTAGAGGGCATGGCCCAGGAAAGTCAGAATAGAGAGCTCTAGTGCGATGTCTAGTGCGATGAACCAGTTCAAGCCAGCAACAAATGTATTGGTTAGTTAATAAAGTTATTAGCAACAATTAGAATCAAATTTTCTTATTTTTACTGAAAGATGCACGGAACGGCAAATACCGCGACTCAGAAAAATTCCTATGGTGTTCTTTATGAGTTCAACAACTATTAACATAAATATTTACAAGAAACGCATGAGCGATTGTACATCAAAGCTTCACATTCCTACAATAAGAATTTCGCTTGATTGATCTCACTTCAGTGGAGACCAAACCACATGATAAAATGACGTCAGAGGAACGAAAATGCTCATAAATTGTAGATTTACTATCTTCCGCTTCATTTAGCAGTGTTTCTCGAACTTTATATCCCACATTTGATACTTTTCTTACCCCATACATAGCTACGGAACCACTGAATAAATATAAATTAATGAGAAACTAAAGACTTATTATTTATCTCTGATTAGACGTAAACATAAAAACTAAACAGAGTAAAGTAGTATAAAAATGTAGATAATTCTTACAAAAAGTGACGTGAAAACAAGATTTTTTTAAAATAAAATTTTTAATTTGATAATTTGATACTGTACCGAGGTACTTTCTCACGATGGTCAGCACGTGCATGCACAGCTGTGGGAGAAATTTCCGAGAAGAATTTAGGACTTCGATTGTTGACTTCGAGTTTAGGGACCCCTGCGGAGAAGGTATAGATCACGGAATGGCAGCGTAACGGTCAAGCTCGCACAGAGATGTAACCGGGAGTTATAAGGACAGGGGCTAAAAATAATGTCAACTTTCATAAAAGGGGCTATTTTAATGAGTCCACCTGCACTCCTGAAGGGGGTGCAGATGTGGGAAAATTTCACCAAACAAGTGATTGGCAAAGAAGAAAAAGGGGCGTTAAAACCGAGGTGCGGAGTTGGGAAAGAGAGTTAAGAAGAAGGGGTCGGAGTCGGGATTCAAGATTAGCTGGACATCAAAATCCCAAGCCCTGCAAGCCAGCACTGATGTCCCGTGCGCCCGAACCGACACACCGCATGAGGAAAGCCCCTGCCTGCATTCCTGTACCTGTACTGGAGGCAAAACAGATTTAACATATTCATGACGGTTGTTCAGGCCTCATATTTTGATTAAGGAATAACGCATAACTAAAGAGAATTGTAAAAATTATGGTATAAATATGATTATAAAACATAAATAATTGCTGGTTATGTTATATGGGGATCACGTATACCAATTTGTAAATAGTGTACAGAATAAATGTCTTAATCTAAATATACGGTATCATACTTTTACTGTGTTTCCCCTTTGTAAACAAACACTGGTGTTAGTGTTGTAAGTACTGTGACGCCTTCGGTGTTCTCAAATGAGAGGTAACGTGAATAATGGATCACAGTCAAAGAATAAAATTGGAAATTCACTTTAATTCTGGATTAAATACGGCTATCTACAAAGGAACGTTAATTCCTAAATCATCTAGAACTGCAAAGGATGGTTGCCGATAAAACTTCATCACGACGATCACAGTCGAAAGAAAAACAAGAGAATTAATAATCTCTTACAAATGGGGAGGCTTTTCAGGGTGCAATCAAACCCAATTTATCGCCCGTTCGGTATCCGAGACTCTGCCGCTCCCTATATGAGTGGGCTTTACGAATCTCCCGAACTAGCAAGCTGTCGCTGGTAAAATGCGAAAACCTCCACGAGGTCAACACACCTCCGAAAAAAATGACGAAAAGCCCTGAGTCGCAAAATTGTAGGCTTTTTATACCTGGGGGGTCAGTTATGGTCCCGCCACTCTTTTTTCTCAGTTAAGATCCCAGTTACATGAGAACTCCAGCTAAAGTTACAGTTATACTTTTAAACTGAATTCTCATTCGCTGG
Organism: Pardosa pseudoannulata; assembly: GCA_032207245.1. NCBI lineage: Eukaryota > Metazoa > Arthropoda > Arachnida > Araneae > Lycosidae > Pardosa > Pardosa pseudoannulata. The sequence continues at coordinate 152,317,466 of CM063510.1, forward strand.
CTCTCTCTTCACGGTATTCCCGAGCATTCATTAACGAGATCCATTAGGGACGTATTCGTCTATTCAGTCCGATTGTCAAGATCCCCGACTCTGCGACGCCACGCTATTGTCCAGGTACAGGTGTAGTCCGGTCAGCTGTTTTGGCGCGTGCTCGGACAAAGGGGAGTCTTCACAGTACATTACAACAGATACATTGATGAAAAGTATCATTGTGGTGAATGGCTTTATTTTTGACTGTCGTAAAGTTCTTTAAAATTTGGTGATATGAAGGAAAGTTTTACTTTCATATTATGCTCTGCATCCTCACATTCATGTGTTTAGGTTTAAGTAAGGCACATGCCAGTTTCACAGATACATATCGTCGCAAATGGTAATAGCACAGATAGAGCCTTTCCTGATAATTAAGGATATTTTTGAAAGACACCAGAATTCTGTCTCCTTACACTATTTTATGAAGCGGTGATATTTTAAATAATCCGACGTCAGTTCAATACATTTTTCATACTCCTGAGAAGAAAATCAAGAAGGTTTTCCGTTTAGGTCAAATGAACATTTGATCCATAATTGTTTTTTTAATTTCCGTGTTGCTCACTAGGGAAGTATTAGTACATTGAGAGTGTTCCGTCCAGCAGCCATGATGCTGGATCAGCGGCAGCAATTGCTTAATAGTTACCGTTGAGCGTAGCGCCATCTAAAAAAAAATATAATAATACAATAGTGTTCGCTGAGAGCGTGGAGCGAGGGGATTAAATCGGCTATATATTCTGTTTTTTCTTGGTTTCTTTAAAGTGGATGGTTTGGACGACGTTTGGAGTGAAAATATTCAAAGTCATTGTAGTAAGTAAATTCTTAATTCCTTTAATCATGAATCTTATTGGGTTTTCATTTTCCCAACGCTGATCCAATCCATATACATTTAATTCTATTTGATTGTGTTTATGTATTTTGTATCCCCCTCGTTCATATTATTCTTATCTATTGTACTGTGTTAAAATCTTAAATGTTAGTAGTCATTCTCTATTAATAGTAATATATTTGCTTTGTAATATCAAATTCGAATCTACAATAAACTGTTAGCAAATCCCTTTCCTTTGGTCATTTCTCAATCACAAAGACTTTATTTTAGTTTATATATTTACTTATACATTCCACTAATTCTTAACATCTCACATAAAGTTTTAAGTAAGGCGTATGCCAGTTTTACAGATACATATCGTCGCAAATGGTAATAGCACAGATAGAGCCTTTTCTGATAATTACGGATATTTTCTTTTTGAAAGACACCAGAATTCTGTCTCTGACACTATTTTATGAAGTGGTAATATTTTAAATAATCCGACGTCAGTTAAATAAATTTTTCACACTCCTGCGAAGAATACCAAGAAGGTTTTCCGTTTAGGTCAAATGAACATTTGATCCATAATTATTTTTTTAATTTCCTTGTTGCTCACTAGGGAAGTATTGGTACATTGAGAGAATCTAGATCTTAGGTAGCATCCTCGTAAGTGAAGCGCCTATCAAAGTCAACGAAAGACACGTGAGTATTTTGTGAGGACAGTAAGGCATTATCCATCAATTTGGGGGGTGAATGGAAGAGTCATCAGTTTTCCCATTAATGATCTTAGTCGGCATTCAAATTATGTAGTGTTTCGAGTGAGGCGATAGTGTGGAGGAAAAATAGGCGTATTTATCGTCAGGAAAATTCAATGTGGAGATTGTTTTCCCGCGTTAGCCAGGCACCAAGGGTTAAACCGATCAATAATCCCAAGGACGAAAATCAAAGGAGGGGGAAAGAATACAACTCTCGTACCAAGGATTCCTAGTAATGAAAGAAAGATGTGGAAGAGAGACCGAGTTGGTCTCTCCAGCTGGAAAGACATGCCCGTAACGTGATCGTCTGACTGAGGCGACGGTGTAAATTTAAGGATTTTTCAAGAGATATAATTATACTTAAATCATTTTTGTTTATTTTTTTCTTTCAACTTAAATAATTAAGTTTTAATGTTGGAAGAAAGCAAGGCAGTACACAAGGGAGGGGATTTAGGGGACCAGTCCCTCCCCGAAAATCCAAAATTCTGAAAGACCGTTTCGCGGAAAGAAAATTGACCCCGTGTGTGGGTGTGTCATCTGCCTAACTGTGAGAAGACAACAGTGTTATCAGAAAGATACCGCTTCGGCCATAAATGTCTTTCGGGACCGCAGGCTCTTATCAACCCCTATACCCTAGGATCATTCCTCTCAAGATCATTTTCCGTAATCTATTGTATATCGTCTTACTGTTTGAGGTGCTCTATAATGAATATTTTGACACAGATTCTAAAATAGCTTTAACTTATTACGTTTGACTTGACTTTGGTATATAACTAAATGAGAGACAAATTTAAACGGATAAATGTAAAAACGATTTTTAATGTTAATTTTATTTTCAAATTCATTGTGCAGATGCTCTATTACTTATTTCAAGCTTTAAATTTGTTCATTATATCATTTTTTTAATCATTTTGTAATTTTAAAACCACATTGTGTTATGGTACTGATTAGGTATATACATACACATAAGAACACCTGTAGTTTTACTCAAATATCATTCACAAAAAACAGTCTTTCCCCTTGGTCCCCCTCCGAGCATAATTTCTGGCTACGGCCTTGGAAGAAAGGCCTCATCTGTTTTCGTCGATGCGTTTTCCATTCATCGATAGGACAAAGGAGTCATTTTCCTTGGGCCCATCAATCATACGGGTACAAAATGCATGCACATCGTGCACAAAATGCTTGATAAAGGTGTTCGAATGGGATCCAAAAGAAGACGATACACCCCTAATAGGAACAAAGAAATGCTGAAAAATATTTTTTAATTCCGTAATTTTAGTTAAAAGATAAAGTAAAAAGATAACCAAATAGAACTATTAAAAAATAAACATGAAAACTACATTTATGCGCATTATAATATAATTCAACAATCCTAAAACTTGAAAAATATATAAAAACGTTTTAGAAAGTAATCATCATATTAATGCTATGAAGCTAGAGGCTAAATGAGTTAAATTTTATCTTTATATTTATTGCATGGTACCGATTATATACCTCTGCGATTATCTAAGTACCGCTATACCCTGCTTTTTAGAGTATGTTAGAAATGCCACGGAGAAAAAAGTTTAAGAACATCTCCTTAGAAGCTTGGTTGGTTGAAGGGAAGTGGGACTTTCTCTTCATACGAATGACTTTGTCCCAAATAATCTATGAAGAAAGAAATAAAGAAACAGATAAATAAACAAACTGTTCAAAAGACTGGGGGTAGGAAGGAAAGACGCAAGCAGAGACAAAGTGAAAGTCACCAAAATAAAAACCCTACTACATGAAACAAATTACTAGCTGGGTGGGGAAGATTTTCATATTTAAAAAATGTTCCTCTAAAGAATTGTCATATTTTGCTATTCATCTCCAAATATAACTTTTAAATCTCTATTCCATCAAAAGTTAACCCTCAAGATAAAAAATAAAAGGAGGTTTTTAAGGAAAAAACTTCTTAAACAGGAACTTAAGCAATTTTTACTGTACATATACTTCCAATTGTGACTTACCGCTTTGGGCTGATTTTATTCATGTCATTTCCTTGGAAGACTTTAGTAATGTTGCGTTTGAGAATATATTCAATTTTGATCATACTTCGGAAGGGGAGGGATTTTTCTCTCCTGATTTTGTTCTTCTCTTCCACTTGGCTGGTTCTGATTATGTGATTATATATAATCAGACCATAACTGTACTATTTGAGATGTGGTCAAAAACTTTTAATGAGTTCTTAAGAAACATTTATACCAAGGTGCACGAATACTTCGTAAAGGAAAAAACGGGAAGGGGGAAATATGTGCAACTCAGATGACATGCTTTACAAATACATGAATTATATATATTCGATTATTAGTTTCGATTTCAAAAATACCGAAATCTGTTTAGGCATGGCATCAACATGGCAGTTATGTTTTGCAATGTTATGGTGACGTCTGCAAAGTGTGTAGCATCCGCACTATGGCTTGGGCTGAAATGAATGTGTAATGTAAAAGATCGCTGAGAATGCTCACTTAGCCATAATTTTTTTTTATAATGTACGAAAGTGTGAAGACGAATGAAATGTTTATAATTCGTGCTTTAGAAAAAATTCTCAATGATCGAGACATAAAACGAGCTAACCATCAATCACTTCGGAGGGCATGTGAAATTGCTTTAAGTTAGTATTGAATAAAGTTTTATAATTTAATAAATAAATTGATATAGTATTTACACGTTTTTATAAGAGGTTTTAACAGTATATTATAAGGGAAAGTTATTCACTTTATTGAACATTATTTAACAGCTTTAATCATTGGTTTTTATTTCTGGTGCACAAATAAATAATATCCAAATTTAAGTAAATTCTGAATAATACAACATTATTGAATTCAGAAAGCAACGTTTTTTCTCTGCATACCTTACAAACATTTACCAATACTTGAGTTAATTAATTCATTTTATTTATAGAACATCGTACATCGCCGGTTGCTTGTTGACTAGTTTTAAACTACTTTTTTCTAAGCAAGTTATTGAATATTTTAGAAATGTTATTTTTACTTAGTAAAAAATCTCTCGCTTTCAAAATTCAAGCCTTTATAATATTTCTTACATGACTGAAGTAAATCTGTTCTTTATTAGCCATTTATGTATAAAATGAAAAATTATTTAAGAACAGTATTAAACGCTTTAAAAGAAATGACCAAAGAATTCTAGAACAAAGTTAAAGGGACAAAAAGTGTTTTAGTTTATCAGTGTCAGGTATCAGAGGCTTTTTAGTAATAATAAAATGTTTACTGACTTGCAATCATCAATCATTCATTGTGGTATTACTAGATAATGTGTCATTTAAAAAAAATTAGAAATTACAGATAATTACATTATATTATACCAACTATTCTCAATTTTATTGCTTTGGATTGTATATTACTTAATTAAAATGGCTTTGTTGCTATTAGTCATTTAAGTTGAACTATTTACTTATGAAGAATGATCTTACAAAACACTTGTGTACAAAAGAAAAAGAGATGTAAAAATTTGGAACTAATTTTTGCATATGTTTTTAAAAGTTAATTATGTAGGAATCAATTTACTATAAGAATATTTCTTTGCATGAACTATATTAAATTGTTACTGAATTTGTTTCCTTGTGCTCATGGATTTTTGTGCAAAAGGATTATTGATTGTTTGATACAATATATTATTATAAAATTTAAACCATATTGAAAATGCATTAATTTCTTTGTCTATAAAATATGAATTGTACTGTCTTGAATGTGCTATTTTTCTGTGTAAGTAACAGTGTATTTTAATGTTAGGTGACTAGAGTATCATATTTATTTTTTGCATTTTACCATTGTAAATTACTTTCTTTTTAAAGGCCTGTTATTTTAGTTTCCTGTTCTTTTCTATTTACTTATGGAAAAAAAATGTTAGAAATGTCAGTTTTAAACTGGTGGATATAAATTTTAAGAAATTATTAGTTTTTATTCTGTACTACTTTTTCATTTGTTAAGTTTACCTTTTCACATATGCATCTAAAAGTGTGACAGCATATATATTGTGACAATTCAATTCTAAATTTTAAGTTAAGTACTTGTTAACATATACCTTATAGCAAAGAAATTATCAGACTTCATATTTGAAAGATTTTATATGGCAAACAAGTAGAGCCATGATGTATAATATAGAAAAGCAGCAGCACATTACGAGAGTAGCATAAGCAAAGAAATTAAAACATTTAAGAAATAGCATTTCCAGTACTTGTATCATATTGAAAAAATCAATGTCTTGATCCTGAAAACAAATTTAGTATCTGTATAAGTCTAATTTTAAACCACAAAGAAGAAAAAAAACTTATATTCTACTTTTTTTCTGTACCATTTTCATTATTAGTTTATATTCCTATATTTCCTCCTTTCCCTTTTCCTTAAATATAAAATAACTAATTTTTCATGTTTAAAAGCTGAAGTGGATCATTTTTTTAATGTTTAGATTTTGATAAATGATAGATGAATGAGTTGGGTGCTTCTGTTTGGTATTGGAGTTCATACAGTTTGAATATCATTGTATACATGAATATTTATAGCCAATTAACCTGTTTAAGACCACTCAAAAGAGAAAGAAATATTTCTCCATGCCCATACAATTTTCTTCCTAAAGCTTAATTTCATTTAAAAATTCACAAATAATTATAACTTAAATTTAATATGCTGAAATTTACAGTTTATATTCCTTGACAGTGTATGTATATACTGTAACAAAAGTTTTGAGATATTAAAAAAACACCCTGCAAATTTTATAGAATATGGTTTCATTTTAATAAAATTCGTATTTACAATCAGCAAAAAATGGATGTTTTAAAATTTAAATTATCAGTTAAATTATATATTGCAAAAGAAATTCATAAATATAATGAATTCCGTTAACAAATAAAACTCCAGGGATATCAGATCTTTCATATTTGTTTGTCATTCATTTGCATTTAAATTGTTCTTGCTATTAATCATATTAAATAGTTCAGTATCACCAGAATAGTCAGATTCATTGTCCCTTGTATGAGAAAAGTGCTCAATAAATTGGAGGCCTTGGAAGGACTTGAACATTTTTTGTTTGTTTGTTTGCTTGTTCAAAATTCACTGGTTCTGAAAGGGGAGGGGGGAGAAAAAGCAAACCAGAACTGAAAGTAACAGAAAGTATTTTTTACTGACTGAAAGTATAGTAAGAAAGTAAGTTTGAAAGTAAAGACTCTGTGGAACCTTTGTCAAAAGTCTAATAGATTTTGACCATCACCTAGGGCCATTTAAAAATTGAAATAAAACGTTCAGATTCCCAATCACGCTGGTGTTTCTGTAGGCCTTGAACAGAGAATTGCATGATCACTATATGTGATCATAATCTTTAACAGGTTAAACCATCGATGGGCAAACTACAGCCTGCCAGAAGGTTTTATCCGGCCCGCAGATAGAATTTTAAGTTGCCGGTCTGAGGCAAATTAAAAGGAATATATATTTATACATTATATAACCATCTCCTTTTCTACTTTGCTTAAATATTATATCCCAACTTTATTATCTCATGCCCAGAAGATCAGCAGTATATTTGCTTCTTATATGTGAACAAGTGTTCTCAACTTTGAACCCTAGAAAGAATAATTTCAGAAGTAGGCTGACAGATGAGCATTTAGCATCGTTCCTTAAAATCAGTACATCTCACTTCGAACCTCAGTATAAGGAACTTTTAAAAATGAAATTGCAATTTCATTCATCTCATTAACGTATTTAAGCCATCGGGTACTTGTATATTGTTTTTAAAATTTTAGAAAAATTTATCTTGGCCCTCCAAATTTATTTTCTTTTGATTTTTGGCCTGCAGCCTGAAAAGTTTGTCCATCCCTGGGTTAAACAGTTAGTCTTAGTCTTATTAGCCCTTGTGTTACAAAACAGTAGACCATCACACTCCAAACCAAACATTTTATATGTTTGAGGTTATGAAACTTAACCATCTACAATTGAACATACCCAATTTTTACCCAATTTTTCTTGTCCAGTTTTCGATTAATTTTATCACATGTAATACTTCAATATTCTTATTTTTTTTCATCATACATTCTTATTAACTTTGTTTAATTTAGATTTTATTGTATTTGTTATACAGATAACTATTTTTCCCTGAAAAGTTTTTAAGTTTTTGTTTTTTCTAGCAGTTTAGACTCCCTCAAATTAGAAAAAATTCTATGATCATTGTTAAAGATTAAATATGTAATATATATTATAGATTTAATTCAATATATTTATTATTAGTTAAATATGTGGAATTTTAAATAAAGATTTTGAGTACCCAATTTTGAAAAAACCCACTTAGGTTTTTTCAAGTGTTTTTTTTTTTTTTTTTAAAGAAACCCGCCCGGGTTTTTTCGGGTTGGGCAAATGAAGCCAACTCTGCACTTCTATTCTTTGACCATCACAATGTGAAAACCTAAATTATTAGCTCATACACCAGATTGTTTTGATCTAAACTCCTATAATTAAACAATTTCCTGGTTTTTTTTTTAAAGTGTCTTATTTTCTTTTTCCCTGTTATGTGGCTCTCTAGAAAGGCTCCCAAAATTAAATTTGTTGGTGTTTTGAAATTCCTAGATATTTTTAAATAAAATTAAAATAACTGGGCATGGTGCTGGTGAGTTAAATGCAGTTATAAAGTATTAAAATTATTTTGAAGCAATATATTAGTTTCCGTTTCTTTTTTAATTAACAAGCATATGTGTTTCCTAAAATCCTGTGTTGAAGTTGTGTAATGTCAATTATCTTATTTTTCTTCCTTGTAGAATTTCACCTAAACATACATAGACTTATAGCCACAGTCCTTGGAGCACTTTAGATTTTACATATTTTCATACATCTAAAAAAATAATTGGTTACTCATATTATAACTTTAGTGTTAGTGATATATTATATATTGGTTATTTATAATTAATAATGTTTGTAATAAATAAGTATAAAACTTTTTAATAACATTTTTTAAGACTTATATCTGCAGATTTATACTCTATTTAATAATAATAGTGGTAATTGCTAGCACACATTTAACTTTTATATTATATTTAATTCTCTGATTTTGTTGAAAAAGGATGAATGTTTGAATAATATTTACACTGAAATCAAAGTTCAAAACCTTGCTGAAATAAGCCCTCTCTCCTCCCCCTACAAAAAGCTGGTTTTTTTTATATTTAAAAAAAAAAAAAAAAAAAAATCAAAGGAGAAAGTTTCACCAAGACCCTGTTATGGATGAGGAGGGGCTCTTCCCAAATTGCAATTTTCTTGTTCCTAAGGCACCCTTGTTGTATAATTGAACAAATCAACTTTAATGAATATGTAAAAAAAAAAAAAAATGGAAAAATTGTAAAAGAACATTTTAAATTCATTTTAAAAATATTTCTTTTGGAATGCGCATATTTTGTCATCCAGTCAGTTTTTTAAAATTTGATTTGCACCATATTGTTTGTTTTATATACAAGTTTTCTCTAAGTTTTATAAGATGTTGATATAAATTGTTTGAATTATGTTAGAAAAGTATAAAAAAAATTCTGAATGTTTTAAAAAAAGTATATCTTTTTTAATATATGAGATGTGGTTGCAAAAGTCATATTAACATTGCCAAGTCAGCTTAACTGTCAACAGTTAAGTAAATGTCTTAATTTAATTTTACTGTTAGACATAGGGTTACAATTTGATAAAAATTATAACCCTAAAATTGATTGCCAGACTTATTATAGTGCTAAATTATTAATGGAAAAGATAGGGTGCTAAATTGAGTTTTAATATATATATATATATATATATATATGTGTGTGTGTGTGTGTGTTTGTGCATGTGTGCATGCATGATATTTTCTTTTTGTTAATAGTATAATTGTGATAAGATTTATAAAATTTGAATTTCTTAAGAATCGTCATTTAAAATATGAAAGAATAATTCAACATAAAAAATTTCCCTAAGAATAGTCTAGAGATATTTGATGGTTATTTGCATGTTTATTTTTTTCTTCAATTCTTATGTTTGAGTAACTTATTAGACTTCATTTTTCTTTCAGAGGAAATAAAAAATGAGACCAAGGATGAAAAGTATGTTTAACTCCTATTTTTTTAATGCAGTATTGTGAATTGTAAATTAGTTATGTAACTTGTTTCATAGTTAAATAGTCTTATAACTTTTAAAATTAGTACTATTTGATTCTGTTGCAAGGACATTCAATATGTGCTATGAATTCTGTAGAAAAATTCATTGAAGAAAAATTAACTGGATTATATTATGTGCAATTATTTTTATATATAAATAGTAGAATATGCAGAAAATTATAAAATGTTTAACCCCTTCCCGTTTTTTCCCGAGCTGAACTCTGGCAGGTGAAATGTACCATCCTGGCTCATCCCGAGTGTAGCTCGAGCACTGTGAAATTTTACACTGTGCAATCAGTCTTTCCCAAATTATTTCACATGCATTTTTTATGGTTTCTAATGCTTTTGTTTACTTTTCTGGCTACTAGATTATTTGCTGCTCAACGAGAGACAGTAGAGGGAAGAAGGTAAGGAGAGAAACAAGGTTCTACTGTCCAGATTGCGATGTTGGACTCTGTGCAGTACTGTGTTTTCGATTGCATCATTCACGACCAAATTTTGATTAATAATTTCATAATCATTTATGTAAATGCATAGGATATAAATAAAATTTAATTCAAGATAAAAGCTAGGTATTCTAAGCTTTATAGTTAGTGTTAATTGACTCCAAAGTCTAATGATTTCTGCCGTACAAAAAGCCAACTATACTTGTAAATTACTCATTTGTTTAAATTGATTTTTTTACATTAGTTTTTAGGAAATTTTGTATGCGAATGATGCTGTTATGTTTAAAAAGCTATGTATGTATAAAAATAAGCATAAATAATTGCCATTTTTTTACCTATAATCCCGAAATAAAATGAACCTGAAAGGGGTTAAATGTTTTTCTATTTTAGTGTGTTTATTTTAAATGTGTGTATAATTTGATTTTATATCTTAAATAATATTTTTAGATGTGTTTTTTTTTTATTTTGTTACTGCTTGAAATAGTTTTTCGAGGATTTGTTTTAGCCTTCAAGTAAGAATTAAATTCTTTGAACAAGCATTTGTTCTTATTGTTTTATAATTTCATTGTTTTTCAGAGATGAAGCAAATACATCTTCATGCTTACCTCTTCCAAAGTCAAAAGCTGGGAATTTGGAAGCAGAGAAATACTTTTTACCCTTTGAGCTAGCTACACAGTCAAAATCCCCTCGCATTGTAATAACTGCAATAGATTGCATTCAGGTAAAAAATTACTTTTGTTTTTTTGCATGAGCGCACACATTCATAAATAATAAAAGTGAAGCATAATTTTTTTGAATTTCATATATTTACTGTATTATTTCTATTTTGATTTACAGAAACTTATTGCCTATGGCCATCTTACTGGCAGTATCAGTGATCCAGCTAATCCACAAAAATGTCTTGTTGATAGAATTGTCGAAGCAATATGTCTGTCCTTTCATGGCCCTAACACAGATGATGGAGTTGAATTACAAATTATTAAGGTAGAGAGTAAAATACTTTTACATACATATTTTCTTATTCATTTGTTTCCAATTTTTTATTTTATCTGGACATTCCTGTTCTGCTAGATTTAATAGACTATTATTAATTTATTAGTAGTTTTAAGGTATATAAAGTGTATGAAATATTTTGATTACATTGGTAAAAATCTTAATTTTAAAAAAGCATAAATTTTTTTTCTATTTAAATCCATTTTTTTAACAAATTAAACATTATAAATGAAATTATTTAAGATATATATATTAATAGGATAGCAAAAACTTGATATAGTTAGCAATTAAGTTTTTGTTACCCTATTTATATTCTAATTATAATGTCAGCAACATTATTTATGCATAACAAATTATGTATTATTATTATTATTATTTTAATTTTTTTTTTTAAATTTGGTTACTAAGTACAAAGTTGAAAAACGTTTTTGGCATTTTGCAGCCTTTAAAAATACTACTATCAGGTTTATGAGAGTTGTCTGTGTTTTCTGCCTATATGGTGCTCCTATAAAAAAAATGGTCATTTATTTCCACGGTGTTGTATGGACAAATGCTTAACCCCTTAATGCATAGTTTTTTTGATAAAGGCTAGACAAAAAAGAAATTCTTTTTAATATAAGAAAAATAATTTAGAACGTTGTCTTGCCAAAAAAATTACAAAAATACAAAAATAAAAATTTTTATTTCAATTTTGGATTTTGATATCATTGCAGAAAATAGTCAAAATTTATATATATATTTTATACTTGAATAAGTAAGTGTTATAGCTTACAATCCCATGTAAATGATAAAAATCAATGAAATGATTGTTTTTTTTTCTTTCACATTGTTATTTTTAGTTTTCGATTGCATTCAAGCAGGAAAAATTATAGCAATATAAAGTACAACGCTGGTCGAATTATCTTGAGTGTGAACAGTTTGGCCAGTTTAGCATGCTTGTGTTAACTCGAGTGTGCACGTTAAGGGGTTAACGAGCAAGTGCTCCACGTTATTTAAAAAAAGAAAAATCTTATGAGATTGTTTGGAAATTTTTTTATTGCACACTATAATTTTACTTTAATATGCATTAAATAGTATTTCTTCACAACAATACTTTCACATGTCTACTTCAAGATCATTGGAATATGAAGCTGGTACTTAACTTCTTTTTTTTTTAATAATATATCAATATCCTTCATTCTGTAACTTAGATTTCATATAAAAATTCTTAAATCAAAAAGTATTCATTGATATTTCACTAAAGAAAGCTTTTATTTTACATTTAAAGAAAATGAAAGTATTTGTTTTGGATCTAAGTAATGATGGGAGCAAAGTTTCTGAATTGGATGAACAAAATTTCATTAACATTGATAGGAAGCTATACATAATTTTTTTTTTTTTAAGTTAAACAAATACTAGCTAAATCAGGAATGATGAATTATCTTTTGCGGCTGATGTATTGTACCTCAATAAGAATTTCAAAAACAACATAGTACAATAAATACTTGTACTTTTTTTGCTTTCTCCCTAAATTAGGGTGATCTGAAGGTTTAAAAGATGCATACTTTCCAACAGATATAGCAATTGTTCAGAAGCTGATTCTCTTAGTGCTTCACTCCTTTTTATGTTTAACCAATCAGTATTGAATTTAAGCAGTTGATTCTTGTTTACCATCTCTTGTATATTACCTAAAAGTAAAATGTGTGAAAAAGTGCACTGCACATTGCAGAACAATTGGCTTTGCTGCTGAACAATCTTAGCCTATGAGTAATGCATAACAAAATAAACCTATCTTCAGAACATTTTTTATTATCTGAAAGCTTGTTGCAGAACATTGAGAAGCATTTTGCTGTGAGTGTATATCAAATTATTGACCTTAGTAATTGCATTAAATAAAACCAGATCTGAAAAAACTAAAATTACTGATTCATTAATAATTTTACATGTAAAAAGTAAATTATATATGTGACGACTGTAACCGTCACAACATCAACATCAACGGAATGTAGTCGTGTCCATTGGGAGTGGCATGCAGAAGCACCAACAGCTTCGACTAAATTAGTTTATTCTAGTCTCACATCATTACAATGAAAACACACATCTTAACCTTGCATTCTATTAGCAAGGAACTGAACAACCAGACTCACAAAGATGAGCCAGAATCACAACCACAACAACGAATAGCCCCTTGAACCTTGGTGCTTGCCTATTTAAAAACATTTCAAACCCGGAATCGACGTCATGATTGACATCAAGAGACAGCCAATCATGCCACATGAGAAGCTCTCGCGAATTCTAAAAACCCATCTCACTGACAGAGTGCCATGTGCAAATCCCAAAACCAGAAGAATGCTGCCATTTTAAAAGAATTGACATATAGAATTTTGAAACCAATACCAAAATATTTTAAGCAACGTGCCCCATTATTACATATATATCTTTAATAATTTAAAGCAAATGCAAACATTTATAATGAATTATTTTAAATAATTTTCCTATCAGATTTTTAAGCTTCCTGTACTCAATTTCTGTAATGAATTATAATTCACAAGAACTGTTACAGATCCTTTGAAATAAGTTGATTAAATGACTGGTATTTAACTTGATTAGAGCTATACAGTATACAGCCATATTAGAGTTAACAATTGAATTGCTTAGAATTCTACAGTCTGAAGTGCAGTGTATGAAAAATACTTAGACTAAAATTTGTTGAGCTATGGTAGCTCTGTTGGTAAAGGCAGTGACCTGATAGCTGGAGGGTGGAGAATTTGAGGCTTATGTGGGCTAAAGGTCAATCCCACTGTGGCATGGATGTTCCTAGCCATCCGGAATCGGCTTTAAACTGTAGGTCCTGGTCTCATTAGCCCTCGTGTTGCAAAAAGTAGACCGTAGCACTCCAAACCAAACCAAACCAAACCAAACCAAACTGTGGGCTAAAGGTCTTCTATGTTCATTAATGGTAAATGGGGCATGTAAATTAAGATCATTGTTGCACTGTCCTCCAAGTTCCTAAATGATTTTTGTTTCCAAGTTTGGGAATCTTCTGCTCAGGCCCTGATTCTAAATTACGAGGACCCACTTTGTGTTGTCCTAGGGAGTAGTGGTTCCTGCTTATATGGTACACCCATAATAAAATGGTCAACAAAATTTGTAGCGTTGTATGGGTAAATGCTTAAAAGACAAATGCCCTCATGTTATTAAATAAAAACTAAAATTTATTATATTTTATGTATGAAAATAGATAATTGCTTCATATGTTAAATGTTTTTCAATAGAAGTTAATAATTAATCTCATATTTGACATTTCAAAAAAATTAATTTTGATTTTGTCTGTTTTTCTTTGCAGGCTCTCTTGACTGTTATTACATCTGAGGCATGTGAAGTTCATGAAGGGTCAGTTTTACTTGCTGTCAGAACCTGTTATAATATATACCTGGCAAGCAAAAATTTAGTCAATCAGACAACTGCAAGAGCAACACTAACACAAATGCTAAATGTCATATTTAAGAGAATGGAGACCCATGCTGCTGTATGTATTTGTAGCTAAAGAAAATTTAAAATACTTATCTTTCTTAGCATTAATGTTGTGAAAATTTGCTTTTTATCAAATAATATTCTTTATACCTATTGTCCTGCTTTTCTATTTATAGAAATTATATTTATAGAAATTTATAGAAATGACTGTTGAGGTTATACACTGAGGTTTTTGTTAACTTCTGCATCTGATGTTTGAGATAAATTGTAACCATTTTTTACATGAGTTTTTTTTTAAGTTAATTCATTTGAAAAGTAAAGTTAAAGATGAATAATTAAGAAGCTTAAAGTAATTAACTTGGCAAAGCCCACATTTATTTCCCTCTCAAATTTCCCCTTTCATGTACGTTTATTGCATATCTTAACATAGAACTAAACCCCTTTTAAAATGTAAAAGCTTGATCTAGAATAGGCTCCCTATGAGAGTCGTCTCAGCGCATGTGCTCGTCTTTTGCACATTTTTTCACTTGGCGATAATTTCTATGAAAGTATAGTAACCTGTGTATTGTTGCTTTTTGACTCTGAATAGCTATGATCGCTTTGATTTCAACCACGTGTTTAATGTATTTTGACCGTTGATGATTTGTCATCAGTGAAAATAGAAAATTTTTAAAGAAATAAACAGTAGCCTAGTACATAGACTGTTTTTTTTTACATTTATTTATTTATTTAAAAAGAAAAGCGAATAAAGTCGTTTAAGAAAACAAAATTACTAATTATAACATGAAACTTATTTTTTATTAATTTTTTGTAATACTGTATATAATATATATTTATTAAAGATTGTGGTTTAACTGCATTAAATTATACTTTTTACATTGTATATATTGAAAGATTAAAATAATATAACATGCATAAATTATGCGATAATAAAACAAAGTGTAAATAAATTGTATGTCTGATTGATATTTGGGAGCCTATCCTCTATTTTAAGTTTTCGTTGCATCCCAAGGCAGAGTGAAAGCCAATTCTACATACTTATTTAAACTGGCAATTATTTCCTACACTAACGAAAATAGCGATAAACTGCTAAATGTAGTAACCCTAATAACACATGAGTTTGCGCATACAGGAGCCTATTCTATATTGAGAAACTAGTCTTTTAAAAACAAGTTTAAATTATTTTAGTCCGATGATTTTACCAATTGGTACATCTAGGTTCTTAATGGTGATTCTAAGGTAATCTTTGCTGGTATAAAGTGGTACCGCTATATGTTGCTGGGTTAAATAATATGGCTGCATTCTATTTTATTAAGTCTGAAAAAATTTATCAGCCATACTATGAACATTTTTTGACAGAATAGTAGAAATTAAATTGTTTTCTATGCAACTGTGATAAATTCAACTAAATATGAATACAAATGCTATCTTTTTATGTTGATCCTCTAAGCCATTTGGTTTTCTTCATGTGTACCTATTATTTGATCAGTGCAATTGCATTTATAGCCTATTTTTAAAATGTTATTTATATAGTCTTTTATGATAATTCAGTTCTGCATGCTCTCAATGTATTCCTACTTTTATTGGTACTTTGAATACATTCATTTCTATCCTTTTCTACTTTCTCATATAAATATCATAGGGAAAGTATTGTAATTGTCCAAAAATTTGATCTTGAAATTTTGGTCTTCATGTTTTGGACCTCCCTTAGTCCCGAAATACCATTTTTGGAATTATGTTTGCATCTGTGAGTATGGGAATAATATAATTTGAGTATGCTTTGACTTAAATTTTGATTATGTCAATTACAGCAAAATTGTAATTTATCAACTATTGGATTATTTTTGGAAGAAACAGTTTAATGTTTGGTATAAAGGAAAAATATTCTAATATATTCAATATAAAATATCTAATTAAACAATTTAGAGAATTTATTAGGATATAGTAAGTCATGATATATGAATAAGAATAAGCTAAAGTTTTTGTTATCTTACTTTTATCTCAATTTTAGATGTTACTGTCAAAAAACAGACCAGGATCATAGTTGTAAAATATGATGCTACAAAAAGAATTTAGGAGTGGATAATTACTGTTTATCCTCTCCCAAAATATTTGAAATATAAAATATAAAAATAAAATTATATTAAAAGTTCTAAAATATATGTTAATGAATGTAAAAGTTTTTATTATCTTGTGTAAAATCTGGAGAGTAAATATATTTTTTAAAATTTAATTTTATAGAAATACATGATTTAATATAGTCAATTCACTTTAGAACCAAGTTGTTATCTATTTGAGTGATTGGGGAGGGGGGGGGCTAAATTGAGGTTTGACAGCATTTATATAAAAGGCTAGTATGTGTGCTTGCATTACAGTCAACCAAATATTTAGGACAGTGTAAATTCGCCGAGCAGTTTGCGATGTTTCTACTTTCGATTGTAAATCATACCCTAATCATCTGGGTATGATTTCGCATGGGTCTTGTATAAGGAGCAGGTATGGAGGTGAAATAATCATCTGTAGATGATTTCAAACTTAACAACTATTCATTTATTTGACAAAAAAAGAAATATTAAAGTCTATAAGTAAAATTGTCCAGAAAGGAGATTACTCTAGACAACCTGCTCATCTTCAAGTTCAGCCAGGAGTCCCCTCCTGTTTCTTCTTTTCCAAAAAGGAAACCTCGGTTTTAGGGGAGATCGAAACCCCCCCTCTTTGACCTTTGTCCTTGGAGTAGCCGAAACGCCCTTTGGTGCCCAGCCGACGCGGTATCACAAAACACAATTTCTTTTCTTTGTCGGTGCATTGACAAAGACGGCACACTTGACACTTCTAATCATCCGTGCGTCAAAAGGACCATTGCAGGTACAATACTGCCGTTTTTCAATTGTTCAGCACCTTACAATGAACAAAAGTTTGCTTTTACCAATGCTTTTCTTGACCCCCGACAGAGACAGATGCGATACATACAGATAGATGGTCTATGGAAATAATAATGGATAATATTAAAATGTTAACTAGAGCTTTTCCTTTCTTCTCTTTTTTAAGAGGAATGTATAGAAAATGGTTAGTGAAAAAAATCTATTTCTTTTTTTCTCCACATTTCCTCGTCAGGGAGTAGTTGCCTTCTTAAACTGTGGTTCGACAAATACTTTTTTTCCCTTTTTATAGCAAAAGATTTCAATTATTCTGGAGGTGTAACTTGTTTTTAAAATACATGTACTCATTACTTGACTACATGTATTCATGTAGTGAGGCATTCTTGAGTATAAGGATATTTATTTTATACACACAACATATATTAAACTAGTTGGTAAGACTGAGGAGTATTGTAGTGGTATTTGAAAGCAATGTATTATATTGAACGATTACATAAACACAACAGGAAGTTTCAATGTATTGATTTAGAATGTTTCCTTGTTTGGTTAATGCCCCAGGTATGTGATGATTTTATAATTTAATTATAAAAATATTTGATTTGATATATCTATATTTACAATGTTAGTGCCAAAGCTGAGTATTGTGACCAAATAAAAACATTTTTATGTCCAAACTAGGGTTTTAATTCATGCATGGTATTTACAAATATTTTACCCATTTTCTCTGCATTTAAAAATATACATATTTAAATATGATCGGAATACATAAATTAAATACATGCACACACACAGATATTAAATGCACACATGCATTCAGTGTGCATTATATTAAAATTATGATATGTACTAGTTTTTCAGTCATTCTTAATCACTTAAAGAATTTATTTTTAACACGTAATTAAAATTCTCTTCTCTAGATGGTTGTTGAAGATTCAGCACCCAAAAATGAAGAAGTTGATAAAGAAATTACAGAATTACTTTCTACCGATGAAAATATTAAGCTTGAAGTAGCATCTTTGATTGAAGATTTAATAGACAGAGTTGCTGCAGGTTTGTGTTTTTACATATTACTGTATATCATGGAATGTTATCATCTTAAGTTTACATTTTTTTATAAATTTTTTCACCATTACAAAGACAATTCTTAATTGTTATAATTTCTATTGTAGATGAAATGTACACTAAGCCCCATTCAAATGAAAAATCTAACCCAGAAGGTCATTCTAATGTGGATGGATCTTCAGTTGAAAATTGTGTACATCAAGGAGAAAAGGAGAATTCACTTCCCCGTATTCCTTCAGAAGAGAGCTTAGAGCCTTATGAAAAAGCTTTGTGTGAAAAGCCTTATGGATTTTCTCATATTCTACAGAAAGATGCATTTCTGGTCTTCCGGTCACTATGCAAATTAAGTATGAAGCCACTGCCAGAAGGTCAACCTGATCCAAAGTATGTTTTATTTTTGACATTTCCAAAATGCTTGTGCATTATTTCTTTTTGACTATGATTAAATATACATACTGATTTAAAGTGAAAAATGAACTGAGTTTAATAATTCCTCATGATTATTTTTTGTCATTACATGTATATGTATATAAATGTAACATTTATCTAAATAAATAATTTTTAGAGTTGTTTTAAAAGTTTAAAGTTACCAGTCAGTTTTATGCTGTAATTCGATAACTAAATAAATGTATTGATTTGATTATTACTTTTAGATGCTGGAATTTTCTCTTTTCCATTCTGTTTTATTCTATTTAGATGCATTTTAATTGATATTCATTATTTTCTTTATTTAGATCCCATGAGTTACGTTCAAAAATTTTGTCCCTGCAGCTACTTTTCTCCATCTTACAAAATGCTGGGCCAGTTTTTAAATCCAACCCAATCTTCATCAATGCCATTAAACAGTATTTGTGTGTAGCACTGTCCAAAAATGGAGTGTCTCCTATACCTCAAGTCTTTGAGCTCTCATTGTGTTTATTTTTAGCTCTTCTGCAGAATTTTAAAACTCATTTAAAAATGCAAATTGAGGTAATTTGACTTTTGTTTTGATTTTCTATCTAAACTTATAAAATTTGAATTATTTATATAGTTTTTTAAAGTTTTAATTTATTGTGCATTAAAATGTTATTTCATGTTTTTACTTCATTTAAATATTATTTAAATGGGTCTTTTTAAGGTATCCGTCTATGTTGAAAACCCCCTCAGGGGGTTTACCTACTTTAGGTAAACACGGGTGTCGCAATCCCGAGGTACCCCAGCGATCTTTTGTTCTTTTCCTTTTCTTTCCTTTTTTTCTCTTCTTTTCCTTTTTCCTTTTTCTCCCTCGTTGTGGTTACCTTTTCGGAGGTGAGGGCTTTTCGCGATATGTTGTGTTCCTTTCTGAACACAACATCTCGCGATTTGTTAACCACCCACGTGTTTGCCGTGCGTGGAGACCCGTGTCCCCGGAAAGGGGGATCCTGGTAATTGAGGGAAACCAACACATTACTTTGGCCCCTGCTTCGGGTAAACGGGTGGTGTAGAATGGTCCCGTCTACATCAATCGGCTGGTCGGACGACTTTTGTCACTGGCCTGGGCCAAGCAATCGGTTACCTGCTGGGCACTTTAATGGGTCGAGGCTGCTTAAGGGGTAGCTGTGCGCGTATAGATCCCGGTTAGCACTGGTGCGACTTTATGTCCCTTTTTGGGAGCGTTTAGCATCCCCTTGTTGGGCTCCATGGTGGGTGGTGCCGCCGGGATCTGAACATCTTCCTTTTAAATATGGAATCTTCAACCCCCCCACAACCTCTCCCCTTGGGTCAAAAGGGGCACGATATTGATAGTTGTAGAGCTAGATTTTTCACTGTACAGAGAAAGGAGGGAAGTTTTTCGGCTGTCTCCCCCTTTCTCGTACATAAATGCATTACGTCATCTGTTGGACCAGTTAAATCTGTTAAAAAATTAAGATCTGGTGTTTTGCTTATAGAGGTAGCAGATTCGAAACAAGCTTCAAATCTCTTAAAATGTACAAACTTTGCAGATATTCCAGTTACAGTAAATGCTCATGGAACTTTAAATTTTAGTAGAGGAGTTATTTCTGAGGGGGAACTCTATAATGTCCCCGATGAAGAAATTTTAGAAGGTCTAAAAGAACAGCATGTTTGTGGAGTACGGCGTATCACCATCCGTCGTGACGGGAAAATACTGCCCACTAAACATCTTATTCTTACTTTTAACTCACCATCACTTCCTTCACACATTAATGCAGGATACCTACGATGCCCTGTGCGTCCATTTGTCCCAAATCCATTGCGTTGTTTTCAATGCCAACGATTTGGACATTCAAAAACATCATGTCGTGGATCTATCACCTGTCCTCGTTGTGCAGAAGTTGGCCACGACGGAGTTGATTGCAAATCTACACCTAAATGCATCAACTGCAAGGGCGACCATCCTGCCTATTCCCGTTCGTGTCCTAAGTGGCTACTGGAGAAAGAAATACAAGCTATCAAAGCTAAAGAAAACATCTCATATCCAGAAGCTAGAAAACGAATTGAAGAACGTACTCCAAGACCTGGAATTAGTTTTGCTGCAGCAGTGAAGCAATGTAAATCCATAAGCACACAAACTGAAAATAAGCCATCTGTTCCCAATAGTCCTAAACCTCCTCGTCATTCACCCTCAAAAATTGAAAATAAAGCTATTACAGTTGAAAACGTAATTATACCCAAACCATTAAATGAACGAGTACCTAAAAGTAAATTAACCCCCAAAACCCAAGTTCCAAATAAACTTATATCTAAAGCAAAGATAAGCAATTTTCCATCTAAGCAAAAGACGCCCAAGCATCAAAAAATTACAGCTGCAAGATTAAAAGAGAAATTGAAAAATAAAAGTTTTAATCTCCTGGAGGATTTCGTCGAGGACGAATCCTCTAACAAACCTTTGAAATGTCAACTTTCGAAAAAAGACTTCTTAAAAAATCGTCCAACTGCTGAGGACGATTCAATCAAAGGTTATGTCACATCCGAAGAAGATATGTTGACAGACCACTCGGACTCTGAAGGCATGTGGGCTAAGACCCAACCTGCATAATTTCCATCCTTTTCCTCTCCAAATTTTACAATGGCGCTTTTGTCTTGGAACTGCCATGGCTTCAAAAGTCACGTCTCTGATATCAGAGACCTCGTAAATAAATACCATCCTGTTTGTTTTGCACTTCAAGAGACCCTGCTTGACAGCAATAAATCAGCCAAACTAAAACGCTACAGTACTACCAGAAAAGATTACATAGAAGGGGGCAGGGTTTGTGGTGGTGTTGCCCTCTTCACTTCTCATGACTACCCTTCCAGAACTTTAAACATTAAAACTGACCTCCAAGCAGTTGCTGTTCAAGTACACATACACTCTCTAATAACTGTTTGTAACCTCTATATCCCTCCAAACAATACCATCTCTCAGAGCACTCTTAATAACCTTATTACTCAACTTCCAGTCCCTTTTATTATTGTTGGGGACTTGAATGGCCACAGTCCATTGTGGGGTAGCCCCAACCTTAATAAACGGGGTCGTCAAATAGAAAAACTAATATCCGACCATGATCTGTGCATCTACAATACAAATCAACTTACTTACTTACATACTCCTACAAGAACTTTTCACTCCCTTGATTTAGCAATATCCAGTCCTCAAATTTTTCCGTTTTGGAACTTTACAGTAGATTCATACCTCTATAATAGTGATCACTTTCCCATTATCCTAACTCACAATAATGTCTCCAATGCCAATCAGCGTGTTCCTCGTTTTATTCTTGGTTCCGCTGATTGGGATAAATTCCGTACCCTAGCCAATATCTCAACAGACATGGTCGACAATCATTCCGTTGATGAAGCAGTTAATCAGATAACTGAAACAATAATTTCTGCAGCTGACATATCTATTAGAAAATCATCCTGCGATCCTCAAAAGCAGACAAAGCCATGGTGGAACCAAGAGTGTAAAAATACTTATAAGGATAAAAGAAAAGCGTTTTCCGTGTTTAAAAGAAATCCTACGACGGAGAACTTTATAAATTATAAGAAATGTAAAAGTATTTTCCGCCGTACCTTAAGACGTAGCCAAAGAGATTCGTGGGTGAACTATATTAGCAGTATCTCTTCCTCAATTTCAAGTAAAGATTTATGGGTAAAAGTTAAGCGCTGTTCTGGTGTTTACCCAAACAACCAAATCCAAATTTTAAATTATAATAATAACCTAATAACTTCTCTTGATGACATAGCCAACACAATAGCCTCATCTTTAGCTGATATTTCTTCAAGTTCAAATTACTCTTCATCTTTTATAAAACTTAAAAACCTCGCTGAGGATAAACCAATAAACTTTCAAACTTCGCTTAACTTTCCATATAATACTGATTTTACCATTTTAGAACTAAACAGAGCCTTGAATAAAGTCCATAAATCTTCTGCTGGTCCGGATAATATTTCCTACGAAATGATAAAAAACCTTTCTTCAGTTTCGATGTTCAACCTTCTTAAACTTTATAATAGAATATGGAGAGAACATAGCTTTCCTTCCTCGTGGAGAGAGGCTATTGTAATCCCCATTTTAAAACCTGATAAAGACCCCACGAATCCTCTCAGCTACCGTCCGATTGCTCTGACGAACTGTTTATGCAAAATTCTGGAAAAAATGATAAACGTTCGTCTGATTTACTACCTGGAGGAAAATAACTACCTCTCCAAATTTCAGAGTGGTTTCCGTCGTGGAAGGAGTACGTTGGATAATATAATGGAGTTGGAAACCAGAATCCGGAATGCTTTTGTTAAAAGAAAACATTTGGTGTCGGTTTTCTTCGATATAGAAAAGGCATATGACCGCACTTGGCGTCACGGGGTTCTACAACAGCTGTTCAATTTAGAGTTGCGTGGTAATATGCCTATTTTTATACAAAACTTTTTGGCCTTAAGAAATTTCCGAGTTAGAGTAGGAAATACACTATCTCGCACTTTTATTCAAGAAGAAGGGGTACCTCAGGGAAGCGTATTAAGTGTGACTCTATTCATTATTGCAATTAATGGGATTCTGAACGAGATACCTCCCTCTGTTAATGGAAACTTGTATGTCGACGATCTCCATATCTCATGTGAAGGAGCGGATATGAGATTCATTAACAGACAACTCCAGACTGCAGTTAACAAGATTAGTAAGTGGGCGAGCGAGAATGGTTTCAGCTTTTCAAGTTCAAAGACGTGTTGTGTGCATTTTTGCAAAAAAAGAGGTCTGCACCCTGATCCAGAGATCCACTTGCTTGGAAATAACATCAACATTGTGAATGAGGTGAATTTTCTCGGCGTCATTTTTGACAAAAAACTTACCTTTGCACCCCATATCACAAACTTGCGGAAAAATTGTGAAAGGAAGCTCAACATCCTCAAAATCCTTTCTAAGACCTCATGGGGAGCTGACCGCACTTCCCTAATTAAGATCTACCATGCCATCATCCGCTCAAAACTGGACTATGGATGTCCTGTATATGGGTCAGCACGTGTTTCCGTCCTTCAGAAGCTGAATACCATTCACCATTCTGCTCTTCGATTGTGTTCGGGGGCTTTTAGAACATCTCCTGTAGAAAGTCTCTACGTTGACTGCTGTGACGCTCCTCTTGAATTACGTCGACAGATGTTATCTCTTCAGTACTACTTCAGAACGTCATCTTATATCAACCATCCCATTCATCAACATACACTGAATTATTACCTTAAGCGATTGTACAATGCGAGACCTTCTTGTGTTCTGCCTTTTCAGGGAAGGATAAATGAAATTTTCAGAGATCTTAACGTAAACAATATAGATACAATACCTACAACTATTGGAATTCATCCTTGGTACACCCCTAATTTTACTATAATAAACCCCTTTAAGTCATTTGACAAAAGTTCAACTAGCAATATCATTTATCAACAAATTTTTGAAGATCACAAACAATATTATAAAAATTTCACCTCTGTTTTCACAGATGGTTCAAAATCCACTAACTATGTCAGCTGTGCATACCTTATTAAAGATAAAATCAATAGCTTTAGACTTCATCCCAAACTCTCCATATTTTCTGCTGAGGCCTTTGCTATCTTGAAGGCTTTAGAAGAATTGGTGAATTACAATAGTAAATATTTTATTATCTATACAGACTCCCAAAGTGTTTTAAATTCATTGCATTCAAATAATTGTAATAATCCTGTTATTTTCAAAATTCTTACAGCAATAACTAACCTTACTTCCATGGGAATCTCGCTAGTTTTTAGCTGGGTTCCCTCTCACGTCGGCATTAAAGGTAATGAACTTGTGGACAAAGCTACCAAGTCTGCAAGTGACTTTCTGAATACTGGTATTCCTTACCCTGATTTGAAAAATTATATTAAAGATCTTTTGCACGATAAATGGCAGATCTCCTGGGATAACATTCCTTCAAATAAACTGCGGGAAATTAAAACCAAGATAATTAAATGGCCTCAACTCCCTTCTAGGAGACATGACGTAATACTCACTCGTTTACGAGTGGGTCATTGCAGACTCACCCATGCCCATCTCTTGCTGGGTGAAGTTCCTCCACAGTGTGCGTATTGCAAGACACCTTACACAGTCGCACATATTTTAACCTCTTGTGTTTGTTTAAAATCAATGTATATAAAATTTTTTGATAATCCATCGCCGAATCTTAATTTAATCATCGGGGAAGCTCCACATCCAAACTTGTTCCCCTTTCTTCGTCAATCTGGTTTTTATACTGAAATATGATTTTTGATTGTGTTTCAATTTTCTAATTTTCAATTTTTAATCTTTCAATTTTCAATTCTTGTTAATCTGTATATAACTTAAATTTTATTTGTGTTTTATGTTTGTTTTATTTTTATAATTGCTTTATTCTGTTTTTTGAGCCTGTAATTTTTTTTTTTTTTTCATCTTGTTTGGCGCAGTTTGTCCCTAGAGGATTTAGCGCCATTAAACTTCAATCAACCAACCAACCAACCTATGTTGAAAACATCATTTTTTGGCCAAAATCATAATTTTTTTAAAATTTTTCTATTGTAAAATTTCAACTATTAGGCTTCTAAATCTGTTTTTGTTTTGTCTCTACGGCATTTTAAAAGGAAAGTTACAGCTGTTTAAACATCAGTGACAGCTGTCAAAACAAAACGGAAGTAGCAACTTCGAAACTGGAAGTTGTGAATTTAAAGCCTTTTAAAGAGCATTTTTTGGACAAAACTTTTTAAATTTTCATGACTATTAGTTTAAACATTTTTCTAGTATTTTTAATAAATAGCAACTTGGCAATTAGAAAGTTTTGGAGCAAGAAAGTGTGGGAAATTTTAAACATGTATTTTAATTTTTTAATAGTTAAAGTTGCTTTCATAAACTTCAAATGCATTTTTCTCAGAACGGTATTTTTAATAAAATGTTGAAACTTGAAATGTGATTTCTCAAAATGTTCTTAAAATATTTTGTTGAAAATTATTATGAATGCTTTTGATAGTATTTACTAGTAAATGACCTAAAAGCTTTAAATTTGGATAATTTTTAATGATGTTACACTCATGGTTACATATAAGGGTAATGAAAATTCGTTAAAAATTCAATGTGTATGACTTTGAAGGACCAAAATTTTTTACTAAATGTAAATTAAGTGAAGATTTTAGATTCACTAGTCCAGTGTATAAGAAATGTGTTGCATCAAAAAATATTGAAATAATTTAATTTATTAAAAAATTAGACCTTTTGAAAAAAAACTGATTTTTTTTTTACTAAATTTTCTTCATTTATTAGAAATTTTATAAAAACTTCTCCAGGAATAAATTTTTTAAGTGCAATTCTCTATGATAATATAAAAAATAAATCTAAAAATTTAAAAACATGAACTATTTCTACGTTTAATGAAAAAAGTTCTCCAAACGTAGACGGATACCTTAAAGATGTAAACCTTTATATATGATGTATGTGTGTATGTATATAAAATCTTAACATGCATACGTATGTTTAGAGTTGGTAAATGGGTGTTCTATTCTTAATCTACTTACAGACCCTTACTAATTCAGCCAAAAAGTTTTCAGTTTGCAATTGGGGAATAGGAAAATTTATTATAAATATTTTTAATTGTATATATTTATGTACATATAGTTATATACATATAGTTCAAATTCTTTGTCATATTTTCTTTTATTGGACAGTAAAATCTTTGGTCTTATATATCTATTGTTATATGTGGGTGTATATATATAAAACATTCAATATATATATGTTAGTTAATTCGTAATTTAACAGATAGCAATTTATCTCAAGTTAAAATTTTTTACGATGTGTTTTGAAATTTCTTTTGCATTAAAATCTAAATAAATTGATGAAAAAATTCCCATTTAAAAGTGTAGTATATATATTGGTATAATGAAAATTGGGCCAAGCCAACTGCTTAAATGGAAGCTTAGTTTTAAATTCTTAATAACCATTGCCAAATTTTGCTATGCTTATTATGAAAACACTTTCACATCTTTCTGTGGCTTAATACTGGCCTGCATTATACTTTTAGTTTAATTTTATGAATGCAATTACCAGTACTGATCGTAGACCATTGGGCACCTAAATGCAAATTAAAATTGGTCACCCTTTTATACAAACATTATGCATAGTTTTACCTTTGTTGATAATCATTTTATTGGGCATCATCTTTTTATTTTTAAAGTTTATACACAAGGGTTATATAGAAAGTAAGGTCTGATTTCTTATAAAACTTAAATCCTCCCAGATTTTTACAAAAAAAAATTTTTATTCAATTCCTTACATGTTTTTTCTATTTTTCAACATAGCTTCTATATATTTAAAACCATTTATTGTAGCATTCTACAAGCTTTTGTACATCAAACATCAAAACAAAATATATCTGAGGATAACTGCTTCTTTTACCCTGTCGTCTGTGGCTAAATGTTTGCCACCAAAAAACTCCTTTCAGTTGTGGAACAAGTAAAAATTGTTAGTTACAGTGTCTAGAGTATACAGTGGATTGTCAATCTGCTCTCACCTAAAAGATTGATCAGATTGTAGGGGAGAATGACAAACTGGGACCTATCATTGTCATGCAACAAATTACAGATGTTAGCTATACACCTCACTTTCTGTCAATGAAATTGTGCTGCTGAAACATTCCTTGGTGTCAAAAACTGAATTACTGACTGTTTTACACAATTGGTAGGCTGATAATTTTTTTTACGCATCTTGAACTGGCACTGTAAGCTGCATACTGCAATAATACCAATGCAAATGGTATTATTTGATGAGTAAGGCATACTGGGAGTTCGTGCAAATGAACGTTTTAAAGTTTGTGCCACATTCATTTAGTTATGGTGATTCAGATTTTACTTTCTGAATAACTTTCATATGTTGAGTGTATTATTGTATTTCACTTTCACTTTGGTTATTTGAGTTTAAAATTTTTCTCCGTTTTTAGGTTTTCTTCAAAGAAATATTTCTTAATATTCTTGAAACCAGCAATAGTTCATTTGACCATAAATGGATGGTAATTCAAGCTCTGACTCGCATTTGTGCCGAAAAACAGACAATAATAGACCTGTATGTTAATTATGACTGTGATTTTTCTGCTGCTAATATTTTCAAACGACTTGTTCATGATTTATCCAAAATTGCCCAGGTATGATTTCATCTGTATAAAAAAAGAAAGTAATCTTTCTCTTTCTATTTTATTTATATTTTTTTTTTCTTTAGGGGAGAGAAGCTTTAGAACTCGGGGCAACTGCAGCTCAACAAAAATCAATGCGAATCAAAGGTTTAGAGTGCCTAGTTTGTGTGTTGAAGTGTATGGTTGAATGGAGTGAAGACTTGTATGTCAATCCAGGAGAAAAAATTTTCTTTGATGGTATGAATTATTACTTGTTCATTGGTTGTATTCTAAATTGCAAAATAGATTTAGAACAAATTATTATTTATTTTATTTTCATCAGTAGTAAGAAAAACAACCAGATAAGAAAGGATAAATGTAAAAAGTGTAAGATAGAAAGAGTAATAAACCAGAAAATCAGTCTTTAATTATAACTGTTTTTTCTCGTATTAAAGTACCTCAATAATCTTAAAAAGATTTAAAAGAATCCTTAAAGAATATTAGGATAACCTTTTTTTTTTAGGGGTGGGGGCTTGTACATCTATTTGAATTATAAATTAAATTTATTTAAATTTATTAGGATGTGTAACGTTGCAACATACATACACCTCTGTGTTTGTGGGGGCTTAGTAAAAACAATCGCTTAAAGTTCTAGATTTTATTATCTCAACTATCTACAATATATAATGATATAAAACAACATCGTTTGGGAGAGAGAAAGAACCTTCTCCACCCTCAAGCCCCCGACAACTACCGCCTGGTTCTTGAAAGATCCCTCTCAAAAAGAGGGGGGGGGGAGAAAAAGGGCTGAGAGCAAGGGAGTGGTCAGTGGACTGGACTCCTCAATGATAGCCGGCATTTCACACAGATGTATGCAGGGACATAAAAATCTGAAACCCCTCTGGAACTCCTGCTTTTTTCAGGGGAAAAATTTCCCACAGGTTCTGAGAATGACCGACCCTCTCTCGTTCTTTTGTGACCAGCTGCCACAGATGTCTTAAAGGGCAGGAGATGCTTATACTATTAACTAAAAGTTAAAGAAATACTGAAAAGTTATCTAAATACTAGAAAATGTATTGTGAACTACTGAACTTCTATAAATTTAATTTATTATTATAGAGAAAAACATTTAAATTAGCTATTAAGTGAAAATTTTTGCACTTATTTTGCTTCCAATTAAGGATATACTTTATATTTATACTCAAATATCAATGTGTACTCAAATAACAGTTACATTTAAAATCTTTTTGCCTTATTTAAAGCTCTTTCATATTGTGTCAGTAAAATTTTATATCAAGAATAAAATATTTTGCTAAAGTATAAATAAGGCTCCAGATAAATTGTTATAGGCTTACAATATTAATTTTGCATTGTTTTACTATTAAAAAGAGAAAAAACTTTGCCTTATCTTTTGATGAAATTCTCTAGTATTCTTCCTAATGTCTGTCTTTTCCTTTAAATTACAATGTGTTTGGTTTCATGTATATTTTTTATTGTCAGCCTCGCAGGAAAAGCCAAAAGATCCTTCTGCATCATCTCAACAGAGGGAAGAAATAGATGTATGTTTAAAAGGAACTCTAAACAGTTATGAAAGCAGTAATTCTCTCACTTCCTCTTCAAGCTATACTGTTGTGCCTTCAGATAATCCCGAGGAAATAGAAGTTGTAAAGCAGCGCAAAGAAATACGAGAAAATGGAAATGACTTGTATGTACTACACTTTAATTTTATATTATGATGATTTAAAATTATGTATCTTATTTTTATTTAAAACTATTTCACAAAAATTTCAGATTCAACAGAAAACCAGAAAAGGGAATAGCGTACCTTCAAAAGCATGGAATTATTGGATTAACTCCTTATGATATTGCAGAGTATTTACACACTGAAGAGAGATTAGACAAAACTGTGATTGGAGACTTTCTGGGTGAAAATGCTACGTAAGTGTTATCACTGAGCATATTAAAATAATAAATCTGCTTTTAGCATTATCTTAAAATACTAATTAGTGTATTTAAAAATCACTTGGGGTTAACAGTTGTTTTTCTCAAGCTCTAACTTTAATTTATGTGATGTATCTTTTTGTTTATTAGGATTTTGGTAATACAAATTTAATTTTTTTACCGATTTAAGACACCCAACAAAGTATAAAAGGAGAAGCGTGAATGATAGGTATAAAAATAAAAACCAAAAATATTTTATTTCAAAGTTAATTCAAATACAGAAGTATTTATTCATTATCACAAATGAATTATGAACCCAATTTTTTATATCTAATTTTGGGAAATAATGAATAACTCTCTTCTCTAATGTTGTTAAATGGTCAATAACAGTTTTATGAAAATAAAAATTGAAAAATATACATTTCTAAAATTTGGCGACACACTTTAAGAATTTGGCGGCAGAGTGGTTGAGAATTGATGGTATATGCAAACAAGCATGCAAGTACACGTGCATTGAATGTGCATATTCTTTCGATCCAGTGATTCAGTGGTGTTTTCGTCTGGGTCTTGAAGTTATTTTCACCTTAATTACACAAGGAACATCCAACGGCTTTGCTGTTTTTATATATACAAGCAGACTATATTCATGCTTTGGTACAGGTAGAGAGCCTTTCGCCCATCTTCTCGCTTCAAAGATTACATACTAGCCTCTTGGTAACACAACATCATAAACATAAATGCATCGGCCTGAAATTGTGCCAGATATTTGCAACATTTGGCGAACTAGCATCCGGTGATCACAACATCATAAGTGCACCGGTCTGAAACAGGCTGGTGCATTTAAATGCACCCGTGTGAAAACAGCTATGGTACACACTAGCTTTTTTCACAACATCACAAGTGCACTAGTCTGAAGAAAAGGCTGGTACATTTATGATCATACCACCTGCTATGATTTTGTTTTAAAATGACATTTTTTGTAATGTTTTATTACTTTAATTTTTCTTGTCTTAAAATTAGTAATATCGATCACCACAACATTAATACATCGATCTGAAAAAGCTATATGAAAATATCTACAGTAATCATTAACACTTTTTTAATTAGAAATCACACATAAATGTGGCAAACATTTTTGTTTCAAAATTAAATTTTTCTCATTTTTGTATTTTAATTTGTCTTAAAATCGGTAATTTCTAAAAGAATTATTTTTTACTGGAAATTTATTTTATAATTATAATTATAGAAAACTATGCAAATTATGTAACTTAGTCCAAGAAAAATATTTTAATGAAACTAACAATTTTTTTCATAGTCCACATACAGTTGAATAGCGAAGGGGTAGGGGGCATGTCATAAGCCCGAAGCATTATTTTCAAAAAGCATTATTTCCAGCTTTCATTAACTTAAGCTTGGCCTTCCATATATTTGAATATTTTCCATTCAAAAATAAGATGGATTTACCTAAGTTCAAAGAGAATTATTTCAGATCAATGTGTGATTACTTGTTAGTGTTATATATAATTTCATTTTTGTTGATAGCAAATAATTTTTAATGATATATTGAAATAGATAGTAACATTTACTGCCCTTCAAGATTTTTGATTTAGTTTCTTCATCATTGTTAGATTAACCGAAGATTGACGGTAAGAAAAAGTGTATTTTTTCAAACTAGTAATGATCAACAGTAAGTTTTATAGGTTTAATTGAATTAAGATTTAGGGTTAATAATTGAATTGGGACTTTCTATAAATTTTGTCCTTAAAGCTTCCTGTCCAATGAAAATTAATGGATGTTATTCACCATTTAGAAATTAAAACATAGTCACTTTGGTTACAATTTGTGGTTCATGGAGTAATCCATGTGCCATTGTGTATTTCTTTGTGTGGGGAAAAATTACTGTTTTTAAATTATCCCTTGAGATTAACTGAATCATCAAACTTCCATTTTCTAAACTCTCTTTCTGTCCAGTTTTTTTTTTTTTTCAAATATCTATACACAATCTTCAAATATCTATACACAATCACTGATCGCAGGTCTCTGTAAGTTTCTGTGTATTTTCTTAGAAATGTGCTTTAATTACCCCCTCTGGAGCTTAAACATAATTCAAAGATATTTTAGAATTTTCTCTGGGTTTGCCTGCTCTCTCATAATGAGTTTATATTTGTTTTTCATTAGCATTTTGGGATAAATTTTTGATGCTTTCACTATAATTGTAATTGGGACAGTGGGATTGTAAATATTTTTAGCTTTTAGACATAAACACTATAAATATGTACATGCAGATAAGTCTAATATAGTTAGCAGAGTATCAATTCTAATGCAGTGAGACATTTATGCATTGTTTCCGCGCACCTGGAAAGTCAGGGAAAGTCATGGAAAATCATGGATTTAGAAAATGGATTAATTTTGTCATGGAAAGTCATGATTTTCTAAGTAAAATGAGTGAAAGTTATGGAAAGTCATGATTTTCTAAGTAAAATGAGTAAAAGTTATGGAAAGTCATGGATCCGCTGAGCTACTAATTAAGAAAAATCAAGAAATGCCTCTGCAAGCGAATTTCCTTTCTGAACAGAAGCGGCTACATACTTCTTCCTTTTGTCTATACCTCTGGACTCCCATTCATCTATTTTTTGTACACTGAGACATGGGACATATTATGGCGCCTTAACTGTGTGGCGAGACAGTTGCTACGGGCTGACCAGGGGGTGTAATGATCCGATGTGTAATGTCTCGTTATGTATAATTTGCCGAAAAAAAAAAGTATGCATCTGCCTGTGATGTGACAAAGGAGTGGGAGGGAAGGGGATGATATTGGAACTTGACCAAGCCGGTGATCGTGTGTAATTTCATTGTGAGAAGCGAAACCGTTGAAGATATGGGCATAGAAAAACATAATGCTAATAAACCTCAAAAGCTTGGCAACAAAAAATAATGACAGTTTAAAATACATAAATGAACTTGTTTCAATTAAATAAGATAAATTAAAAAACTGCTAGTACTATCATGGATACAAAAATAAGGTTTCATCTTAAAATAACTTAACAGAGAAATAAAAGAAAACAAAATACTGAACATATTTAAGGTTATCTGCATTTTAAAACAAGTTAATACAACAAACCAGCCAAAGAGACAAGAGAATTCAGAATAATGCGTTGTGTTAACTAAAAGCCACCAACTGGCTGAGTTAAACAAATGTCATATTTAAATTAACTAATCTGGTTATATTTATGCTGTCTGTTGGTACTGCAAGTAGTACTGCCAGAAATAAGATTTTATTATAGGGTCATATAATAGAAATTGAAAATTTTCATCAAAAGAAAACAACTCAGTATGTATAAATTTCAAATAATTGGTTAATTCACATATCAATATATTTCCCTCACTCGTATCCAAAATGCCACCCTCGAATTTTGGTATTCCACACAAATAAATATCCAGGTTATCTCCTGTAGAGTGGGTGGCCTGGCATGGATTGTATCTTTATTAATGTGATAAAATTTATTCTATCTGTGTAGGATCAATCGAGAAGTCATGTACAGCTATGTTGATCAAATGAATTTTGCGGGGAAAGACTTCGTTTCAGCTCTTCGATACTTCCTTGAAGGTTTTAGGCTTCCTGGAGAAGCACAGAAAATTGATCGACTGATGGAAAAATTTGCATCTCGATATTGTGAAACAAATCCAAAGTAAGCATACGTGTCGTAATGTTTTACAAAAAATAATTATTTGAATAAAATTATTGAATTTACTTAATATTCATATATTTATGTATACTTCAAGAATACTTTGTCTTTTTCATATGTGAAACATTCCAAACTTTATATCCATCCTTTATAGACTGTTAATATCGAGTAAATATTGATATTATCTGTTGATATTCAGTGAAATGTATATAGTTTACCTTTCTTTCCTTTTGTACAAAATAATTTGCAGCAATGGTAGTTTTTTACTATGGATAAATTAGTATTCATGACAGCAAATGTTTCAGTATAATCTATATTTTACCATCTTTTTATCATGATAAATTAATTTAACTCTTATACTGTGGAAATTTATGTAAAATTGAACATGTAGTGATGAAATCATTTTTGTAGTAAAGAAATGATGACGAAAAGTAGTCAAAGTGAACAAGAACTTAAATGAGAGAAAAATAGTAATTTTTAAGAAAAAATATTTTTTTAAAAATAATATTTATTACTTATTACATTTTAGACTTCTTTTGAAAATAGTTAATTTAATAGTATTGCATTATATATATATGATTCTGTTATCATTTATGTTTTGTATCACACGTGATAACAAGAATGGCTATTATTATTTGTTGTCACCAATCAGCATTATTTAAAGTCTTGATTTATTTTTAAAAATTATATCGAATTTTTTTTAGAATTTAAATCAGATTTTTTAAAATTTAAATTAATTTTGTTTACAAATTAAATAGTATAAAGGAAATTATATAATCTGTGATTAAATTTGTATGATTAATAATTAAGCTTTTGTTATCCTACATATTTTCTTATAATAATATGTACAATATGTCTTACAATATATGGCAAATTATGTATTTAAATAAAGGTATTAAATCTAATCCTTTTTTTATATTAACTCAAACTCTTATAGACTGATAATTTTTTTTCTTATTCACTGTCATTTTATTCTGTTTATTTATCAAAACAGTTTTAAATCACTAGTATTTAGCATGAAAATAAGTGAAAATACAGTTTTTGATTTAATAATGAAAAAAAATTTGAAAATTTGTCAAAAAAATTAACAATCCTTTCTTATGGAATGTTTACATGAATTTTTGAAGTCTGAAAAAAATCAAGTAACAATACCATTAAAAATGACAATTGCAGATTCAAAAATTATATTTGATCCTTAGAAAGTCTTTTTAAATTCTTGTTTTTTTTTTTTTTTTTTTTTTTTTTTTTTTTTTTTTTTTAATTTTTTTCTACTTTTAGTCAGTTCTGATTGAACTAAATTAAACAAATGTAGGAAATGCTGTTTTAAAAAATCAATGATTTTCAAAAAAATATCCTGTGATTTAAATCAGAGTTTATTATATGTTTTATATCAAATGTAAATCAACTAACTCTATTACCAGTAGGGAACTACCTTAACTACCTTTAAATTTTTTGTGGACACATTGTAATTATTATCAATGAGTCAGTTATTTTTACCATTTTACTGAAAGATATTTTTTTCTTGCAATTTTTTGGGCAGATGTAAAACATTTGTTGCTTATTTA
Organism: Pardosa pseudoannulata; assembly: GCA_032207245.1. Lineage (NCBI taxonomy): Eukaryota > Metazoa > Arthropoda > Arachnida > Araneae > Lycosidae > Pardosa > Pardosa pseudoannulata. Next base: position 152,352,796 of record CM063510.1, read on the forward strand.
TAGTCTTTATTTCTTATCCTTTACTACTTCAAAGTATAAAAAATTAATTATGAGAATTAATAAAATATCTGTGCTTGAATTATTTAGATTTTTAAGATTATTGAATTTTAAATGAAATACTTTGTTTTTTTTACTTTCTAGTAATGGTCTGTTTGCAAGTGCAGATACAGCTTATGTTTTAGCTTATTCTATAATAATGCTAACAACTGATCTACATAGCCCTCAGGTAATATTTCTATGATATTCTTTCTTAATCATGCATATTTTTTATGATTACTTCTCAAACAAAATTGTGTATTTAGTTGATGTTATTTCATCTGCCAAAATTTGTTAAAATCTATCATTTTTAAACACTTGCTCTTTTAGTAAGTAAATTGTTTCTAGTCAGTCAGTACCTAACTAACTTTCTTTTACCTAAAAATATAACAAACCTTATGGAAAATGTTCAGTAATAGAATGAAAAAGCTACTCATGGTATTTTCTGTAATATCTGAATAAAAATGTTGTAACCACACAGAATACATTTTTAAACAAAAAATGAGAAATACAGTGAGGCTGAAGCAAATGTTATGCAATCATTTTTGAATTGATATTTTTTGTACAGCATATTACAGATTTTTATGTTTTAGAAAAATATTACAAAATATCAGAAAAGTGACTTATAATTTGTATTTATCTCCAATTTAGAAACAGTGCACACTACCATTAATCAAACTTTGGAAAAGAAAGATGTACCTAAGTCCATTTGTTTTTATAAAATAGATTTTTATTTGTAATGGCTTTGACATTTTTGTCATAAATTTGTAGTATCCTATATTTTAAATTTCACAGCTCCTATTTCAATAACATAATAATTAGATTGTAGATCATATTAAGAGTTTATATTTAAATCTTTTGTGTAAAAAAAAGATGTCTGAATATCCTTATGTTGAATTTGCAAGAGTAGGTTTTTTTTTATTATAACTATTAAAAGATTTTTCATAAGTTTAAAAATTGTTTATTACTATCATTCCTTTGCAGCATTCACACAGGTTAAGTATATATGAATGCTCTTAAACTCAGCTGATATGCCAATTATTAGTGATCATAACAGTATATAAAAGTGCTACTATGTTCATAAATCTTTAACAATATTAAGATGATTTTTTAATAATTCATTAAAACATTTTTGTTATATAGGTAAAAAATAAAATGACCAAAGAGCAGTATATAGCTATGAATCGAGGTATCAATGATTCCAAAGATTTACCAGAAGAGTACTTATCAAGTGTCTATGAAGAAATAGCTGGAAACGAGATCAAAATGAAATCCCCCCACTCTCATACTGCATCAAAAATGAGTGGAAAGCAAAGTAATGTTTTAGAATTTTCCAAGAAATGAGTTAAAAATTTCATGAAAGCTAATTTTGTTACATTTAATTTAAAATAATTTAAGATTTCTGTTATGTTGCAGGAAGTAAATGTATTTTTTTAATTAAAATATATTTGTGTCAATATAAAATGAAATTTCAAATCAATATTATAATGCTCTTTATCCCCTTACATACATTTAAAAGCATAATATTTTAAGTTATTTACATGCAACCTTCTGACTCCAGATCAGAAGGTTGCATGTTCAGATCACGTCCAAGTCACCAATTTGGCTATTGACCGTAATTTAGCTAAGAAACACTCTCAACTCAACAAATAATTTAATGAACAAACCAAATAATAAGTTACAGAAAACATAAAACTTAAACACAATTATCTCGATGTCGAGATGAGCACACGAAGTTGTGCGTACATGGCGAGAGAGGAGAAGAGCAGTTAGAACACCAGTGCGCCGACTTATATATAGTCAACATAGGCATTCCCTTGAAAGCTGATTGTGCGACCATAGGGAGAAACAGTTTCAGTTGCAGTGGCTTCAGCCTAATTGGTGGCTCTACCAAAACGTCGTCTTCTGACGTCTGTGCAGTTAGTGGAAACCGTCAAAGTTTACATTTAGTTGTATTATCAGGCAATGATCAGATATTAGCCTACTTAGTGCTTTATATAAAAAACAACTTAATTACTGTAAATTATTTATCTAAGATGTCTATTTGGAAGAAAATGTGTACCATGTTTACATGATATAATGTATTGTTTCTGGAGATAAAAAGCTATTCATATTATATTGGTTTTTGGTACCTTATAATAAGCTTACCCTGACATGTATAGGGCCTTCGTGATGCCATACTGGAGATTCCTGTCAATTTTTATCATCCTCATAAAGGAGAATTTTGGCTTTTGATTCCATACCTCTCTAGCATTTACTGACCTCTCAGCAAGAGGGCATCTACACCCACAGATTTAGCCTGCATATTTTTTGAGTGTGCAAAGAGTTATGAGTTCATTGAGTCTTCCAGGCTCATATGTAGCAACCTAAGATACTAGCCCCATTAACTGGCTATTAGGGCATCTTATTTTAAAGTGTTTTATAACTGTGTAAACAAAACGATCATCTTCATTTCAAATTACCCTTTAAAAAAAATTCTTAAAAATGGTAATGTCCATTCAAGTTTGGAATATAAATTATATATATTTTTCTTGGCATTTTATTATTTTTTCAACATTTCATTTTCACGTATCTATATGATTTTTACTTTTTGAAGGTATGTTTCTATAAATTGTTTACTTAAATTTAGAAAAAAAAAAACAAACTAGTAATGAAAATGACCATTGCAGTGAATAATTATATCAGTGGTGATCTCATTCAATGGCATCATTTCATAAAAATATTTAAATTTTAAAATTGTGTTGTAAGGTTGATATAAAAAATTTAATTCTTAAAATTTAGTTTTTTTTTTTTGGTTTGTTTTTGGAAATTGTTCGTTTTTATTTGAAATTCTAACTATAACTGCATGTTAAAATCATTATACTAACTTCCTGTAACTATTTTTACTACAGATTTCGGAAATGAAAAGAAACGACGTCTTTTGTACAATCTTGAAATGGAACAAATGGCTCAAACGGCAAAAGCATTGATGGAGAGTGTGAGCCATGTGCAAGCCCCATTCACTTGTGCAAAACATTTGGAGCATGTGAGACCTATGTTTAAGGTAATTGTGCTTGACAAAAAAGAATTGATTGTACAGAAATATGAAATATAATAAATATTCTATTTGCTCTATATTATAATTATATCCTCTAAATATTCTATCAGTGCTGGTTTTTTTGGTAGAAAATAGTTTGTTTATGAAGCAGAAAGTGGTTTTAACCAGTTTGAAACAGTGGCAAAAATAATTATTATCTTTTTGACATTTTATTTTTTATTAAAAATTCAGTGATATACAATAATTATGATAAATAAAAAAAAAAAAAAAAAAATTGAGGATAGTTTTATTAAAAAATATAAACAAAATTAATTTTCTCTCAATAGCATTTGCTACTTTATGTACATTCATAATCTTAAGTCTTAATTTTAATGTTTTTTCAGATATTTATGATAATCATCATTACAGTATATACATCTTTAATTTATTGCTATTTCTATTTTTTTTTTTTCTAAAAATCTAAAGTGATGTATTTTCACTATTTTTGATCATGAATTTTATTTTTTTACTTAAAAATTCAGTGATATAAATTTAGTGATGTTTTAAAGCAGTGGACAATGCACAAGATAGTACTTAAAATTTCTAATTTTCACTTGAAAAATTGAAGAAATGAAATTAATTTTACTGATTAAAAAAGTTAGAAATTATCTGTATGGTATTTAAATTGATGTACTTGTTTTGAAATAAATTTATGAATTTTGAAGCATTTTTGTTATAGATTTTAATTTTGTATATCTTATGTGATTAACTCTTTCAGATTGCTTGGACTTCGTTTTTAGCTGCCTTTAGTATAAATCTTCAAGACAGTGATGATGCAGAAATTGCTTCTCTGTGTTTAGATGGAATTAGGTGTGCTATCAGAATTACCTGCATTTTTCATATGGAAGTAAGTTAAATTTAATAATATACATTGGAAAAAAAAAGTTGGAAATTTCCTTTAATTTCAAAGTAATGGAAATGTATGGAAATAGTAATGTATGGAAAATTAGTTTTGTTTATCCCTCATTGGCAGCTTTCGGAAAATTTGTTAATTAGATATGTTTAAAATTGTATCTTGGTTGCAAAATGTTATAAAATGTTGAAATGTTTTCCATAGCTAGTTGAATAGAAACATTAAGACAAGTTTTACTCAATAATTTAAAATTTTAGTTTGTTATTGAAGTTTTGTCATATTTGTAGTTTCAAAATTTTTGAAATTCACAACAGCCCTTAATAATCTGTTTCATTTTTAGATAATTTCTTTTAGATTGTTTGTATAAAAAAAGAGTCAGTGATAACAATTATTATTTCCAATGCAGAACTCGGTATACTTTTTACTTATACCGGGTTGACTAAAGAACTGGGTTCCCCAGCCAACTTGACGATAATGGTTTAAGTATGGTCGCCTAACATTTTCTCTTGATCTCACCGTGTGCAAGCAATCTGTATCTTTATTATAATTTATATGATATCTGCATCCAACTCTCCTTGTGTAACTCTTTTCTTATATGTTAAAAGTGCGCAATGCTTAAAAAAATTAGATATAACAAACCATTAATGGTTCACTATGGCTGATTTTTAATAATTTGGAGCTGTTGTGTTTGTAAACTGTTAATGGATTAATTGCCCATAAATATAAATGTCCGCTTTTCAAGTCTTTTCTTTAATTAAGTAAGAGTATATAATTCTATTATGATGGCACACTCTGCGTTAATTAAAGTTGCCAGAAAAAGAAAGAAATACAATGTTTGGATGGATTACCTTTGTGTTTTATTAAATATCGCCAATATTTTTGTCAAATTTGCGAAGGGGAGCCCAATTTTTAAGTAGTCCCCTTATACCATTTACTACTACTACCTAGCTGTTGTATTTGTTGGCCATTTTATTATGGGAGCACCATATAGGCAGCCAAGATTACTTCGTAGAACAACACAAACAAAATAGGTCCTCATAATTTAGTAGCACGGACCAAGCAGAAAATCTACTAGGCTTGGCATGCCACAGCTAAATTACATTGTGACCATGAACATGTTTTATGTGCCCCACTGCCACCATTAATGAATATGGAATATCTGGCTGACTTTAGTCTCAAATTCGCAACTCTTTGGCTATGAGATTGATGCTTTTGCTGACTGAGCTGTCTGCTGTAACAATAATTAACTGCAGTTAGATGAAATGACTAAATGTAAATAAAAATACATTCTAAATATTATAAGTACAATTTACTTTATAATTGACATCCAGTGTGAATCTAGTTATGCATTACTCAATATAATTATTTAATACTTATCTTTCATTTCTGCAGTTGCATTTATGCATTATGATTATTGTAATTATGTCATTAAATTTTTTAAATTGAGTTTATATTTACTTTTTGTAGCTGGAACGAGATGCTTATGTTCAAGCTCTTGCCCGTTTTACTCTACTTACTGCTAATTCTCCTATAACTGAAATGAAGGCAAAAAATATCAACACGATCAAAACTTTAATAACTGTTGCCCTTACGGATGGAAATTATCTTGGAAAATCCTGGCTAGAGGTTAGTTTTTAAGATAATTTTAAATGTATAGTTATTAAAAGAAAATAGAAATTTTCTGTTCAAATGATTTTTTTTTAAAATTTATTCTTGCTTCATAATCACATGCTTTTTAAAGATAATAATTTGGTTTCTTATGTTACTGCTTTAAAAAATGTAAATTTGTGATTACTTCTTTTTAGATTGTATTCTAAGTTTTTTTTTAATTCTACAATTTATTATTTTTTTATATCTGTAAAGGTAATTGTACATTTTATAATTTAATTCATGTTTAATAAGAATTCTATGTTGGTGCCATTTGTTTGCTTTTTTTGATTTTATAGATTAAATTTTTTTTTATTTTATATGGTTAGTTTAACATTTTTTTTTTTTTTTTTTTTTTTTTTTTTTTTTTTTCCACAGTTTAGAATCACTAGCTGAAATGCATAGCAATACAGGATAGATAAATTTAAAACACTGTAAAGTGTATAGTCCTAGAGCAACTGTAAATATAGATGAAAGCTGTGAAGTTATTAAAATATTTTATTAGATCATTAAGGGCACATTTTTACAAGTTTGAACTATCGTCTAAATGGGTATTAAGCATAGTGTCAAAACACTATTCCTAAAGATATTGAATGTGGAAGTGTAAATAGTCACATAGCATATGTACTGTATTAGTTTTACAATATCTCATTATTTATAATATTTATGATTATGTTTATCAAACAAGACAAACCACAGAAACTTCATTGAGTGAGAATCAATTACATTTGGCACATTTCATTGGTACCTTTTATTATGAAAAAGTAAACATAATATATTCCTGAGAAAGTAACCTTTGGGTGTTCAATCTGTAAATAGAGCAAAAAATATTACTTATTGTGTGAAAGGTAATGCCCACTTTAAATATAGTAATATTTGTTTTCATACAGTATAATAGCATTTTTAATGTGTATCATAATGATTATTTTTCTTTTAATGTAGATTTTAAGATGTATATCTCAGCTGGAGCTGGCCCAAATGATAGGCACCGGCATAAAGCCTCAATTTTTAAGTAGTTCCTCACCAAATCCAGAGAGACATATAATGTTTGATGCTGTTGATTGTATGTTTTTTGTTATTATTATTGTCACATTTTTGTTTGTCTTTGTTACTAGTCTAGTGGAGTAAAAATGTATCCTTATTTTGCAGTGGCTCGAGGTGGTGATTCTAAAAAAATTGCTGTGTTAGCAGAATCGTTTTTGGAAACTAGTTCTCAATCAGTGGTTGTTGCAGTTGATAGAATATTTACTGGATCCACAAGGCTGGATGGCAATGCAATAGTGGAATTTGTTAAAGCTTTATGCCAAGTTTCATTAGAAGAGTTAGCCAGTCCTACTCATCCAAGAATGTTTAGTTTAGTCAAAATTGTAGAAATTAGTTATTACAACATGAACAGGATAAGATTCTCATGGTCTAGGATCTGGGAAGTATTAGGAGAACATTTTAATAAAGTAAGTAATTTGTAGGTTTATTATTGAACTTATGGAATACTTCCATTAGAATTTTTACTCTTATCCTTTTTTCTCTCTTTTTCTTTTTGCTTGTCTGCATAAAGTAGAAATAAATTAAGGTGTCTACTGTCGGGAATTGTCTGCAAAATGGCAAATTTGTCAGGAAAAGGAATCACATATGATTTTTATTTATTTATCTTCCTCAATTTCAGATATGTAGGAAAGTTGGTTATTTTTGAAAATTTTGTGTTGATATCAATATTTACATGAAAGTTTTATACATGTGCTTTAAGAAAAGACACAATTTCAGATATATGCAAAAGTTAGTTATTGGGGGTTTCACATTGTCTCAGGTATTAAAAGTAATTATTTTGTACTCTGTAGTACAGATATGTATATTATATATATATTTTTTATAAAATTTTTAAGCGCAATATATATTGGGTAATTATTTGAAAGTGCCTTCCAAAATGTTAGTAAAAATTCAGGAAATGGACTTTAAGCAATTAAGTTGACACCTTGTATATGTGAAAGACATTTGCTTATATATTAACTATAACAGTAAGAGAATGAAAATGATTGGCTTTTTGTTTGTTTTTATTTGAAAAGGAAAAGTTCTATTGTTACTTTTTACCTTAATGTGCTTATTTTTTGGAAAAAAAAAAAAAAAAAAAAAACCACTAACATAAGTATATAAATGAAGTTCGAAAATATTGTATTAGCACATATTTTGGGCATCTATATCTTCAAGAGTTTTTATGTATTCAAACTATTTTAAAACATTTCTAGGTGGGATGTAGTCCTATTGAAGATGTTGCATTTTTTGCTATTGATTCTTTGAGACAACTTTCTGTTAAGTTTCTTGAAAAAGGTGAATTTCCCAATTTCCGCTTTCAAAAAGATTTCCTCAGGCCATTTGAATATGTGATGAAGAACAACAGGTAAGTTTTGTATTTAGGTATTTATATACTTTGTCCTAGAAAATAGTTAAAATAGGAGGTACATTTCAAGAAATGTTAGAAAAAGTGTGTTAATTCTATTTTATAATAGGATTTAAGATCTTTTCAAAAGTTATGGATTAGTAGTTTTGAGTGTATTATTTTATAGCATGTATACTATTGAGGTGATAATGAATTGTGATTTGAATTGAAAGTATCACTTTTTATTAGCATCTTTCAAAATTCATAGATCAAAAGTAAAAATATAATTAGTTTTGATCTATTTAATTAATATAATTGCGAGGTTAAGTATCATTTATTGTGACTGTCTTTATTGACAAGTCACACCATATTGAAAAACTCTGTACATTTAATAAGAACTTGCTACCATTGGAGTATAAAGAGAATTTAAGAGGATGTATATTGTACGTGTATCATATGAATATATCTTGTTTGTTAAGAACAAATTATTTTGACAACATTATTTGCTATGTAAAGATGATAAAATTCTTAAAATTGAAATGTTATATTACATGTTAGAGGTTACTGCTTTTATAAATTTACTAGCATATAGCCCGTCATATGACAAAATCAGTAAATTTTTCATTTTCTAGAATTGTAAAGTACCTTATGAGACAGGTAAAAAAATGGTTTGTTTTTTGGCTGAGAATTATCAGGTACACGCTCAATAATTTGTTTATCATCATACTCCTCTAAAGTCTCTCGATACTGTGAATGCAGTTTAGAATCACGCTGAATTCCTTTAGAAAGATAATTCAAAGTTTTCTTAGCTACGTTGAAATTATCATTAAATTCTTCATTTTTTTTTTCACAGTAATTAATGGAAGTAAAGGAATGACACTATCACCCTGGTAGGCATGGGCTTGGATTGCATGGGCCGAGTCCTCTAATCCAGAGATTTCTTTCAATAAACACAAAAATGAAGGCGAGCAGAAAAATTAACAGCTAAAAGGTGAAAGGACACATAAAAATAGATGAGAAGAAAGTTTAACGATAGAAAACATGAAATATTTATGTGGCCAGGGACATCCATACAAAATACGTGAATTTAATATAATAAAAATAATAAAATCATAAAAAGTTGAAAAAAATAGTAAAAATTTATTTTAAAAATAATAAAACAACTGTAAGAATAAGAATTTTTTTCTTTTTTTTTTAAAAAAAAGCAGAAAATATTAAATTAGACATTTAGAAAAAACTTTAAAAATATTATTAAAAAATATAAAAATGTCTAATTAATTAAAAAAATATTAAATTAATTAGACATTTAGAAAAATTTGGCAGCGCAAGGACAGAACCGTCAACCTGAAAAGTACGACCACCATTTGGGCAGACACTCTACTGAGCGTGCCATGCCTACATATGGGGAAGGAACTAAATAGAGTATATAAGGGTCGAGTAAGGGATAGAATGGACAGCATACTCTTTAATATTGACAGTGATTATTTGGTGGTATATATGAATGATATCCAAAATGATAAATTTAATCTCCTGCTCTTAACAGGGAAGAATAAGGCTTAGAAATAATACTATTAAACATTCAAAAAGTGGTGATGGGATGGATTTCGAACTCGCTGTGAATTTTGCTAACCCTAAGTCATAAAAAATCCAATATGGATTCCTGTACCCATTCCAGGTACAACCGCTTCATAAATTCACAGACAGACAACTTAGGCTATTATTATATAGGGGATGCCATTTACTTAGTGTATCCATTTTGATGATAAATTGACAGAAGTGTAAATTCAAATTTTATATATTTATTTGAATTAAACAGTTTTTTAAAACTTAACTTCCATACAATATTTTTAGAGTTATGGTAATTTATGGTTATTGGGATTAGGCATGCTACTCATATTATCAACATATCCGGTTATTTAATTCAAGATATTACTTATTTCCAGTCTGAAATTTATAGATAATCCTATATATATTTATCAGAGTTCATACAATGCTTGAAAATACTTTAAAACACTTGTTTTTTTCTTTCTAATTTGGTAAAAAGCCTTCAAAACTGCTTTATTTATGTGAAAGTACTTTGAAAAATGAAATTATATGAATGTTCTTTTAATATGAAATTATGTTAAAATGCTTTTTTGTTGCCTTCTTCCCCCCCCCTTCATACATATTTATTATGACAGATTTTTCTAATAATATTAATACCAATGTCATTTGATAATAAATTACAATTTATTTTGTATAATACCTGTTTATTGCAAATATAATGTATTTCCATTTGATTGTTATTAGTTTTTGTTTCGATGCAGTGTCTTTACCCAGTACTTTTTTTTTCTCCTGTCAAATGAGTATGAACCCTGATTTATATAGGTGCATTACTTCTTTTAAATTTACGTATATATTTATTTGTTAGGTTAATAAACTCTAAGTAAAAGGAAGAAAGATGATTCAGCAATACTACTTTAAAATGAATGTGTTAACCATTCTCCATGCTTGAATTGGAAAAAAGACACCTTTCTCAATATGGTTGTCATTTGAGCATCAAAACAATGAAACAAAGACTGCATTTTAACATGGAGTCACCTTGTCTGATATGTGGATAAAATTGGTGGATGGGGCATTATCTTACATTTAACCACAAAGTTAATGATTGTGCTGCAGATTATGATCAAATCGACCTTAAACTTATATTTATGTGGTGGTGACACATCAGGAAATTAGGGAATTGTCAGAATGCTTTAATAATTCATGAAAAATATCAGGGAAATATCATAGTACTTTTGAAAATGAACACAAAATTCAGGTTATTTTCCGAAATTTCAACAATGCTGAGAAAAAGTTTTTTAATTGCCAAAAGAGCCACGCTAAAATTAAAATTTTAAATACTTCAAATTTTAAAAAAGTAGTTTTATATTTATTAAATAGCTTTAAAGAATGTTATCATTTTCTGTTTACATTTTAAGGTAATGTAATTTTTTAAAAATGTTTATTATGTATGTTAAAACATTTAGATATTGTTCCATCCCAGTTTAAGTGAAAGGAAACATATTTTTTTGTGGTTGCATCATTCATATATAGCTCATTTAGACTATTTGGGTGAAAATTGCAACTGCATAATGAAAATAAACCCACTTTCTATATATGGGAATTTGATTACTCTACTGGAAAGAGCAGTGAAATCATTAGGTGCATTCATATATAGAAAAATTATGCCAGCATATATCTAAAATTATACTTTTTAACTGATGTAAGTGCAAAAAATGAATTCTTCCCTGCTATGGGGAAAATTAACAGGGAAATATTGCGGTAATATTTCTTTCAGTATTTTTGGCCACCATGATGCATGTTTAAAACCCTCATATATATATATATATATATATATTCTTTACAGATCTGTTGTGATTCATGATATGGTGGTTCGATGCATTGCCCAAATTGTCAACTCACAAGCATCCCGAATTAAAAGTGGATGGAATAACATATTTAGTGTCTTTCACTTAGCAGCTGCTGATGATAATGAAAGTATTGTAGAATTAGCTTTCCAGACTACTGGCAAAATAATAAGTAAGTTCTTTATACATTTTTTTCCCAACCAGAAATGTACATTTCTTATATATGCTTAAAAATATTTTCTACTTTTTTTTTTTTTTAGCGGAGATCTATGATCTCTATTTTGAATCTGTTATTGATTCATTTCAAGATTCCATTAAATGTCTCTCTGAGTTTGCCTGTAATGCAAGTTTCCCTGACACAAGTATGGAGGCTATACGACTAATTCGGCATTGTGCCAAGTATGCTGCAGAGCGGCCTGAAATCTTTCGAGATCACAACATTGAGGATCAAAGTATTCCTGCTGATGATCGAGTATGGGTTCGGGGATGGTTTCCTGTGCTTTTTGAGCTGTCATACATTGTTAGCCGATGTAAATTGGATGTTCGGACAAGAGCTCTCACTGTCATGTTTGAAATTGTGAAAACTTATGGACATTGCTTTAAAGCTCACTGTTTTCAGGATTTGTTTAACATTATTTTTAGAATTTTTGATAACATGAAATTACCCGAACAGCTCACAGAAGTAAGTTAATTTCTATCTTAAGTATTTTTAAAATATTAAATTGCATGGAAAATCGCTCTTCAATAAATTAGTAATTTTATTATTTTTTTTTTTTTGTGTATTTAGAAGGCTGAGTGGATGACTACGACCTGCAACCATGCATTATATTCCCTTATTGATGTCTTTACACAATTTTATGATGTCATTGGTAAAATTTTGCTTGACAGTCTATATATGCAATTACAATGGTGTGTACAACAAGGTATGTTGTTACATTTAGCAATTGCATTATTTCTCAACTGATATTCTAAGTATTTTCTCCATTTATTATGTTGATTTGAAATTTCATGCTGAATTTTTTTCTTGTGTTCAATTTATTTGCATCATAACAATATACTTTGATATCTCTGGAAGTGGCAAAGCTTGTTTAGACTTTTGCTTGGTCCCTGTTTCTAAATTATGAGGACCCATTCTAAAGTCAGCCTTCAGCCCTCAGGATTCCTTGCACAAAGTGAAGCTGCATATTACCTTTAACCATGGAACAGTTGTCATGAACACGGCTGTTTTTGGTTTTCCGCTGGTAGAGATGGAAAGAAAAATAAAATGGTTGTTGTTGCTGATGTCGAATGTATTATTTTTGAATACTAATTTGCTCTCCCAAAGATTATTTTTTAGACAATAGAACACCAGTTGCAACAGAGTTTTCTGGACTTGGTGTAGGCTTTCCAACACCAAGGGAATGAGTAACAATAATACACTATTAATAGTACATTCATTGTGCATCAATATACTAACAATATTCTTATTGGTAATTTTAACTGAGAAATTTTATGAAAGTAACTAGATAAATTGTTCACATGTATATACATTGTAGTAATAATAGGTATATAATACAATTTTTGTGATAATAATGACCCTAAAAAGAATTTTTCCATCTGTGGATGCAGATGGACTAATCTGCAGTTATAAATTTGTTTTGTGAGTCATGGTAGCTCAGTCAGCAAAGGAAGCAATCTTGTAACCAGAAAATTATGGATTTGGGACTCAAGCTGCCCAAAGATCAAGCATGTCCATTAATTGGCTTTGTGGTCGCAATGTCTCCTAAATTCCCAAAGGATACTTCTGGGGGTGGCAGGACAATCGTAGTGGTCTTCTGCTTAGTCCCTGCTTTTAAATGTCAAGGACTCACTTTATTTGTGTTGTCCCAAGGATTAATGTTAGCTACCCATGTGGTCCTCCCATAATGAAATGTCCAACAAAATCTGCAACGTTGTATGGGCAGATACTTAACAAGCAAGTGTCCTCATGTTAAAAAACAGAATCTTTTCTGAGACATGTTTAAAATTGAACATATGTTATTAATCTGATAGATATTTTTAAAAATTTATTTTAGATAATGAGCAGCTGGCTAGATCTGGTACAAATTGTTTAGAAAATTTGGTCATTTCCAATGGCATGAAATTTACTGAACAAGAGTGGGATAGAACATGTGACTGCATTTTAGAAATATTTCATACAACTTTGCCTACTCGGTAAATATATTTTTAAAAATTATTCATATTTTCTGTAGGTACTTTTTGATAATGTCAATTTAATTATGACTTTAAGCAATTTTTATGAAATTTATAATAATGTATCTTTTTAGTCTCCTAACCTGGAAACCCTGTGATATTCAACAACTTGATGCATCAACTGTCTCTCCTGCCAAAATAAGTGTTTCAGAAGAAATTGTAAGTTGTAAAATTTTTGTACTATTTTATTGAATGTTTTCTATTATTTTATGAATAGCTTCAATAAATGGATTATCATATTTGAAAACTTTTACAAATTCTCTATAAAATTTATGGGTTTGGGCTTAATTTTACAGACTTATAGACTGAGAATTTTAACAGTTTTTAGTACTGTGAAAATGAACACAACTTTAGATTGCTTGCTAATATTATAAACTAGATATTCTAAAACTAAATTTCTCATTAAAGCCAAGGCAGCTACCACACTTACTTTATATTCAGCTTCTGCTACCTCATGCTACTGATCTTAAAGAAAATTTATAAATATTCTATTATTTTTTTAAAATTTTAATTTATTACAATTACCTTTTAATTACAATTTTCTGGGAAAATTGAAAATTTACAATAATTTTTATTTATTATAATTACTTGTGTCACTTAAAGTTAACCAGCCTATCAACTGATGTTTTGTGGAAAGTTTTACTGATGTCAATATTTTAAAATTGGCTAGTATATAGTGTGCAAAAGGGTTTTTTGCACAACATGTCAATACATGTCATGTATCCTAGACTGAATTTTTAATACTTTGTTACATCACATTCACTCTTTAGCAGGATATTCTTACCAATGTTAAAAGTTACTGGCAATTAAAAAGAATTTTTTTTTTTTAATGTGCTAAAAATGTCTTTGAATTTTACTTCATCTTTCTGCATATAATCTTGATTCTTGCTGTGGTAGTTTGGAAGATTTTCTTTTATGATGCTGGTATTTCTATCATCCCATTATTTTTAAATTAAATTTATAACAAGATTTTTATTTTACTTTCTTGTATTTGTAATTTTAAATGTAATTAGTTCTGCTACTTTATATAGAAAAATTCCTGTATTTACTAGTTTCTGTTAACATTTACAAAAAAGATATTTATGCATTCATTATTCTGCTATTAGAAAGTACAGAAAAGGGCTTTTTGAGCAGAAAGAGATAGCTTGGCTTTAATTATAGCATATAAATAAAATACTTAAAAAAATATTTATCCTATAGAAAAGTTCTGAGAGCCCTGCTGTAGAAGATACTTTGAATGGGATTAAAGGAAAGATAAAAGAGGATAAGAATTCTGTTCCTCCAAAGATTCCTGAGAAAAAAGAGGAAATAAGTCATGGAAAGGAAAAGATTGAAAACAACCTTCCCAACTCCACTTCAAAAGGCTCCATGTACATTGGTCCACAAAAACTTCCGTCCACTAGTGAGTTTGATGTACCTTATTCATATGTTTTTGATACCTCATTCTTATAACTTGAATCTCTAATTTTCATTGAGTTAAAGACTCTTGATGACTCAGCATTCAACTTTCATATTATTAAATTAAAATGCATTAAAAAAGTGTAGAAAATTACCAAAAAAAAAAAAAAAATTTTCTAATTCTCTATTGAATTGAAAATAATTGAAAAGATATTGAAAACTTAAACATCTTTTTGTCTGCAAAACTATAGCTTTTGCCTACCTAACATAATTATTTACTATTTTTGGAGCCACAGTAACTCAGTCCGTAAAAGCAATGATCTTGTAACTGGAAGGTTGTAGATTCAGCCCTTGAGCTGGGCTAAGATTGGACACATTTGTTAATGGTTACTGGGGTATGTAAAATATGTTCATGATTTCAAAATCCTCCAAGTTCTCAAATGATACCTGGGGGGGGGGGCAGTGACAGGCAAAGACTGGTAAGTATTCTGCTGGGCTGCTTCTAAATTATGAGAACTCACTGAGTAAAGAGTAAAACGTTCTTTCACCCTAGTGGTGCTTGTCAAAGAAAAGGTGCAATCCTTAACCTTTATTCTTATGGCTTCTGGTTTATGTGCTTAGCTTGTCCAAGTGGCATTGTAACAAAAACAACAACAGCAACAATAATAATTTTACTTAGAGATGTAATAAACAATAATAATTTTACTTAGTATGATAAAGCTTCTGTCACAAAGAATATCATCATATTTGAAACAAAGTATGTTCTTGCGTGCCCCACTGCTTGTGTTGATAGGACATTAAATTTTTTTTAATAGAATTTGTTAGTGGTGGTAGCTGTAACAAAACCTAAATTGGTATCTACTAGACTTAAAAAAAAAAAACTTCCACTGTTTTAGTATATCGAAGTAACTTCTTTATATCATTTTATATTCTTTTTTACTTCATTATGCAAAGATCTATATAATCACAATAAAGTTCAGTGCTCCAATTTTAACAGAAATACTTATTTTTACCAGCATCATTGTTATATCTGTATGTAAGTAAAGGAAACTTTAATTTTGAACCTTTATTCATTTTGATCATTCCTGAACTAGTTATGACTAGTTCTCTCTTGACACTTGTATGTGTGTATGTATGCATGTATGTATGTAATATATCGAAATTAATGAACTCTAATATTTCTTTAAAAACCTCTTCTCTCCCATTTTAATTCATTTAAATCTTTTTCCCAGCCTCTAAATAGTTTAATCAAAGGAGTATTTTCCACTTAACATTCCTTTCTGTCATAAAACTGTAAACTTTCTGTCTATACAGCAGTTTCCAGCTGTTGGCGGAACATGGTTTCGTGTTTTGCTGATATTGCATTTAATTAGCTTATTAAGTTGTTTTCTACTGTGGGAAAATTCTTTTTGTCATCGCTCTTGGGTGCACCTCTGTCCAATCAGAGTTAACTCTGTGGCTTTTGGTTGTATATTGTCCAGAAGATTAGATGTGTGTTGTTGCCTCTCTGATTTAAAGTTTAAATTAGACTTCTGCGTTCTCTTCAATGTTGGCCAGACTGCATTTTCATTACTTCTAGCTGTTGAGCTTCCTTCTTGTCAAGGAGTTTTATAAAAAATGGATGACGTGTATATATCTTGCATAACTAAAAATACAATGAGCCATAAATTATCAAAATTTTGCATATAAAACAATTAATTGTAAAGTGTAAAATTCTTGTTTTTAAGACTTATTATATCTAGCTTTACTACTCCTGTTTTGATTGCAATCTATACTCTAAAAAAAAAAAAAAAAAAAAAAAAAAAAATCATAATGTATGTTAATACTGTGAGGCATAACTCAGAAAGGTTTGCTGTAGAATGTTGAAATTTTGCACATTTAGGACTAAAATAACATTTATTTCTGCAACTCCCCCTTCAGTTGCAATCTGCATTCTATGTAACGAAAAATTTCTATATCGTATATTAAGGCTGGGGGGGGGGCATAACATAAAAATGATTAGCCTTAGAATGTTGGAATTTTGTATTTTGGAATTTTATAATGTCTAGGTGTGCATCTGCCTTTTTTGATTGCAATCTGCACTCTATATAATGAGAAATTTCAATGTAACATATTTAATGATCTGGGGCATAACTCAAAGGCAATTAGTCATCAAATGTTGAAATTTTGTATTTAAGGCTATTATAATATTTAGCTGTGTACCTTCTCTTTTGATTGCAGTCTGTATAATGAAAAATTTAAATTTTATAAATATAAACACTGTGAGGTATAACTCAGAAATGGTTAGTTACAAAATGTTGATATTTTGTATTTAAAACTATTATAAATTTAGTTGTGCATGTTCCCTTTTTATTGAAATCTGCACTGTGTATAATGAAAAATCACAATATAACGTTACCAATATACAACATTGCTACTGAAATATATTGATGTATTCATATGCAGTTGTAACAGTGCTTATTAAACAGTGGAAATAAGCATTTCAAAAACAAAAATAAAACTGTTGTTTGCAGAGAAGGATTTTGAATTTTTACTGTTTTTATTACTTTCCGGTACTAAGTGAAGTAAATACTGTAATTGCAAAAAATTTCAGTTTAGAACAAAATATCTGTATAATAAAAAGTCTCAATGAATATTAACACTTTGGGTTTCTGACAGATAGCTGTACTTTTAGCACATGGATACCTTAAGAAATGAAATCTACTTTAAATCTTGAGAAAGAAAATGTACAATAGATAAGTCTAATGGTTTGGTTTGGAGTGCTAACGTCTACTGTTTTGCTACACGAGGGCTAAAATTGTTCTAATGACTCATCATACAAAATATAATAAATATTATATAGAAGATGTACAGGGAAGTCATGTGGTGCCCACATCACTTTTGTTAAGAACTTATTGGAAATGATTTATTTTCTTAAATCTCTTGTAGAGATCATTAGTGTGTTATTTTATAAATAGAAAACAATGCATTACTCTAATAGTAATTATTCTATATCTTTTGTGACAGAAAATGAAAACAGCGATAGTAAATTGTTCAATAGTCTAAAGATTAAAAGCATTGTACAGCTGGAACTGATTGAAACTATCGACAGCGTCATATTCTTCCCAGCAATGAGTCGAAAAGATGACGAAAGGAATCTTGCAGCTGCAAAGTCTGAAATTTATGAAAAAACTGATTTGCAGAAAAATACTAATGAAGAACATGGCATGTATGCATTTTTAACCTCTCATCAGTTACTGAAACTTGTTAATTGCCTTATGGAATCCTATCATTTTGCCAAGCAGTTTAATATGGATAGTGATCAAAGAAACATTTTGTGGAAGGCAAGTAAGTAATTAATTTTTTCTTCTTCATTTAGTAATTAATTTTTTCATAGTACATAATTATTCTTTTAATGTGTATCTCTTGTCCATGATATTAATCACATGGTAACAGTTATAGTGAACTAGCAAGTGTGCCCGTGCTTCGCTCCGGTGAGCTTAATATATTACTTTTAAACAAAGATTTTTTTTCGTGCATAACTCTCTAAATTCGTCACAGTGCAGTTCGATTCATTGGCATATTTATATATTTTTATTATAAGCGTATTATAAGAATATTCAGCTTTTATAATCGAATTTGTGTCTTATATTAAATTTGCTCAAACTTTTTTTAGGGTGAAATATAAGTTTAACCCTAAATTACATTATTGTATTACTACTGTACATTGATTAGCAACGTTAATATACCTTGCCATATTATGTGGTAGAATAGGAAGCAGAGGTTTTGACAGCTACAGTGCTGATTTTGTTGGTATTAATAAATGTTGTCCAAAATTAAGAAAATTTATGTCAAACTACATGGTTTTGTATGAAGCAGAAACACATTCATATTGACCATATATGAATATAAAGATAACTATATAAAATGATAGGTTATTATCTGTCTTTGAGAGTCACTGAAATTTGTACTTTTTGTTGTTAGAATATTGTTGATAAACATTTCATTGTAACGTAAAAATTAACCAAGAATTAAATTTAAAATTAGTTCTCATATAAAAATGCTATAATTTGCGTCACATAGAAATGAAAGTTAATCACTTTATATCTACATTTCCAGGTCAAATCGAATGGATACTACGCAGATGATGTTTAAATAATATAAAATAAGAAATGAACAAATGAGATATTTAAAGGAATGATGTCATAATGATAAAAAAAATATCGTTTTCACCTATTATGTGATAAATTAAAAATTTTAATCTCCTGCTTTTAACCGAGAAAAACTGAGCTTAAAACAATTACATGGGATTAATTGAATGACTACACATTGCTAGAAATATTGCTTCTTTCACTTAGTTATGATGTGATAAATTAAAAAGTTAATCGTTTGCGTTTAACTGGGGAAAATAATGCTTAGAATAATGACATGAAACGCTCGAAAAAGGGGGAAGGAATGGATTTTGTACGTTAAAAATTTTCAAAAACCTTCCTAGGCATGTACGTAATAATTTCCCAAATTTTCACGCTGATTGGATGTATGGTTTTTGAGTCTATTGAGTACAGGCAGACAGACACAAATTCATTTTTATATATATAGATAAACTCTGAAATTCAAAAATTAAAAATATTTTTTAATTTTTAAGGTGTTATTTTAAAAAATTCTCACCCTAGTTAATTTGTCAAAAATGTTTGGTCCCTTGAGGGATAATTTAATGAGGTTTTACTGTATCATGTAAAAGTGATAAGTATAACTGTGTTGATGTTTAATTCAGTGTAATGAATTTAAAAAAAAAACCTTTAGGATCAATAATTTATTTTATTTCTCTGTAAATCCTCCATAGAGGTAATCCTTTCCTGTACAGGTCTAATATGGATCCATAGTGGTAGTATACCATAAGGAACACTCAATGTAAGAGTTAACTCCTCAAGCCATTAGGCGGAAAAGATGACTTTATACTAGCTAAAATTTGTTATCTATCTGAAGTATTAAGTGTCATGTTTGTTAGATTAATTAACCCTTTCGCGACGGGAAGCGCAAACGCACGCTTTTCTCTGAGGCCGGCAGTCACTTTCGCCAGTGTGTATCCTGGGCCGGAGGGTTTTTTGCTATTAAGCCTAATTCATGAAATTAACGAAGTAGCAGCACGTTATTTAATAATGCTGCGTAAAGTATTTAAACGGAATGGGATTTATATATGTTTATAGATACTTTATTTACTTAAGCTTTTTCTTATTTAAATATATATTTTACACTTTACTTTTTTTTTTATTTTTTACTTAGTTTTATTTAATGACTTTTAACATTCAAAACTGAATACTATGTTATTTAAAATTTTTTTGTATGAAAAATTTTAAAAACAGTTATCTACAAACAATCCTACTTTACAGTCCTTTCACTCGAAGTAACTCATTTGCCGTTTTGGAGGATTTTTTCGGAATGTGAAAAAACGAAGTATCGTCATCATGTTTGTCAGAAATGTCCTCCGCAACATTAGAATCAGTAGATCCATTATGAACAATTAGAATATATTATAGTGTCACTATTACTAATATCCTAATCTGTTTCAGAATGAAAATCTGAAATATTTCGCGTCATTTCAGCTATTTCAAGCTCAGTTAAACACTTTCGACACTTCGAAAATCTAATAATAAAAGAGAAAAATAAATCAAGTCTGTCAGATCTATTTCTGTACTAAAAACTGGACTGCAAACCGAAATACACAACGCTTTAGCAAAAATAAAACTCCCCTGCTTACATAAACAAACATCACGTGGGAATTTAAAGAGCCATCATAAAACATGTCAATCGGAAACATTCCTTTTCCCTCATGTTTATATAATCAAAAAATACTTGTATGTGTATCATACTACTCTCCTATTGAGTACAAGGTCAAATCTACATGTATCTAAATCCATATGGACATACAATGCCATCTTGTGTCAAAACTTATAGTTTTAAAACGTTCCACAACACTGGCACACATATGTGACAGTCGGGGGTGAACGGGAAAACGCTCTGGCATGCCGGTGTAACGGCCGGGAAGTAAGCACGTTTCTTGCTGGCATGTATATGTGACAGTAGGCGCGAAAGGGTTAATTAAATGAAGCATATTTGGTTTCTAAAAGTTTTATTTCCACAAAATTTGTCTTATTTTAGGATTTCAGGGAAATGTCAAACCTCATCTTTTGAAACACGAGTCACATAGCTTGGCTTGTTCTTTACGTATCCTTTTTAGAATGTGTACTGATGAGAAAAGACAAGACTATGCAGCTTTAGTAGAAGAAAAACTTATTTCGTAAGTTTATATATAAAATTTTTACTTCTTGTATAATAATGTTGCCGTTGAAATATTTTACAATAGTGTATGAAATTATTAATTCAAATATTGATTATTCTTCTGCATTCTCCAAAGATAGGCTGTTAAAAATAAAGTAGATTAGAGGTTTAAAATTCAATTTCAATAGATATAGAGGTTTAAAGTTCAATTTAAGCTTTTAGTTGTTGTTTTTGAGTTAAAGAATTACTGCTTCTATGCCTGTATTCTTCTGTTCTGCAGAAATTTGGCTTAATGAGTGAATTACTTAGCTTTTATATTTTTCTGTCCTCTAGGAGCAAAATTTCATTTAATTTTACTCTTTACTATTATACTTAGGTAACTCCTCCTCTAGGAGCAAAATTTCATTTAATTTTACTCTTTACTATTATACTTACTTAGGTAACAACTTGGTTGCTTGATTGGTATAATGTCCATTTTAAAAGTCACACGACTTATTGTGGAGAATGATAGTTGCTATTGCCTTAAAAGGTTGGACAACTAAGAATAGGTCCTTGTAATTTTGAAGCAAGCACCAAGCAGAAGACCCCCCCCCCCATGCTTGGCCTGCCACCTCAAAGGTATCTTTTGGGAATTTGGAGGACATTGCAACCATAAACCTATTTTACATGCCTTAGCTATCATCAATGATGATGGCTGATTTTTGGCTGACTCAAGCCTCAATCCTGCTACCCTAGTTAAAAGCCGTAATTTTGCCTACTGAGCTACTATGGCTCTAAGTAACAACTGTTGTTGTTTTATGAGGACTTGTAACTTGAGTCTGTATGTTCTAGTCTATGAATGTGTATAGACATTTGATATCAATGTTATGTAGTAGATATTTGACTAATTAATTCTTCAATAACAAAACATTACTACAGCATTCCTAACTAACCATCTAATTGAATACTGCGGTATATTTCTGGCAATGGTAATAAGAATCTCTTTACTATATCAAACATCCTGAGGTTGGACTTTTTCCATAAGGAGTTTCTAATGTTATGTTTATATTTAAGAAAATATAGTTATTAAAATAGGGAAAGAAATTAAGGATTAGATTAAGTAAAATTTTGGTGCAGAGAATATTAGAGTTTGTGAAAATGAATTAATTTTCTTTTTGCTTTAGAATTTGTCTGGAAACTCTTGAGTATTACCTGAGTTTTTCAACTGAAAAACACAAAGATTCTTATACGAATGTCCTCCTGTTGTTACTATCAAGAGTAACGGATTTAGATGATAAAAGAGTAAGTTTCTTTTTTCTAAGGCTCTTAAATTGAAGATTTGTCTTTGTAAAATTTATTTTTATGTATTAATACAAGAAAGTTTTTTGTAGATATAGAAAACATGCTTTAGTGTTTTGCTAAAATAATTCATTAAATTTTAAAACTTTCTAAATAGAAGAGTTTAATATTATTCTAGTCAAAAACAAATTAAAAACTAATTTTCTTAAATTATGTGCCTTCTGTTACTTATTACATTTCTTATCATAACTGAAATAATTTATTATTTGATTTTGTTTACAGTTGCATTTACCTGTTAACTTGAAGTGTTTATCTTTTTTTTTTCCTTCACAGTTTTGTTCCCATGCAAGTGCTTACTATGAGCCTTTGTGTCAGATGATTTCGCTCGAAACTAAATTTGAACTGAGGTCATTGCTAAAGAGGTTTTTCTTAAGATGTTCTAGAGCTTTCCAAATCAGTAACTGCTCTTCACACTGACAGTGGTTTTAAAAGTCACACAGTGGTGTGCAGCAGCATTGCAATGTAATGTTTGTAGATAACGAAAGGAACTTGATACTATGTAAACATTTTCTCATTTTGTTTGTCTTCAAGCCACAATATAATTATTACAGAAAATGCGACTAGTCAAATTTAGGGCAACAACTACTTTGTATATATTTTAATATTAGCAGTTGTTGTGTTCTTTATGATATAATGAATCACAAGATTACTATATATGGGAAAGGGCAAGGGGATTGCCAAATTTTAAGTTCCTTATTTGGGAACAGACAATAAGGAATTTGTGTTGGATGCACTTAGC
This sequence comes from Pardosa pseudoannulata, assembly GCA_032207245.1. Lineage (NCBI taxonomy): Eukaryota > Metazoa > Arthropoda > Arachnida > Araneae > Lycosidae > Pardosa > Pardosa pseudoannulata. Next base: position 152,376,133 of record CM063510.1, read on the forward strand.
AATCTTTTCAAATTTTGTCCTAAGTTTTAATTATAAAAGTCTTTTCTGGGGAGGGGGTTATACTTTTTTCTCCAGTTTTTATGCCATATTATTTACCATCTATAAAAAATATATCTATAATCCAGAACTACTCCAATTTATGATACTTAACTTAATGCAATAAATATTTTTCTTTGCTTTTTGATTATCATGTCATTTTTGTAATGTTATTAGTTCATATTTATGTATTGCAAAGCACTGGTCAAAGATTATTTGAATGTTCTCAAATTTTTTTTGCCTAGTTTTCCTGAGAATGCAGACATATCAGTTGCAATTTTAATATGTGCGTAGTCATGTATTTCTAAATATGATTATTCAAGCAGGAAGTGCAGTTCATAGATTTATTTTGGTGTAAATTAATATTTTCCCTCTTTAAGATCTTTATTTACTTTTTTTTAGTTGTACTATATATGCACATAAATATACATGTGCATATACAAATATATATCCTGTGTATTTATGTACTCACATTTTTCATTTCTTAATTTATTTTAGAACGTTTTTGAAATTTAAATTCTGAGCTTGTGTTACTATTAGAAGTGTGAAATTTTGCCTTCAAAGTTGGCATGAGGTTCTCTGAATTTATATATGTAACTCATATGTTCATTTCTAATAATCCATAATCAGGTTTATTAAGATAATTTTGTTTAGACTTCATCCTGTGAGTCAGTGACTTTTATTTTGCTATGAAAAACATTCCAATCAGTCTGTTCAGTGTTTTGAATATTTGAAAATTTGTTTCATTTGAGTAGATTTTATGCATTTTTAAAAAAATTCAAAATCTGTCATAAATTTTATTTCATTGAAAAAAGTATTTATAAAGTAAGAGTATCTAATAAAATGTTGAATTTTTGATAAATATTTGTTTGTTATATTTTTTTTAAATATAAGAGAAAATTGGAACTCTTCAGCTTGAGGACTTTGGGTTATCAGACACATGGTTTGGTGCATTTTACTTTAAATGAAGTACAGATATTACATCACATATAGGTATGACAGTAAAAAAAACCCAAGAACTGGGAGAGCAGGTCTTGATAAAGCTCTGTAGTTTATTTTAAAACTTTTATTCAATGATGGGTAATAAATTATTTTAACTTAAATTTTTTTTTAATTGCACTTGGATTTTCAATAGATATACAACTAAAATTTATAGATTGAGATGAAAAATCTACAGTTTGTCTCAGCTATTACTCAATTTTGTTTTGCATATGCTGCTAATTATAATTTGTTTTAATTTTAAATCTTGGGTATGAAAGCTGTAGAACCACCATTAAAGATAAGACATATTAATAAAAATGTTGAATAAATCTCATATGTTGCAGATTGGTAACCAGTATGACAGTTTATTAACAACCAGCAATACCTATTATAAGTATGTACGTGCACAAGAACTGCAGCATAATGATGCTAAATTCCACGAGATTCTATACTATATGAGTCAATTTTCAACATGTTATGGATATGCATGCAATATCAAATAGGTTTTTAAGAAATATTTTTATTACATACCTGATTTTACGATGTATTGGAACATCAAGAAATGGTCAAAATGAATTAGTTGGATTTTTTTAAGTCATTTTTTTCTACCATATTAGTTTAAACTACATAAGACATATGAAATCTTTGTCACAGAACCATTCGATTGCTGAAACAAATCATGACTTTTTTTAAAAGTTTTGAAAAATTGTTACATTTGAATTCTATTTGCACAGATTGTCATTCCATGGGATAGATTAGGAGGAAAAAGTTTTAATCTTGGCAGTGATCATTTGACGATACGAAAGAGTTTGGAAACTACAACAAACAATATGCATTTAAATTAAAACATTGTTTTATATATAGTTTAATTACCTATGGATTTAAAGGTGCACTTTAAGTTCTCAACGGTGGGTTTTGGAATTTTGGTACATTTTTCTTATTTTGCCAAGGTATTTATTGCTTATTTACCTTCCTGTGTATTTATGCCGTTTTGGTTGCTAACAGCAGAATAGTCAAATGAGGACATATTATAGCATCTCTAACCTGAACTTCAGTTATATTAACAGAATAAGTATACAGGAATCCTACATTTACTGAATAGGCAAGCCTATTAATCTTATGGAAAATAGCCATATTCTCTTAATTTTACTTACATTTTTTCACCTCATTTGCATGTTGATGATTTTTTTTTTTTTAAGTTGTCAAAACTCATTAAAATGAGGACATTTTCATTTAAAAAATGTCAGCTATGAAGTATGAACAACTGATATTATAAGCTTATACTTATTGAAAATGTGTTTATTTTCTACCGTATTGAAATTTGAAATAAAAATCTAGTTCTAAATAACAAAACCTATAATTTAAGAAAACGCAATTGATAGAACATAGTGAGTTAATAATTATTGAAAATGTAAATCTTTTTTCTGTTTTATCTTGGCAAGATTTTTATCTGTCACCATAGAAAAATGTATCCCACTTAAAAAGAAATTTTATATCTTCTTTGTAATTAACAATAAATTTTGGTACACTTATTTTGGAAATGCTTAAAACTTTATATTAACATAAGCCTTATGGGAACTGAAATTTCACAAGAATTAAATGTAATATACATGCAGTAGAAAGATGTTTATTTTTCTATGACTTTGACTGCACTGTTTGAGTAATATACAAATATAATTAATAAAAATATCCCAATCCACTGTCTAATATCAATGTATAAAAAGCCCCCTAGCCAAAAGTGCACACCTATGCTAGTAATCAATAAAAATTGAGTTTTTATATCAATGACATGAAATCAATATTTATATAAGAAAGATTAAATGGCACTTAGATAACTATAGTGGCCAAAGTGCATTTCTTGCAGAAAAATAAATGCTAATACTGTTTTTCTTTTTCTCATTCTTACTGAGATTTGATTAAAGTATGTATAACAGCCTAATTGATACAGCTCATAACTGGAAGAATGAAAATCACTTATTTAAAAAATCATTAGCTATGTTGAAACTGTAAATTGATACTCAAGAAATACTGAATAATTTAGTTTAATGTCTCTTAAGTTGAGTTTATTAGATGAAAATATATGAATCTGTAAATGTATAAATAAATCTTCTATTTAGGAAAGATATATTTTACTGAAAAAGAACAAAAGAAACACATGGCATCATAAAATACCACAATGAAAGATCAAAGGTCCACTTTTGATCATGAGTGACACTTGAGGCAGGTCAATCTTATGGGTAATATGTACACATAATATATTTGTCACAGTGTCCATCTGAAATACATGCTTGGATATCAGTGCATCTCTGTGCCAAGCTGGTACAGCTTTAAAAAAAAAGAAAGAAAATACATTTTAATAAATTGTTCCATTTATTCATACATTTTTTGTAATTTTAATTGATTAAAAAAGAACTACACACCTGCTTTAAAAAATCATCAGCATTCACAAGGTCTGTACTGCCATAGATGATTTTTTTCTGCAAAGGATTCGTTTTTCCCTAAAATTAAGAAAAAATTGTTAAACAAGATTTTAAAATAAAATTTTTTAAAAACATTACTAAGATAAATTTAGATATTCAAATAGAGTACCTAATAGATTATAAAATCTTAAATAGAAATTTAATTTTCATATCCAAAAATATTTTTAAAGTGTTTTACCACCTTTAATGATAATAAAAGTGATTTAAAAGTGACACATTATTATAATAAAACATAAAATATTGGTACATTTTTTATATTGGTTTTAAAATTTTTCATCCATTATAAATTATAGAAAACACATGCAGGTGTGCGACAAAAAAAAAAAAAAAAAAAAAAAAAAAAAAAAAAAAAGAAATACATTTAATTATGTTTGAAACAAGTAGAATACCCAGAAGTTCCTCACATCGCTATAAACATTTTAATGCTGTTGGGAATAATGTATTTAAGTATTTAAATAAAAAAAATCTTTTCTCAATGTACGTGGCGATAAAAACAAATTAAATGCAGAATATGAAACGTGTCTAAAGATAGCATTAATAAAGCTTGTTCAGAAATTTTATCTTTTTTTAACACAAAGTACAAGCACTAAAAAAAGGATAAAGAAATGCGAGAATTTTATAATGTCCCTTTCTCAAATTGTGAGATCATAGTAACTTGATGTATATTAAATTTAAACAAATTTAAGGTTACTGTAGTTGAAATCCTTCCTCTACTTTAATATCTTATTTACCATTGAAATTAGATCACAATTTATTTTAAAGTTATCAAAATCACATCATGACTAAAAAGCAAATTAACAACTACAATTTAAAGATAGTCTTTCTACATGGAAATGTAACAAATGTAATTACAATTTTGCTATTTTTAATAAATCAAAGTTAAGACATATAGAGTAACTAAATATGCATCTCAAAAAACAAAACCAATTACCTTTGTATAATCAATAAGATTCTGATACTCAATATAATTTCCACCTCCAACAACAAACACAACAGCCTAAGTATAAAACAAAACAACAATTAAATAATAATATTAAAAAACTACAAATACACAATTTCCAAAAATTTAAGTTAGCATTTTAATTATTTATTATTTAGGAGTTTTGTATATGCAGTGTTTTAGAGGTATACTCGACTTATATGAAGGAGTTTCCCCCAAATGGACAGAAAACTTTTCAACCTTGGCCAGCTGAGAACAGTTCTGTGTTGCATGGACTCTCAAAACTCATTTACTGCTTAGAAAATGGATGCCATTAGCCAAAGATTTATATAAAAAAGCAGTTAAATTTGCAAAGAAAAATAATTATTTTAAAAGTTATTGATTGTTCCAAAGTTGCTTAATTGAAATTCCTTTTACACATAATTTGGACATATCTTAGCTGTATAATATAAACATTCATGGAAAATATTGAGTGAAAAAACAACAGTAAAATTAACCAAATTACAAAATGTCAATGGTAGTAAGAATAAATGACAAACAAAAAAGTTCAAATAAAATAATTATTTGGCAGCCAAATTGCCTAGTTTAATATTTTTGAGACAATAAAAGCAATTTTTAATTTTTAATCAAAAACTAATATTAAAGGACTTTGTGATAAATAAAGATGCCAAGGTTAATTTAACAAAAATTTACTTCCACGAAACATCAACATTTATACACAAAACAGAAATATAAATAATGGGATTGGAATTCAACAGTACACGACCATACCGGTGTACAGCATGCCTCGAACTCAGTTCTTTCTTGGTATACCCTATAGAGGGCGCTGTAAACTACGTCACAGTCTAAACTTGTTACAACTTTTAACTGTTAAATGACTAAATATTACAAAACTGGGGGGGGGGGTGAGCAAACCTCCCCCAACTATTATATATTTAATGCAATTATTAAATATTTTTGAATTTTTTTTCCATTTTGCTTCCCAAATTCATTGTTTAAATAACTCGATCTTGAAAGTGCTTCCCTTGACACAATTGTCAACTAAACTTCCTTGCAGATTGCACTTATCTCTAGCTATCTGAGGTGGTCACTGAATGCATTTAAAATAAGCTGGTTAAGTTATTTACATTTGTAACTCAAGAAGTTTGAGCACCATGTTATTGCATAGGATAAACTACTTACATCTTGGAATGGTGAACGATTTCTAGGAACTGAAGCGCTATGAGAAAACAAGAAAAAAATGTTAATGAATTAAAAAAAAAAATCTAGTAAAATAAAATATTTATGTGTAATTATGAACAGTCCAAAAAATTAACTACTGGGTATTTATAAATACTTAGCTTGAACCAAAGCTCATTTTATCGCTTGATCTCAAGCATAAAATGATCCAGCAATATATTTTCAATTGTTAGGAATAGTTACACTACAATTTTTTTAAAGTGAATTATATACTCCCAATTTAATACAATGTACATATATATTTTAAAAGGGGGGAATATAAAACAAAATGATAGCTGGTGTATTAAAGAGCTCTGTATCAATGAATAAATAAGTCTTTTTTTTTTTAATTGAAAAAGTTGCTAAGTCGGCTATTACAGTAGCTAAAATAATAATCTTTAAGATAAAAATGTTTTTAATAATGATGTATTTGTTATGTTCTATTTTTTAAACAAAACTATTAGGCTACAAGTAACAAATTTTCACTAATATACTGTTAATATATAAATAAAAGCATAGCATAGTTTTTCTTTATTGTTTTTTTTTTGCCTCAAAAAATAAAAGCAGTTTATTTTTTTAATTTGTGAGTACAAGTCAATTTTGAGCTATATATAAACTTATTAGATTAAAACTTATTGCTTAAATCATGGAAAGATCTTGCTCTCTGAGGTCAAGTGCTTCTTCTCAAAAGTAAAAGACAAAGTAAATATAATTAAAGTACTCACCTGTCTGTAGGCCGTAAAAGTTTGGGATCAAAATATCTATAATCATCAGTTTCAGGAAGGGATTTCATTTCCATTAGAGAATCAACAATTCTAGTTATAGGTAAATTCTACAAAGGGGAAAAAAACTCAATTATAATACTAAAAAGCAAAATGTGACTTTCTCAAACCGACTTAAAATAACAGAAATAAATCAGTTAATAGGTTTGGTTTGGAGCACACTATAGTCTACAGCACACTATAGTCTACTATTTTGCTACACACGAGCTTATGAGATTGGGACCTTAAAACCTGCTTAAAGTCAAATCCCAACAGCTACAAACAACTATGATAGCAGCCAAATTAGAACCTCACAGCTCCTATAATGAAAGGCAGTGCCCTACTGATTTGGTTATCCTGCAGCATTAATAGGATAAGCACAGCATAGTGTTAGCTGAAATTCTAGAAACTCTGCTTCAAAAACATGAGTGAAAAGGTAGAAGTTATCTTAAAAAATAACAATAATTAGTTAATTAGATTGTATAATAAAGTATCCACAGATTAGGAAATAAAAACTTGTGCCTTTACTGTTATGCTTATTTAGGATCACAATAATTGCAAAAAGTGTGAAATCCATATTTTTTAGTACTGGTGCATAGTTCAGTAATTACTTCACATTTTCAATAACTACAGAAAAATCATTGCAGTTAGAGAGGGTTTGCTGTTACTACACTCTTTTTGGTTCTAAATCTCATAGAATTTGTTCATTTTTTTTCTCTGAAACTTGTATAAATATATCAAGTTTTAAGTATTCCAATAAAAATGTAAGTAACAGTGCACCATTAAATCATTCATTGAATTTTTAATTTAGAGCATAAAGTTTGACATTTTCCTTGAATTGAAATCTAACAGAAAGATAATTTTAATTATAAAGGAACAAAAATATATTTTAAAAAGTCTAGATGACAAATTAGTCATAATCATGTTCTTTGTAATAAATAATAAACTTACTGTAAAGTTGCATCCATCTTTGTTGTTGGTCAAGACGAGTTTTTATTAAAGTGGACTTTTGTTCTTTGTAAGAAGCCAAACAATTGAAAATGACACTATTGTGCCAGTAATAGTCTTCTTGATACATGGACTGTTGGAGGTGTCAGGCGAGTCATTTATCAATGCACTGACAGAAAAAAGGAAGTATGCTTTGTGTGACCAAGTCAGTCAGGCACCATGGGCACTTCGGCTACCCCAAGGACAAAGGTCAAAAAGGGAGAGGGGGGGTTGATCTCTCCAAAAACTGAGGTTTCCTGTTTGGAGAAGAAAAAAGCAGGAGGCACTCCCGTCTGAACTCTTAGACAGATAGGTGGTTTTTTTCTCTAGGAGACACCTTAGAACTGTTGCATCGTTTCGTTTTACAGTAGATGGAGTAAACATCCACAATTTGATTTTTTTCTTCATGCTTTTGTGAATAAAAATTCATGTGTACATATTTCGACCATTAATGGGCACCTATCCCATTTCTCGCATTATCAAGGCTACATTCTTGCTAGAACCCACACTAGATCAAACCCCAAACAACTAGGGAATGACCAAACCACACAAATAGGACATCACAACTGCTCGGCGATCTTATACTTATCATAAAGTATTTAATATGAGCAATATCACAGAAATAATACAAACTCATTTTATAATAAGTAAAAATTTCAAAATTGAAATAACAGAAGGAAATAGCTTTATTTGATTGCATAAGCTCTATTACACTACTATAATGTAAATTAATCACATAGCCTATATTTAATATTTTTAAATTTAAAAAATATTATTCTGTATTTTAATTAAAAAAATTATATTCTGTATTTAAATGATAAAATATTAAAGCATTCGTAAACAAAGTTGAAATGTAACTTACATGTTTCTTGACAACCAAATTTTTGACACCTTCCATCACAAACTGAGAACCATGTGACATTAGTTTGGAAAACATGCTGTAATCAAGACAAGAGAAATATATATATATATATATATATATATATATATATATATATATATATATATATATATATATATATATATATATATATATATATATATATATATAATACTTTGGTACACATTTAAATTTTACTTACCTAACTGTTTTGGTGCCACCACTATACTGACTTGTAGAATAAGATGACAGTTTGCTGTAGGTTCTGAAATTGAATAATGCAAAATGAAACAGGATTATTTTATTTTAAATCAAAATAAAAGTTTGTGTTTTAAATGTTTAAGACAGTAAGTTTTATTTGTTTTCCCACTTGTGTATGGAATCTTTCTTCACAATTTTCTTCCTTTCTTTCCCTGTGTGTTTATGTGTGTGTGTGTATTACAGTGGAACCTGCTCAAATGATTAAAATTTCATAAGCAAGAAAACTAGAAAAATGTATTATGAGAAATATTTTAATCTAAATTTAAGAAGTAATTGTTTTCACCTGTTCTTATAGGTAGATAGTTCTATTTTATAAGTAAAAATAAATTTAACATTTCAATTTAATCTAAAATGTATATTTTCAAATGATCTAAAATATTAACACTTTTTAAATTTAAGGAATAAATACTAAAGAAAAATAGTAAAAAAATGTTATTTTTGACATTTATTTGCTTGTATCTGGCTTATGGGGAAAAATATGTGTTTTGCAATATTAGTTGATCTAGGATAGATGCTCTTGGCCCATTTTTAAAATTTAGCATCTTTTTTTTTCAATTTTTGTGACATTACCTGTGTACAACATGCATAAAACTCATTATAAATTTATTTTGAAATTTTTGCAAATTTCAGTGTTATATAGGAAAAAAAAGGAAAAGATTAATATATATTAAATACAAGTTCTTTGAAAGTTTTAAAACCTAATTTCAGAAACTTTATAAATCTATTTAAATCTTATTTTAAAAAAGCAAGAGTATTTTCACAGTATTGATATATATATAAAAAAAGATCTTAGCCGTGAACATACTTCCATCTTCTCATGTACTGTACAGTCTCAATATTACAGCCTGCATCTTGTAGGGCAGTGACATACTGGTCAACTTCAGCCTAATTAGATAAAGTATCTTATTCAGCACAAATAAATTTAAAATTCACATGTTTATTATAAATAAATGAGACACATTTTGAAAAGAATGATTTAAGAACAGTGACAAAAATTAAAGTTATATTTACACATTTTTATAGATGACCACAAGTTATTTGAATTTTTTAAAAGAAAACTTGAAACTAATAATTTAAATCATAAACAAGCATGTATATTTTAAAGATATTTTTTCAGCATAGTTAATTGTATTAAACCTTGTTTAAATGAAATAAAAATCAACTGTTAAAGATGAACATAAAATTTAATACCCCAGATATCAAAAGTAAATAAACTATTCTAATTTTTGTACTTTCATTTTGAGGTATGTTATAAAAATTGAAAAACATGTAAGCTATAACACACCTGCAATAAAAATTACCATTGCCCTGACTATCAGTACAGTAGTGAACAAACTGATACATAATATAACAAGTAGAATTATTCCAAGATTAGGTTTCCAAAAATAAACTAAACATATCCCAAAAATATTAGTTTTATTGTTAAACTTTAATAAATAAAGAAAAAAGTAAAAAATACCCAAGTTCCTTACTTCAGTCATTGATGGTCCACATATAAAACTTATTAGAAAAAGGCGCAATTTATCACTTGGTAATCCTGCTGTAAAAGTTAAATAACTAACATGATTAAAATGAAGAAAACAAAATTGATTAATAATTTAAAAAATAATTATTACCTTCAGGATCTGTAATCATGTCCATTAAAGATTTTTCCTAAAATAAAAACATGTCATAGTATTAAAAAACAAAAGTATACATGACTTATTAAAAGATCTTAGAATGAGGTCTTTTACCACTTTTTAAAATTTTTATTTTTTCTGATTATATCAAGCCAAAATAACTGTTTCTTGTATTATTGCATAAAGTTTTTCATGGGCCAGCAAAATTAACCCTGAAAATTTTTACAGATAAATGTTTCCTGGTGTTAATATTTACAATATATTTTATTTCATGAACAAATTTCATAACCTATGATTATAAAAAAAAAAAAAAAAAAAAAAAAAAAAAAAAAAAAAAATTCTGAATTTTAGCAAATGAAACTGAAAAACAACTTTGGACACACTTTACTCAATGGAAAAAAAAAAATCATTAAAAATAAACAAATAAAAACAGTATTAATAATAAAACTCCGGCTTACCAATGTAGCTTTCCCCATGATTTTTTCTTCAATTTCAAAGTATACATCTAATTTACGACTCTAGTGAAAAGATTAAAATTAAACATTTTTTTGCAAAAAGCTTTGAAGGAAATAATTAAAAGTTTTATTTATTTAATTTTTTACTTTGATATGATCCAATACTGCTGTAGCAATTGTCATATGCATATCAATCAGTCTCTTTTTTTCCAGGAGTTCTGGCAATGAACTATAAAGTAAAAAGTATAACTGATTTTTCCTTAAATATCCACAAATATATAAATACAAGTAGATGAGTGAATATTCAAATAATATATCAAACAATATGTTAACTTGAAATACAAACATTTTACATCCAAAGTATAAATTATATAAAACCTTTTGGAAGGCTAAGGCTGGGAGAGATTTATTAAAGAAATGTTAGATTTAGCCAGTAGTAGGCCTGGGCAATGTAGAAAATTTTACACTGAAATATGTCAGCTTATATCATAAGTTAACAATATATAGATATAAGAAGACACAGTTAGATGAATTTTAAGCTTGCTTTAAGCTTTATTATATTATATCACTATGTAATATGCCTAAAATTAAAAAAAAAATTAGAAAAAATTAGAAAATTGTTTTTTAAAATTATTTTATTTTGACAGAAACAAATATTATATAAAATAACTTAAAATTATTTACTATGAGGTATTATGAAGAAACAAGATATACAAACAAGTCAAACATTTAAATTTTATTCTATGTCAATTTAAGTAATAATATGGAAGAAAATACTTGAATATAATTTTTATTTTGTGGGAAAAATACTAGTAGCTTTGCATTTTACCAGCCACATTTTCATATAACATTTGCATTCATCCACAGTTTGAAAAATGGTTCCATGATATTAATAAATCAGTGATCAGTTATATCAGATATGGGCCATTAATTCCTCACACGAAATTGGGATTTCAAAATCATGATGTTGGCATATCAGAAATGTATAAACTCCTGGGCTGTTACCCTCTGCAGAGAAATTTGAGACAATGTTTATTTCTATATCTCAAAACGATTGTGTGATTACTCTTAAAAAAAAAATTCAACATTGTAGATCAACAGAGAAGGTTAACTTGTTTTAACTATATTGGCTTCCATTCTACATCACAATAGATTACCAAACATAAAATTGGAAGTTAGTGACATGATGTAATCTTTTATATTGATATTTTGAGATATGTCAGTACACTGTCCAATCTTAGAAAATAGTGCAGAAGTTTAAAAACAATAAAAATATAAGTTTCATATTTATTTAATATTTTAAATTTCCAAAGTTGTAGCATTTCACAAACCTCACAGCAGATGTTAACTTTGCAGTGGTGTCAGACACAGATCCAATAACTTCATCCGAGGCACTGTCAGACTGCAATCCCTGTTAAAGCAAATAATTATTTAAATGGCACCATATGTATGTAATATATCAAAATTATTTAACTTTAATATTTCTTCAAAAACCTCTTCTCTCCCATTTTAATTCATCTAAATATCTTTATCAGCCTCTAAATGGTTTAATCAACGGAGTATTTTCCACTTAACATTCCTTTCTGTCATAAAACTGTAAACTTTCTGTCTATACAGCAGTTTCCCAGGTGTTGGCGGAACATGTTTTCGCGTTTTGCTGATATTGCAGTTAATTCGCTTAGTAAGTTGTTTTTGTTGTGGGAAAATTCTTGTTGTCAGCGCTCTTGGATGTACTTGTGTGAGAGCAGAGTGAACTCTGTGGCTTTTGATTCTAATTTGTCCAGAAGGACAGATGTGCCGTGTTGCCGCTCTGAAATAAAGTTTTAAATTATACTTCTGAGTTCTCTTGAATATGAGACCCGACTGCATCCTTGTACTTTATGAATGCTAGCTGTTGAACTTTCTCCTTGTGAAGGAGTTTTATAAAAAATGGATTACATTTTAAGCCGGTAGGATTTTATCTGCGCTGAAAACCCAATGGATTTCAAGTCCATTACTATGGCAGAGAAATTTTTCTTGATGGAATTTACTTCGTGAAATTTTGCGAACTTTGTTTTTTACATCTATGGATAATGTTTTAGGATTACGGTGCAACGATGACGGACAACGACACATCGGCGGAGATTTTTGAGGATAAAACGGTGATTGATCAGCCGAAGGCAACTTCAGTGATGAATAGTTTGATGACTAATAGTACAATGTGGACTTTACGGAAATTTGATCCTAATGGACCAATGAATGTACAAAATTGGCTTAAGTATTTCGAGAAAAAAACAGCAGATTTAACGAATGAAGACCGTGTAAATATTATTTCGGACTATCTTGAGGGATCGGCCCTTGATGTTTTCATAGAAGAGGTCATCGAATTTACTGATTGGGACCAGATAAAAGTAAAGTTTATTGAGCTGTTTGCTGAAAAGGAGCTTAAATTTATTCACTGCAAAGATTTGAAGGACTACTTCAATAAAAAACTAACTATCGGAAAACGACTCGAATTGTCAACAACAAATTTAATAGACGGACTCACTGATGGTTTACCCGAAAGAAAGAAAGAATTATTTCTAATGAGAGACATTTCTTCTACCATGGAATGGTTTAGATTAGCGCAGCGTGTGGTAAAGCCTTTTCCACAGAGGGGAGAGATGCCGAGAGAGCCGATTCGACATGCCGAACAAGATATGCCTAACTCATACAGATATGACCGGGGCAACTTTCGTCAAAACAGAGGTGGAGGAAATCGCCAGCCCTACGTGAACAACCATAGCTGAGAAAATTCAACGATTGGCCATTTGTGTTCAAGCATTAATATCATGCCAAAAAGAATTTCGGACAAACTGGATTATTATGATACTGATTTAAATGAAAATGTAAACAAAATAACAATAAACACGATAGCAGGTAAGATTAAGCCTTCTAAAATTATTAACATAGACTCTAAAATTGGTAAAATTTGTAATAATATATCATTTTTCGTTATTGATTCTCCTCTTAATTATTGTATTTTAAACAGCGACAGTGTACAATTGTTTAACTTAAATTTAAATTTTGATGATTTTTGTGTGTACCAAAATAATGTAAATATTAGTAAAAATTTACCCGCAGAAAAATTTTATAGTAGTTACATATTTTTAACTTATGAAGATGATGAAAATGATATTGTGTATTCTCATGATGCTAATATTGGTAATTCTTGTACTAATTCTAATAATAGTTTTAAATGTGATGATCTATTGATTAACCATGAAAATTTTGAATTACATAATTTATTAAATGAATATAGTAAAATATTTTCAAAAAATAAATATGATGTCGGATGCATCCGCATGGAAGCCCCTAGAATAATACTAAATTCGGAGTTACCAATAGCGCTTAGACCCTACAGAGCGTCTCCAAAAGATAACTTAGAGATCGAAAAACAAATAAAGGAACTCCTGGAAAAAAATATAATAAAGCCTTCTCATAGTCCTTATGCGTCACCAATTACTCTAGCTTACAAAAGAGATGAAAATTATAAATCTAGACTTTGTGTAGATTATCGGAAGGTGAATGCCATTAGTAAACATGACTCCGAGCCTATTCCCCTTTTTGCAAATATTATTGATTCTTTGACAGAAGCTGAAATATTTTCGACACTTGATTTAGCAAGTGGCTATTGGCACATCAAATTAGATGAGAGAGGCACCGAAAAATTAGCATTCACGTCTAATTTTGGATTATATGAATGGAATAGATTGCCTTTTGGATACCGGAATGCTCCGGCTATTTTTCAAAGGACTTTAAGACAAATTTTAAATAAGTATCAAATTAAATTCGCGCTGAACTATTTTGATGACATAATTATTTTTTCGAACTCTTTTGAGGAACATGTAGAACACTTAAAGACTATATTCTCTATCTGTGAAAAAGAAAACATAAAATTAAAGTTTTCAAAGTGTCAATTCGCACAAAGAAAAATTAAGTTTTTAGGATATGAAGTAGAAAAAGGTAAATACTCTCCCAGTGATGCAAACATACAGATAATCAAAAAACTTCAACCACCTAGAAATGTCAAAGACTTACAGAGATTTTTGGGAAGCGTAAATGTTTACAATAAATTTATTCCAAATTATGCAAAACTACGCGCACCGCTAAATAAATTATTAAAGAAAGAAGTAAAATTTGAATGGAATGAAGAATGCCAAAAAGCTTTTCAATATTTAAAAGATGCTCTTATTTCTAAACCCATTTTAACGATTTATAATCCTAATTACCCATGTCATATTTTTGTGGATGCTTCCGGTCAAGCGATTGGTTCAGTTATAAAACAATTACATCCTGATGGATCGCTACATCCCATTGCATATCATTCTAGAAAACTTAGACCTTATGAATTAAATTATGCTATAACAGAATTAGAATGCTTAGCTATAATTGATGCCGTTGATAAATTTTATTGTTACTTACACGGGACTCATTTCACAATTTACACGGATCACGCATCTCTCGTTTGGCTAAAAAATATCAAAAATCCGACAGGTAGATTGTTCCGTTGGAGTTTGAAGTTATCAATGTACTTGTTTGATATAAAATTCAAAAAAGGTTCAACAAATTATGAAGCAGATATGCTAACTAGAAACCCGATCTCCTACCATATGACTGTACGCGAACCACTTTTAACGCCGAAAGAGATAGAGCAACATCAAAATTTAGACAACGTTTACGGTATAAACTATAGAAAATTAAATAATATTTGGACAGTTAAGAAACAAGGTTTAATCAAAATTGTAGTACCTTTCTTTTTAAGATTAAAACTATTGAAAAAAGCTCATAATGATTAAAAACACCTAGGAGTCTCGGCAATGCTAAATTTAATATCTCCACAATATTATTGGTTAGGTTTAACCAAAGATGTAAGCAACTTCGTGAAGCATTGTGAAGTATGTCAATTAAATAAGAAACCAAGACAACCCAGATTCGGCCTTTTACAAATGTTACCTCCTACGAGCGATCCTTTTGAAATTCTTGCCATAGACACTGTTGGTGGTTTAAACTATTATAATTCAACAAAAAAATATCTGCACATTGTTATTGACCATGCCACTAGGTTTATTTGGACTTTCGCCTCAAAGAACGTTAACACCGATACCTATATTAACTGTTTAAGACAAATTTTTCGACATCAAATGCCTAAGAAAATTTTGAGCGATAGGAATGCTGCTTTTACATCATCCAAATTCAAACACTTTTTGAGTAATAATAATATTAAACAGCTTCTAACTACATCCCATAGGCCGCAAACGAATGGTAAAAATGAACGAGTAAATCAGACCTTGATAACTAGACTTAAATGTAAATTAAATTCATACCCTGGTAACATTTCGTGGACCAAATTATTACGTGAAGTAACTGAGGACTATAATGACACCCCTCACACTGTAACAAAATTCCCCCCTTCTTATTTAATGCATGGAAAATTACCATATCAAACCTTAATAGACAATCAGGAAATGTATCCTCCAATCGAAGAAGCTAGGAAAATTGCTAGACAGAGGACTATAAGAAATCATGAAATAAATAAAGAAAGATATGACACCCATTTCAAAGAATCTAAATTTAAAGTAGGTGATAAAGTAATACTAGAAAGTTTCTCATATCCAAACACTCCAAAGCTGAATCCAGTATTTACGGGACCCTTTGTAATTCTAAAGCAACTTTCAAGTGTAAATTTTGAGATTAACAAACCCAATCTTCTTACTAAACAAGAAAGTGAAATAGTACATTCAACTAGACTAAGACATTTTAATCCTGCAGAAAATTTTACATTAAATGTTAGAAAAACTAAAATTCCAATTTGTAATCAAAATTATCCCAAGACAGATAAAATAAATAACACCAAGAACGATGGAAATAGAGTTATTAAAATTCGATAGCACGAGAGAATGAAAAACTTTCAGTCCAATGAATGGAGTGTCTGTGACCTTGGTCAATAGAGACATTGGAAAGCGAAAAAGCACTTGAACATTGAAAATTTTGATTGTGACCTCTAAATTATCATGACGTGGCAGTTTCGGTTCGACCTGAATTACAGGAGTTTTTAAAATGCTTTCATGTGATGTTCGGACGCAAAATGTAAGAGTTGTTTTGACTGTACAATTTTGAACGGGATTTATACAGTGGTAAACAGATGTGTCGACACTCGTGAGTTGAAGTGTTGTTTTGTTACTTTTGTTGAGTGTGTTTTGGGATTGCGAGTTTGATTTGAAGGACTGTTGTGATGATTACGAACTTGACGATTCTAGATATCTGTGTTTTTTATATTTTATTATATTATTCACTTTTTATATTTAGCCAATTTGCAATTCATCGTTTTTAGTTTTGCTTGTTATTAATTGCAGTGAATCTAAAAAATAATCAGTTGAAATATTTTTTGACTTTCATATTTTACTATTATTTCTAAACATGTTTTTTGAGAATCTTGATAATATAAATTTTGGACATAGAAACTTTGAGATCCTGCTTTCTAAAAGTGAATTGAAAAAATTATTTAATTTAAAGTGTTCAAGTATTTTATAATTTTACATTTTTATATTCGTAGTTTCTCATAATAACTATAAATGTGTTTTTATTCTCTGAATTCATGGTGTGTTATTTCAAAAATAGTAAGTGAATGTTTACAATACAAGGAATATCTAATTTGATTAATTAAGAGAATTTTCATAGAATAGGTAATGTTTTCATTTTAAGTATGAAAATTTGATTAAAATTTAAGAGATAATGCAGTTTTACGTCGAAATTCCTAATGTGAATTAAATACAGGATAGTTAAAACTTACAAATGAACAATGTTTCGAAGAGTAGTTCAGTTTGATTTTCAGTGTGGAATTAAAAATTTTTCTAATATTTAACTCCGGAGAGACCCTCTGCAAAGTCAAGGGATAGCTTAGGCGAGTCCTTTGTCATTTTGCTCTTCAGCTTTCTCTAGGTCATGAACGGTCATCCCGTCATCGCCTTCGAGGCAAGCCCCTTCCAATCTCCGAGATATTTTTGAAGTTCAATCTGATTATTTTGTTGCACTTTTTCCACACTGAAGATGAGTAACGTTTGTAGCTGATCACGATGTGGGAAACTGTTACCCGCATACCTCTGATCTTTGGTAGAGAATAAAGAAATAAAAGGTTTCAAAATGTTGTTCACAAATATAACGTTGGAGAGCCCTGTCACAAAAACAATAGGTAGTCGCCTTCCACAGAGGGATGAACCTTTTGTCGTTTTGTGTGAGCACCCTCGGGGTCACTAACAATTTTCACGTTGGTCACCACAGAGGACAGCCATTTTCCTTCTCCAAAGTTTATTTCAGTAAAATTTTATTAAAGCATAATTTGAACATTTTGAGTTAAGTTTTGCTTAGGAAAAATATTGAATTTCATAATGATAAACTTTCTTAAATACTTGTTTACTGTAAACCTTCATTTGCGTGTATTATTATGTTTCTGTTTATATTTATTGTATTTTATCTTTTCATTGTTTAGTTGTTTATATATTGATTCTGTCTAGAGATTTTGTAATGGTGCAGGAGAGTCAGAGGAACGGTATAACTTGATAGTTTTAAAGTTTGATGTGATGGTGTGTAATTACTTATGATGAGTTACAGACCAAGCTTCTGACTCTGTAACCCTGATGTCTCCAATTCTGACACACTAGAAAGACAGTTCTGACTCTTCTACACTAAATGTATTCATTTAATGTTACAATTTCTTGTAAAAAATTTTGATAATCATATATTTGTACTATTATAAATTGTGAAAATGTCACCCATCAGCGAGACGATTTTCTCTTTTTTCGGGGGGGGGGGGATCTGTAATATATCAAAATTATTTAACTTTAATATTTCTTCAAAAACCTCTTCTCTCCCATTTTAATTCATCTAAATATCTTTATCAGCCTCTAAATGGTTTAATCAACGGAGTATTTTCCACTTAACATTCCTTTCTGTCATAAAACTGTAAACTTTCTGTCTATACAGCAGTTTCCCAGGTGTTGGCGGATCATGTTTTCGCGTTTTGCTGATATTGCAGTTAATTCGCTTAGTAAGTTGTTTTTGTTGTGGGAAAATTCTTGTTGTCAGCGCTCTTGGATGTACTTGTGTGAGAGCAGAGTGAACTCTGTGGCTTTTGATTCTAATTTGTCCAGAAGGACAGATGTGCCGTGTTGCCGCTCTGAAATAAAGTTTTAAATTATACTTCTGAGTTCTGTTGAATATGAGACCCGACTGCATCCTTGTACTTTATGAATGCTAGCTGTTGAACTTTCTCCTTGTGAAGGAGTTTTATAAAAAATGGATTACATGTATTTACTTTATATTTGAAATCACCAAACTTCAGAGTCTATGAATCAGGAGATGATAAGATACACTGGTCTTTGAAAATTTTAACAAAAAGGTTTCAAAACCTAATTTATATCACTACCTTTTATTGAAATAAGATTGAAATATAAGATATATATACATAACATTTCATTACTGGTTCAAACTATTCCATTTTTAAAACTTCAAATTAATTTTATATTAAATTACTCTTGAATGATTTAATAAATTAGATTGTTAGTTCCAGTTTGAGCTTCTTCCCATTTTGAAGCATCTTAAATATGTGCAATATTTAAGATGCTTCAAAATGGGAATTATTTTTTTTTTTCTGAAGTTAAAAATTTGAAAAGGTTTTAAGATAATTAAGAATTAGCCAAAATTTCAAAATACCTATTATTTAAAAACCAAAAGTAGATGACATTACACAATATACATAAATATATTAAAGGACATATACCATAGCTGCTTTTAACCTCTTTACTTCTTCTTCTGATGATCTGTAAGAATCTAATTCTTCTTGAACAGCTTCAGCAACAATAGGAAAGGGACTAAAATTGTAAAAGAATAAAGCACTATTGTCTTTGAAAAACTTATAAATAAATACAAGTACAAAAATTATATTTTTATTACTAGCAAGCTGTTTGTCTAAATTTTATTTCAGAAAAAGTGATAAAGTCTTATTAAATGAGCTTATAAAAAGGTGTCAAAGTAAGATTCTTTGTTTTTAAGTTTTCTGAACAGTTCAAAATTCAGAAAAGAGCAGTAAAGGAAAACAAAAATTCCTATGCAATGAAAGTCACAGGATTTTATGTAAAAATAAATAAAATTTTTTGAAGATACCTGGAGTTAATCACACAATGAGGTTCAACTACGTTTTTGTGATTACTAAACAAAGGATCATTATAATAAGCATGATAACAGCACTACACATTGGTTTTGATAATTTGAAATAATATTTGCAATTACCTGAACAGTTTGTTAAAAAATTAAAATTTACACAATATCTTTAAGATGGGCTGCAAATATTTCAGATACTTTACATGTGCTATCAACCCAAAAAGTTTGCAAAACTGATTTAGGTAGTATAAAATGTAAAAAAATTATTAGAAGTAGGGAATCATTTTATCATTAGAGCCCACTGTAGCATAACACTACTGGGAATGTATTTGTATGAAATTGTAATTGTTTTTGTATTTACGGCTTACTCTGGTGTCTCTTGAGGAATGTTGTTGCTATCTGGGGGTCCCCATTCCATAATTTTCCCCTCTCTGCACTCTCCTCAGAATTAGTCAGAGAGGGGTGGGGGTGAGGTTATGACTGACATCACGGCAGCTAAAGTTTTTTTTTTTTTTTTTTCTGTGGAGAGAGATGAGTTGTTTGAAGGGGGAACATTAATGGGCTTCCTGAAAAATGTACATCATGTAAATAACTGTATACAGAATATAAATCCTTTCTTTTTCTGCATCTGGATTGTTGTCTATGATGTCATCATGTGATCTAAGAACCACAACTCAAATGAAAATTGCTACCAAAAATGTCTATTTTAGAGCTGTGACGTTACACCACATTCAAATTAGGCACTAACAAAGAAACTGCATAAGTTGATACAACTGTAAATGAAACTTTTATTGAATTCTTTTACATTTTGTTGCATTATTTAGAAATAATACAAAAACATTAAGTCATTTATTTATTATTTAACACAAACATTGCAACATAAAATATTTTTATATTTACATGGGGATCATATTTTGTAATAACATTAACCTTTGGTTATTTCATAATAAACTACATATTTAATTAACACTAGTTAAAAAAAAACTAATATTAGCAACTGTGCAATGCAATTAATTTTCAAATAGTTATACTGTATAAAATTAAATATTAATTAACCTTTATAAATATTAATAACTTTTATGAAGGCTGCACATTCCCATCTGTGATTCTATTCTTTTTTACCAAACTCATCTTATGCAACTTCTGTTCAGTTGGTTTATTCTTATCTGGAATTCTTTGAAAGTGCCACTCTTTGCATTCACTATCAGTTAACCAAACACATAAATTATCATCAAACTAATACTTTAAAAACATATCAATACATTATAAACTGGATAATTGTAATTAATTTTCCTTTCCATTAGTCCACCCAGAAAGACAAATTTCAGAAAATCTTTCATAGTATTTAAGCAAATACTTTTATAAGTATTATATATATGTCTTAAAGACATTTATAACAAATCATTATTTTCTTTTAAAATTGAAAATCTATGGACAAGAATATTTTCAAAGATGAGACTTTAGTATAAATAAATCAATTTTCAATAATTTTAACACAAACTTATGAATAAATCTAAAATAATTGCAAGGAGAAAAAGTAAAGTACCTTCCTTTATACTGCATCCAAAATTTGTCGCTACAACTTAGATCAAATGTTTTGGAGCGTTTTCGAGGTCTGGCTCCTAAGTGACTTGTTTTTTCATTACTTTCTTCCATGGTGACACGATTTAACTGTAAATCCTACAAAATAAGTAAAAATCTAATTTATAGAAGCTATCTACAAAATCCAGGAAAAAAATACCCTGATATTTCATAGATAATTTTTTCAAAATTCCCAAATAAATCACAGTTACAGAATATTTCTAAGAAATATGCTCCATTTTGATGCAGTAGAGATTGCATTTCTATAGTGGTGTTCATTTTTTTTACATGTATATAAGTACAAAGTATAATTTTAAGAATAAGCTGGCAGAATATTTTCATTTGGATAAAAATTTCACCTCTTTTTCAATAAGAAATTAGTCAAAATCCCACAAATCAAACGTGTGTCCTGAATGCAGTGGGTATATTATAGTTGTAATTTCTTATCAGAATAGTGTAAATCAATGCACACATGTATGATGCAACTAAAAGTGATGGAAGGTTTTTTTTTTAAATTTGAGTTGGAGTGAAAAAACATCTCAATAATTTAAAACACTGAATTTAAAAAATTACATTACCTTAAAATGGAAAAAGAAATTAACATTAACTCAAAAGAAAAGGCTTCCTCTGATGACTGAAAAAAACTCTTTTCCAATGTTGGTGAAATCTTGGAAAATTCCCAGATTTTTGAAAAATACTGACAATTCTCTCTCTCTCTCTTTATTTTTCCAGTTTTCCTTGATGTGTATCCAACCTGATAATTTATTGTCAGTTGTTTTGTGAATTATTGGCAATAAATGAATTTTTTTTTTTTTTTTAGTAGAACTATAAGTATTTAATAATTGACAAAACAATTTTTTGCATCTAAAGGATATGAAAGGATAAAAAAATAGCTTTATAATCACAGTTTATGATGAATATATATATATATATATATATATATATATATATATATATATATATATATATATATATATATATATATATATTAACATTTAAATTTTTTTTAAAAAGAAAAAAGGTTAAAAAATAAGAAAAATATTAAAAAAATATATACTTTTAAGTGTTATTGTCTGAAGACCATTATATAACCTATGTTCTTGTAATAAGTAATATACAACTTAATACAAATCAGGAACAATAAAATATATTTGAGTGAGGTTTTTTTTTGCCATTCACCATACCTCAAAAATTACTATTTACTGATTCTTTAAAACTCAAAATTTAGGTATTTAAAATATATTTAAGTAATAATAAATCTTGACCCAAACATGGTTTTCCTGCAAAATATTAATTTAAATTTTGTATTATTGATTTACTGTTACATTATCTCCTATATGGGCAAGACAAACGATTATCATAATACAGCTATTTATCATATAATTAAGAATAGGGAAATTAACAGAACTACACTGTAAACTTTTGAATACACTGGAAACTTAATACTATCTTAACACTATGAAAATATTGAGTCAATAATATAACTCAAATGGAATATTAAATCAGCAAAACTTCCAATTAAAATGCTATACAAAGAAAAACAACTGTTGTTTTAGTTGCTAGTGGGAACCAAAAAGAGTTTATAATAAATATAAATATGAAAAGCCTAGTATATCTATTTTTATTCATTATATGTACCACATCAGTGATAACAAATTTGGTTTTGGAGTGCTACAGTCTACTTTTTGCAACACGAGGGCTAATCAGACCGGGACCTACTGCTTAAAGCCGATTCCAAATGGCTATGAGCATTCATGCCACAGTGGGATTCGAACCCACGAACTCTGGTTTCGAAGGCCAGCATCCTAACCACTTGGCTAGTGATAACAAGCGTTAGTAAAGGCTAAAAATTATCAAAAATATTTTAATGTTTATACCATAACAATTTCTGTTAAATAAAAATTAAACTAAATAATTTGGTTTGAGTACTTCAGTCTGCTATTTTGTAACACAAGGGCTAATGAGATTAGGACCTACTTTTTAAATCTGATTCTGAACATTCATGCTAGCAGTGAGTTTTAAACTCACTTCAGTTCTGAAATGCAGAACCCAACCATTTAGTCACTGTCCAGAAAAACTATAAAGGAAAAAATAAAAACTAGTAACTCACTAAAACATCATGAGCAAGAGCTTGATAGGTCCAAGTATGATGCAACGGTGTTGCCATATCTTGGTTTCTATCCAATATTACCAATAATGGTCTTTGAAAGCTGCAAAGAAAGTCCCTTTATAAGTTGACAATTTGTATGATATTATTACAATACTTACTGAATTTATACGAAAAAACAGACATGAAATTGTTAAATACAAATGGAAAAAAAAAAGGAACATAATCTACAAAATATTAAAGTAAATAATTCTATTTGAACTTACATCCTTAGTAATAATAAAAATGTTTTCACTAAAAAGAGTAAAAACACAACAAATTCAATAAAATTTTAATTCTCTCCTCCATTCCCCAACATATATTTTGGGTTTAAACTTTTATGCATTTTCAAAAGATAAAAGAAGGAAATATGTTTTAAAGTGATTATAAATATAAATATGATTAAAGAATATATTTTAATTATGAAATTATATTTTATTTTACCACTTGAATTTTAATGCATTCTTTTGATAAAAACATGAAAATGTTATCTCCATTTTTTTACTTCATTTCAATGTATAGGAACTCATACTCTGTTCTTGTATTTTACACTCATGCATTACTAAAAATTAGCAATTAGCAATATGTATTGATTAAAAAAAAATTATACATATTTATTCCATGGAGCTTTTAAATGTTCCTTTAGCAATGTTATTAATTCTAAGCTATATGTAACGGATTGAAGATTAAATTAAGCTTGTGATTTTGTATTCCTTATAAACTTTCTTGAAACTTATATTAGCAAATTATATTGTAACTTGTAAGTTTTTAGTTATGTGTTTTAATTCTTTCTGGGTTTGGGTACAATAGACCTCTGGTCGCAGTGCCCTGTTAAAAGAGCTGCCCTAAAGACAAGTTCATTCATTCGACTTTCTAGTTTTATATTAATTTTAAAATTAAACTAGAAACATCTTTAGTCCCTTGCCTGGGATGCCCAAACTCAGTTCGAGCAATGCAAAAGCACCAATTTTGGATTTGTTCAACCTAAATAACAACACAATAAAATTTTGATACTGTAATTAGCCAATTTTGGATTTATTCCACTTAAATAACAATGCAATAACATTTTAATGATAATAATTAATAAAATTAAAGAAAATTTTCATTTTGGATCCGCTTTTCTCAAATATATTCCACAGGCAAGAGATTAATTGGAAATATAACTTTATAAGAGATTTTAGAAGAAGTTTCATAACACACATTTAAACAGGTTGCTTCATTAAAAAAACCTCTATTAGTAATTTATAACTAAATGCACAAGCTGCAATTACAAAATAGAATATCAGTCAATGATTGCTTAGAAAGCTTCTGCCACATAGATCCTGAATAGTTTATGAGAAAATCAGAAAGATCAAGTATTAGTTTTTAAATCTTAAAAGGGGAAGAATTCTTAAATCTTTAATTTGAATACATTTCAAAACAGTATTTTCAATTTCGCAATTTTTTATCTTCAAAACCACTCTTTTCAGAATTCCAAATTTCTGAAAAACTGTTTACTAAGCTTGAAAACTGTATACAATTTATACCTCCCTTAAAGGTATCTGTCTACGTTGAAAACATCATTTTTTGCCAAAAATCATAATTTTTTTCTCTATTGCAAAATTTCAACTTTTAGGCTTCTAAATCTGTTTTTGTTTTGTCTCTACGGCATTTTAAAGAAAAGTTACAGCTGTTTAAACATTAGTGACAGTTGTCAAAACAAAACGGAAGTAGCGACTTCGGAACTGGAAGTTGAGAATTTAAAGCCTTTTAAAAGAAGGACCAAAATTTTTTACCAATGTAAATTAAGTAAAGATTTTAGGTGATTTACTAGTCCAGTGTTGCATCAAGAAATATTGAAATAATTTAATTTATTAAAAAATTAGACCTTTTGAAAAAACCCGATTTTTTTACTAAATTTTCTTCATTTATTAGAAATTTTATAAAAACTTCTCCAGGAATAAATTTTTTAAGTGCAATTCTCTATAGTATAAAAAATAAATCTAAAAAAGTAAATGCATCAACTAGTTTCTACATTTAAAGAAAAAAGTTCTTCAAACTTAGACGGATACCTTAAATAACTGTTTAAAAAAAAGGGGGGAAAAGGGGGCAAAATATTGCTTAAACTTTAAGATAATTTAATTTCAGAAAAGTAGTTTTTAGGTAAAATGGATTAACACTGAAAAAAATTTTATACCAGTTTCAGAATCACTTTGATTTTGTACTATACCTTGTACTGGAGGAAAAAATGTCATTCATTATGGATAATTTTAACATCTCTTTAGTATGCATGCCAACCTAATAGATGCCAGCACAACTATTTAAAGGTTATAATATTATCCTCAATTTCGTATTTTATTAAACAATACATCTTTATACACATTAAAATTTTTTTAATTATTAACATTTATATTCAGCAAATAAAAGAAAGAAGCATACGCAAATGAATTTGGCATTCCATCAGAAGCAAATAAACTATTCCGAGTATCCCTCAGATTTTCTCTAATTTTCTTATCCAGTTTCTATGAGAAATAAAACAGATATAACATTTTTTTACTCAGTACATAATAAAGTTTAAAATGCATTGTAATTTTTAAAGTTTTATGTTGGTAACATTTAGTAAGATTATAATGATTATAAAAAAAAAGATTATAATTTCTCATTTTATTTAATTCATTCTTGATAAAGTAATATATACACACTTATAGGGAAAATATATAAATGATTCTACAAAGATAAATAAAACAAAATATACCTCAGATATAACTCATTACCAAATAAGATGATCTTACTATACTATGCTAAATTTCATGGGAAAAAATGTTTCAATGAAGGTTTAGATGAAGGTTGGCTTAATTATGCCAAAAACAATTAATTTAGATATTAAACTGATTCTGTTAAAAAAAAAAGGGATTTTATAGTTCCCAAAACTCAAAATTAATTTGCTAAGTAAAACTTATGTACCATTGAAAATATACATGAAAAAATTATATGATCAGCTACATATATATGATAGTAACATATAATAATTGAACTGCCATTTTTAAGATGATGTAAAAACTTATTAAAGTTAAACTGACAGATAAATTTAGTTAATAATTTATCAACAAAGCATAGTGATACATACTCTGTCCTTTTTGAGCAAATGATGACATATCGCTATGCTCAATATAATGCTTAATATTCATTTGCCTTTTATTAAATCAACTAATCCATTAAAAATTTGTCCAATCTATTTGAAAAATAACCTATTTATTCAAGCATGCAGTTATTGCCCTTTATATACAACAAATCTAGTTGACAAGAAATACTAGATATTCTGGCAAATTACATAGAGTACAAAACATTGTAATATAATTGTATGTTTAATAACTGTACCATAAACTTTAAAAAACCTCTGATATAACAGATTACTTTATTGCACAAAGTAAGAAAGGAGATTTAGGAAAGATATACAAGTGAGTGTATGAATAAGAAATGTAAACATACCTCAGATACCATTTCTGCAGCATTACCTCTAGGACTTCGAATAATTGGTACCACACCTGAAATAAATAGTCATAAAATGCGACAATCATTGGATTTTATAAATAAACCTAATTGTAAATTTTTGTAATAAATATTTTGTAAATACACATTCATTTTCAAAATATTGTAGGTGATGTATTTATTGTAAAATCCTAACATAACTGCTGTTACTAAATTTCGCACATATCTTGGCATATATCACATACACACAGGTAACAAGATATGTATATAAATATATGTATGCAAGTACATCATACTAGAAAGAAGAAAAACACAACTTAAGACAGATAAATGTTCAGCTTTGCATCAGGAGAAACAGACCAATGAATATGTCAATACTACATACACAAAATATATTTTTAACAAGAAAACAAGAACTTTTATTTTTAAACATAAAAATTTATAGTGAAAAATTCAAAAAAGATTTAGAAGACAATATAATTCATTAAAAAATACAAGAAAGCATATTTTTTTAATTATAAGAAAACATGGAACATAAAAGCATTGTTTATGTATAACAGTATCCAGGGTTGGCATTTTTAATTCAGTTGATTTTTTTTGAAAAATCATTTTTTAAATCATTTTTTTTTTTACTTTTTTAAAGCCTATATTCCAAAGACAGGAGAACTGGGAATCAGTCAGCACAGTAATACCAATAAGAAAATAAGTGTAAATAGATAGCATGTGCTTTCCAAGAATTTAGGGGTTGTTATCTGAAAGTATGTAGTAGGGGTAGTACAATGATTGATTATGACTGGTGGAATTCATTTTATGTAATGGAAGGTAAAGAGAGTATTACAGAACTTGAAATCCAGTATGCCTACCAAATAACACCAGTCGTGGTTTCATCTTCTGAAATGGAAAGATAGTTTCCTTCTTCTGGTATTGCTCATTCTAGCCCTCATAACCAATTAAGAGTGGATAAAGCATCAAAGCTAGTGTTTTTATTGAAACAATTAAATCCATAATTCGGTGCTTATAAAATATTGAAATAATTGTGATTTGTTTTTTTTTTAAATAAAAAGTTTGCATTAAAGGAATATTTAATTTGTTTACACCTTATTTAGTTTGCACTATCCAATTACAAAATAGTGGAGTGTATTTAGATTAAAATTTATATATTTAATTTTAAATAATCATTGTATAGATAATACTAGATAGATAAGATGTTACTTATAATAAACTATTCTATGATATTGCAAAAAACATAAAAACAACAATTAAAATTAGTATTCAGAAAAAAAAATCAAAGAAATTCGATTTAAATTTTAAAAAATCTGATTTAAATCAAATAAATCTGATTTTTTTTTTCCAATTCTGAGTGTATTATTAAGCGAGTCCTGTTCATATAAAATATCTTTCTAAAAACTAAATTACGAAACATATAACAAAAGAAAAAAATCAAATGTAAAATATTAAATAATTAACGATTTAAATTTTTTTAGTTTAAAATACATGCCTGAATTTTATCATTAAATTACTTATACAAATAAAGGACATTTTATTGCATTCAGTAAATAAAAGAAGAAAAAATACCTAACGTCACAAATACAGCGAACAGGCTATCTACAATTGTGTCAATAATTGATTCCATTTCTGTGTCTTTTACGTCCCCTCTATTTACAGCTAAGAAGAGGAAACACATGTTTATATAATGCATAAAAATATTCTTAATTTTTAAGTTAAAAAAATTTTTTTTTAGTTGTAAATAAATTTTATTCTTATAAGAGGTAACACCATATTCACCATAGTAATTCAGTAGTCCACGATCTTGATGTTTTAATATGTACATGTTATCTTCAAGAGTAATGAAATTAAGATACTGGTCAAATACCTGAAAATATTTACATAGAAAATTTATTTCATGTAAAGCAACAATAAATCCAATAAAACATTATTTTCTTAACATTAAAGATACTGTTTATTCTTAAATGTCAGTGCAATACTAACAAACATGTTAAGCATGAATAAACTATACTAAATTCCCAGAACTTATATTTAAGAGAATAATTTGAATAGAATATAAATTTTCATTTTAATTATTTCATATAAAAGATAATATGCAACTGATGTGGCTAGATGGATTTATAATATCTGCCAGCTCAAAAATAACTCCACCAAGTGTTTTTATTTTTGGTTTTGGTTTGGAGTGCTATGGTCTACTAGTTTGCAACACGAGGGCTAATGAGACTGGGACCTACAGCTTAAAGCCGATTCCGAACGGATAGAAACATAAATGCCACAGTAGAGTTCAAACCCACAAACTCTGGCACCGAATACCAACACCACAACAAATTGGCCACCGTTCGGAAAAGTGTTTTTATTATTAGCAATAATTAAAACACCACCAACATGTTATTAAACCATTCATTAAGCTATAATGGATTCATTTCTTCTGATATTCCCTGTTGAAAATGGATCAATCCTAGTTTCCACAAAAACAGATAGGTACAGACAAGTTGGCAGGAGCTATCATTGGGATTAAAAAACAATATCTGATTTAGTTCAAATGTTAAGTATATGTACATGCACAGCCAGTATAAGTATATGTATATGTCAAATGTATATGTACAGCCAAAGGTTATTTTTAAGCCCTAAAAATTATTGAAATTTTGTGTTCAATTTAAGATTTAATTTACATTATGTATTTAACAATTTAGAAATGATTCTATACAAAACAGAGTTCAATGATATATATATCCATGGATAGATATACGATATTTTTAATTAACATGAATGAATTTTTGGTGATTATGATTTCAAATAAACTAGAAAGACAATTTTTCCGTTTTAAACTGCATAATCAATTAGGGAATAAAAAAAAATATATAAACTCAAATTTATGCTTAAATATTTCAATAAAACAATAAATATGAATTGTAATATAAATTTTAATTTAAATAATAAAACTGTTAAAACTTGAGATTGAGTCATATTTTGTGTTTTGAATAAAACCCAAAAACAATTTGTTTGGAAAATTCTGTTGGTAGTGGATAATCTTCATTACTTTTTAAATTATAATTTTGTTGTCAAACAAAAAAAAAAAGTTTTAAAATATTACATTATTAAAACAAATATAAAATGTAGGTTTTATGTTATGTGAATTAAGTTAATATCATGCATAGAAATATTAGTATCTTAAACAGTAATAGGCTGACTATTGAAAATATTAAAATATCCAATATATATATTGAATATACATCAAAATATCAAATTTTTTTTTATATTTTCAAAAATATATTTATGAACCCTGATAAAAAACAGAAGAAACTACATAGTTCTTCAAAACATTCCAATACAAGGAACGTGCACACACACACGCACACACACACACACACACACACAAAAAAAAAAAAAAAAAAAAAAGAGAGAGAGAGAGGTTGATGATATCAAGGACAACATACAGACTTGATTGAGGAGACACATCCAGCTTGTATGGAAGCACTGGCTAAATCTTCAATTCTTTGTCGTGAAATTGGTGAAATAAAATTTAGATAATAGCAGTCATACAGCTGATTTTTAAAATCCTAAAGAAAGTAAAAACACAAAGTTTTAATGTAAAGAACAAATATATGGAACTTTGGTATTCGACAAAAATCTGAAGAAAAATACTTTATTAGTTTTAAAAAATGTTTTATTTAAAGTTTTATTTTTTAATTTAAAGTATACTAAACAAAACGATGATTCTTTAAGTTTTAATAAACAATAACCTGTGATATTCTTGCTATATTTTCTTCATTTGGCATCACAAAATACACAACTGGGACATCAGGTATTGGTTCTCTGTCCGAATGCAGAAGCCTAGAGAACAAAAATTTGATATATTTCAATTAATCCTTTTCTATGTTTTATTATGCACTGATCTAATATAACCAAACATATAAAGAGGTTCATTAACAAAATGGAAATTTTTGTCTTTAATGGAAAAATGATTTTACTTAATCTGCAAATAAATATATACTTAAAGTTTCACTTGTCAAAATTTAAGTGGGAAATTTTTATTAATTACCAGGCCACTAGTATTTTATGAAAAATGTGGACTATGCAAGAACTTGATATTTAAAGCATGACATGCCCCAAATGAAAGGCTGTTTCTTTCTAAAGTTCTCTTTAAAATTTCTTAGAAGTAGAGCAGTCTACAATAGAATGGAACTTAGTTTTTCTTCAAAAGGATTGCAGATGGCAGTATGTCAATGTGTCATTCATAACCTTAATCTTTCAGATCTGCATTTTTGATTCTTGCTATAATTCGGTACAAAAGCTAAAATGAAAAGGAATTCAAAACACTATTTACCAGAATTAATATTTGTGCTTCTTTTTAATCCTTTCAAACTGTAATGCATAATAAATAACTTTGTGACATTTGATACACATGAAAAAAAGAGATACTCAATTTGTAAGGTTTAATTCCTAACATAAACTTCAACACTTGATCCAGCTGTAAGTGATCTTTAATTTTTTAAAAAAAGGCATGCTATGCAATTTCTCACTAAGAATCAATTTAAAAATGAATGTGAAAATACATTATACATCGAATAACTTAAGTTAAACTTTTGCAACGGATTATTTGTCTAAAACAGTTTTAAACCTACTTTTATAGAAAAATTAAACAATTATAAAGAGTAATACTAGATATAAAAAAAATGTTTAAGTAACTTATGAAAAGTACTTACAGATGTAGAGTAACTCCCATTTCTCTCAGTTCTTTCACAGATAATAAAGGAGAAATGATATCCTGGCCATAACGATCATAGACTAGAATCTGAAATTAAGCACATACGACTCAATAAATAAGTAAATATGATAAAACTAGAAAAAGAAATGCTAAAAAAATTTCCAGAGTTAAAAATAGAAATATATACATTACATTAGCAAGCCTTATATTTGCAGTATAAGCTGAGAATAGTACATATTACTTTGTATATACACTCAAGAGCCAAAACATTATGACCATCTATCAATAACGAGTTGGCCCACCTTTGGCATGCAACACAGTTTCAACCCACCTTGGCATAAATGCCACAAGTCCTTGGTAGATGGCTGGAGACAGATTGTACCAGATGTTTCAGCAACGGTTACGCAAATCCAAGATATTGCGAGTTGGTGGTCTTTGAACTCTGAGCTGCCGTCCCATGGCATCCCAAACGTGTTCTATCAGATTGAGATCTGGTGAGTTAAGCGGCCAAGACATTAACTGGAATTCAGCATCATGTTCCTGGAACCACTCCAACACAATTTTAACCTTGAGAGATGGGGCATTGTCCTGTTGGAACATTCCATTTCCAGCTGGAAAAACCAAGGCCATGTAAGGGTGCAATTAGTCGGCAATGATGTTTAGATACCCTTTAGCATTCATGGTCTGCTCTACCACAACCACTGGTCCAAAAGACTCCTAAGAGAAAGTTTTCCCAAAGTATAATAACGCCACCACCGGCCTGTGTATGACCTAATATATACTAAGGGAGCAACTGTTCATCTGGAAGACAGTGTATCCTGACATGGCCATCGGCATGATGAATAACAAACTGTGATTCAACTGACCAGGCAACTCTCTCCCACTGATCCATGGACCAGTTGCAATGATCCAGGGCTCAGCGTAGGTGCAGTTGGCAATGACGCTTGTTCAGCAAAGGCACATGAGTGGGACGTTAGCTGCATAGCCCCATATCCAATAGTATCCACTGAACATTGTGCTCCGATATTTTCTACTTGGCCCTACATTGTATTGGGTTATCAGCTGAGCCACTGTCTGGCTCCAGTTTTGCTTCACCAGGCGAGACAGTCTCCAATGACCTTTTTCTTTGATAGCATGTGGACATCCAACACCATGTCATCTACTGCTGATTTCACCATCATTCATCCACTTTGCATAAGTACTAAAAACTGTATATCGCGAACAACCGACGAGTCTTGCAGTTTCGGAAATACTAATCATGTGCCTTCTAAGTCATCCAAGCGAGTTCATTGCAAAATGTAGGGGTGGTCATAATGTTTTAGCTATTGAGTGTATGACTTTTAATGTTTCATACATGAGTAGAAGATATACAAAATTAGCAATTCAACATATTCAAGTTCAAAAGGTAGTCGTATACAGTACTTTTTCATATATGTTTCATTAATTTACTACTAATCTACTATTAAAATTATTTTGATTTCAATAATATAGATTACATGACTTTATTCTTTGAATTCAAAATTGTTATGAATATCGCACAATTATCATTTAAGCAGTAAGTAGCACATTAAGAGCTTTTTTAAATCTCCAATGTTTTAATACAAACCTCCATCAATTAATCAATATTATAGCCTAATGATTATTTTTTTTAACCCAATATAAAAAGAAAAGGAATTTAGCAAAAATATCTATCAATAAATAATTTGGAGACATAACTTTTTGTAAGTAAACTAAGTTTATCCAAATTTAAAAAAAAAATTATAATCATTAAAAACAAATTATAATGTGCTGAAGAAAAAATAAAAATGGGAACATTTTTTGCTTCCCTTGTTTAACGATTATTCTTTTTGGAACAAATGTAGTATACATCCTCATAGGTGACTTTTTTGTTGTTAGCAACCAAAACAAGGTGCTAAATTGGCAAAAGGGTAGCATTAATACACAGAAACATTAAAAAACACAAAATAACAAAAACAAAATACAGAAATGACAAAAAATAAATGAATTTTTCTGAGAAAAATTAAGATTGTTAAAAATAAATTTCTATTAAGATTTACTCATGTGGCATTTACTGACAGGACATCTAATTGTGGTCTGTTGGTAAGTAAATAATTACATATTTGAGCTGGTTTCAGAATTCAAATAGCTATGACATAGCAATTTCACTAACAGAATTAATAGGCTCAACAGATATTATTTCAGGCTTTGCAACCGATTTAAATCCAAATACATAAGCTTGAAAACTAAGATACAATTTTACAAAACTTTAGAAAGACCCATGATCTTATACAGAAGTGATTTCCAGACATAGAGAAAATTAGACGAAAAAATACTGGCCTTTGAGCAAAAAATCTTGAAAAGAATTTATGGAGCAGTTAAAGAGAATGAAATCTGGAGAATAAGATGTAAGTTTGAACTACAGCAAAAATTTAGTGAATTTAATATAGTTAAAGTGATTAAAGAATCGCAGTTTAGATGGCTTGGACATATATATAGATACAATGATTACAACACAGTCAAGAAAATAACTTTCATAAAGCTTGAGGGAAAGAGAAGGAGGGGCAATCCACATATAAGATGGCTCTATAACAGGGGTGATAAAACTTTTGGGTTCCGTGGTTTACTCCACATTTAAAAAATCGAAGGCGGTCTACCAATGGAAGAGCTAAATTAACGTAACATGTATGTTTATATAATTATTTTCAGTAACAAGAAAAAATGGTAAATTATCTAATTTTTCTAAAAAAAACTTAATATTAACATATATATTAATATTAATATTTACAAAATAAAAATTTACTGATGAAAATAAAGTATTCATATAACAAAAATTGACAATCCTATTCACTTTGTTTAGTTGAAATTTGACACTGAATATCTGCGACAAGTTTATCATATTGTGGCTGGCACAAGCATATTGCAATGCGTAAACACAAAATTAAATGTTCATCTGTTAAACGCGACTGATGTTTGGTTTTTATGGTGTTCATGGTTTAAAAAACAGATTCGCAAAAATACGTCAATCCAAAGTATGATTTCAAATACAAAATCAATTTGTAAATATTTGGGAACGTTTCCTCAGAAATTAATTTCTAAAAATCAGGATTGCTAGATGCTCTGGATTAGAGAAATATATCGAATCAGTACCCTATAATCATTATATGGTACTGATTCAATTATATTATAATCTAAGCACCCCACTTTGTCAAGTTGTTTCTATATAATTCTCCACTGTAAAACAATAAATTCATTGTATTATTTTACACAGTTTGTTTTAGGTTTTAAAGCATAAACTGTAGTGCATTTTTATTTTAAATAATTCATTAATTCTACGTCTTAAGTCATAAATTCAATTGTTAATATCCGAGGTCATTATCGGGATGGTCGCGCAGACTACCTAAAATGTCTTCGCGGTCGACGTCTTGACTACCCCTGCTCTATAGTGTGGAACAGTGACTGAGAAATATTGCAGTCAACAGACGGCAGACTATAGCTACAAACAGATTAAAAAATTGGAAGCTGATATGGTCTTGGCCAGGAACTGGCTATAGTGCTTCCAGGGAAAACGAAGTATGTTTATATATATTTATATATATACATATAATAATTTATAAAATAATATGTATGGACAGTAAAGCCAATATTGTCACATGAAGGTTTAATTTGTATAGGATCAATTGATTGAAGTTGGTTCAGTAGTGTTATGTTTGTCCATGCCAGTAGTGAGATTCAAACACACACTCTAGTACCAGAAGGTAGCACCTTTCCACTTTGGCTATTGACTGGTATATTACAGTTTTCTTAATTAAAATAATGGTCATCTGGATTTATACTGCTTTGATAAAAACTAAATATAGACTAACTAATACAAATGTACATCTTGTAAAAAAAAACAGCTGATTAAATTTATAAACCAAACTTGAATAAAAATTTCTTAATAACTATATAAGTGATTTTTAAACATTTAAAAAAATGATATATAAAATGGGAAAACCAATTTTGTGACATTTACAGTTTTTCTTATTTCCTAAATATAATATAAAACAGATGGGACAAATGAATGAATAAATATATTATTAGGAAAGCAAGTAATTATAAATAATTACTTCCAAAATAGTGAATATTTACCTTCCATTCTGGCTCAGCTACGGATGCTTTGGTTAAGTTTTTGTTAAAGTTCAGCATTCGCTTTAAAGCACCTACAAAAAGTTAAAATTGTGATGCAATGGAACAGTTCTCGTATTTTCAAAATAAAAATTGAGAAGCAATTTTAACATAGTATAAATTACATCAACTGATTCCTTTTGCATATAATTATACATAATTAGAATCGTAGTGGTAAATATCTGACACATATACCGGGAAAAATGTGCAGTTTTAAGTTAACATAAAAATTAACAGTAAAACTTCATCCATTAAAATAAAGAGATTAATTTTCTTACTTATTTGTTTTTCCCTTAATATAGATCCCATTTTGTTTAGCGTAACAAAATTTCAAATAGATAAAAGAAATATTAAATACAAGAAACCCGCCTTATTGAGCACATATTTCGTTTCTGATTTATTTACGTGTCGATCAGTCCAAGTTTCATCCTTGTCATTTTTTACTGATTCAAGTAGATGCTGCCAAACAGTAAAAAGTAAATAAATAAATAAATAAATTGAAATCCATTTTGATTTTATCATTAAAAAATTAAATTTTGAAAACAATAGTTGCATTATTTATTTTCCTATTTTTTAATATAGTATACATTTTTGGAATAATTGATGGATTTATACCTGACTATCATTTTATCAAGAAGGAAAATGACTTGTACTTACACTTGATCTGTCATCGGTTGTTTTTATTACTCCAAAGATACGCATACAATTCTACCAGTATAGAAAAATAATTAGCGTTATTTTATTATTATTTAGAATTAGATACCTTGCCTATTTTGCATTACGCCGTGGAATTTTTATTAGCTTTGTATGCTGTATTTTTATTCTTTAATGACTTCTTCAGCTGATAGGTAAGATACTCCTTTATGGATCTATATCAGAAATATTTATTTTTATTTTCTCTACTATTAGTTCACCTTTTAAATGAATATATATAGCTCATCTTTTACTTGTTATTTATTGTCCTCGTTTCATTTCTACTCAAATACCT